>VWZW01001520.1:3401572-3479622 GCA_013397115.1 Edolisoma coerulescens
TGCCCCTGGGCCTCGGCGGGAGCTGCTCCCCGGGGAAGGGAACTGCCCCTGTCGGTAGAGAGCGCGGGCGCCCAGGGAGTGGGAAGTGGTAGGGATGGGATGGAGCAGGGAGGGGAGGAACAGTGCTGGGACCAGACAAAGCGGGCAGGGCTGGGCACGGGTTGTGCTCCTCTCCCCTGCGGGTCCTCCGCCGCTGCTCGGTCCCTGCCGTGTTACACACTTAGACGGCTTCACCCAGTTGCCCGATCACAACACAACGGAAAGAAGGATAGGAGTTGAACTAGCGATATTATTTTACTTTATTTTATTTTATTTTATTTTATTTTTGGGTATGTACTTTGGGGTGCTTCACTTCTTGTACATTGTTATTTGCTAGCAGTGTAGGCTGACAAATGGACATCAATTGGATGTGAATGGGCACGATTAGGACAAGAGAACACAGTCTTAAGCTGTGCCAGGGAAGATTTAGGTTGGCCACGAGGAAGAATTTCTTCACAGAAGGGGTGATTGAATATAGGAATGGGCTGCCCAGGGAGGTGATGCTGTCACTGGCCTTGGAGGTGTTTAAGGAAACATAGCACTTAGTGCCATGGTCTAGATGACATGGTGGTTTTAGGTTTTAGGTCATAGGTTGGACTTGATTATCTCAGAGGCCTTTTCCAACCCGATTGATTCAGTGATTCTGTGACAGTGGGAGATAACAACTACATGGCCTAGTAGCTGCGATCAGTGCAGTGAGGAAGCAGCTGACCAGCAAGTAAATGCTATACAGAGTATACCTGCATGGAGAGGCAGTATGGTATCTCAAGAGAAAAATGAAAAGACAAATAAGAAAAATGCACACAAATTCCTTTGTAGTATGGCAAATTAAAAGTTTGGGGGTTTTTTTGACATCAAGAGGAGAGTTTCACCACAGCTGGAAGAGTAGTTGGTCACAATGAAGTGGTATAATGCTGGTAACTTTAGGCTTTGAATAGAAAGGGCTACCTGATGATTTACCCATATTGAGAAACAATTTCTTTTATCTGGGAAAGCTGCCTCCATAAGACAGGGTGGCCACTTGGAACGTGTAATAGATGCCGAAGTAACTTTTGTCTCCATTATATCTCAGTGCTAAACCACATGATGAGTCTGATCCTGGCAGGAAGGCAGTCAGTGAAGTAACCTGAAATTCTTGGATTTTGCATGTTTTGGTGCTCAGGAAGGCAACACAAGATTTTAGGTAGATAAAATTGCCATATATTCCAATTTTTTTCAAACAGTAAAATTATAAGTTAGACATGTGTAAAATGGCTCATTTTAGTGCCAGAATATATTATGGGAAGAAACACAGCAAATGAGACCTGAGTTTGAAGTATACTGTAAGATCTTACTAATTTTTAATTAATAATAGTTTCTAGTTTCAACAAGTAGATGTTGGTATAATCTAGGTAATTAACAGCAAGAGATGCTAACCTGTGGTAAAAGTACTCTGTTTCAGACTGTAGTGTAAGGATCCAGTATTCCCTCTGTGCATTAGTGTGCAAAGATAATTAAGAGATTTCCCATTTACCATCTTTTATCTAAGACACACATATTAAGTTGCATTAATCTTTCTTGAGAGGTAGGACAATCCATTGTTTTTGTCATTTATACATTCTTTGTAATTTGTCAATGTTGCTGTTTCTTTTATAGTCAAATGAAAGAAAACCCTGCTCAATGCTCCCAAATGTGAGATTATCAAAGCTGGTGTAAACAGGAATTATTACTTCACTGGCTTTAAAAATCAAACCTGGTGAATGCATGACTTGCATGTACAACATTTGCGTTTCTTGAAATAGTACGAACTCTTGCCTATCATGTGCTTTTCCAGGGATGGCTCAGGGATGAAATGTGCCATATTTCTTTTTTTTTTCTACATCTAGTATCTGTTACTTGTTATGTTTTCACACACATCCTTCATTTCACAGCCCGTTGAAATCTCAAGTATTTTTCTGTGTATTTCCCACCTTTTCTCAGCAGTCTGGTTGGTGAATAACTCTGTCCTGTTTCTGCTTGTGTGGGATAAAATTGTGATTATTGAGGCGTTGCATTTCCCAAAACAACCAAAATGAAGAGGTAGAATCATAGAATATCCTGAGTTGGAAGGGATCCTTCAGGATCATTGAGTCCAAGTCCTGGCCCTGCACAGGACTCTTCAACAATCCCACCATGTGCCTGAGAGCATTGTCCAAATGCTTCTTGAACTCAGACAGGATTGGTGCTGTTACCACTTCTCTGGGGAGCCTGTTCCAGTGCCCAGCCATTCTCTGGGTGAAAAACGTTTTCCTCATATCCAGCTTAAACGTGCCCTGACTCGGCTTCATGCTGTTTTTTCAAGTACAATAATCATTAATTGGATGGGTTGCTTCAAAGCTGGAAAATAGATTTGTACACAAAAACTCCTTGTAAAAAGAGGCAAAATAGACTGAAGAGATCTAGTGCTTTTGAATGCTTTAACTTAATTAGTGCCTTTTCCCACAAAATCTCTACAGAAACTGTAAGACATTTTACTTTATCAAGATCTGCTGTGCTTGGAAGAAGGAAACAGTGAATTACAGTCTTAGAAGCCTTTCTGTATGTATAGCACAAAGAGAAGAAGGGTTATTTGGAATAGAAAAAGGGAGTTTGCCCATATAATTGAAATAGTTGTCAATTAAATAATAGTCTGGGTAGGAGATATTGTAAATAATATGATGGACTCTAATGTATTTTGAAAGAAAATATCTCTTTAAATAAAAAGTTTTATTCCAGGTCTAGTCCCAAGTGGTTTCCTGGAGTCCTGGTCTGTCTTGTAAAAGTAGAGAAAACATTTTAGTAGCCCTTTGAGCTGGTCTGACTTGGGGCCGGTGCGCTCTTTCTCCCCCCTCAATCCAGCACTGACTTCATGTGTTGGTTTGGGGAGAAGAAGAGACAGAAAACTGCACTTGCTTGTAAGACTGTTTCATATCTGGCTGGGAAGCCCCAGGGCTGGTCTGTCTGGCTCTCCAGCAGTGCTGGCTGGAAAGGTGGCTGTGAAGCAGAGAGGGATGGGCTGCGTGGTGCATGGGATGGGAGAGCAGGGCTCGTGCAGCCCCAAACAGAGGCTGGGAATTGGATCCAGCCTCATGTGCAAGATGGACACGTAGGCACAGGATAGTAGCTCACAATGTCATTGTGTGTTCATAGCATATTGTTTTTTGTTTCTAACCAAATTGTTGGCACCTTCTGTGCTAGTCTCTGGTGGCTGCTGAAGGTTCTGGTGTTTAATAGCACAATTTCAGTCCATTTAATGAAATTGACAGAAAAAATTATGATATGAAAGAAACAAAATATGTAAAAGACTGCTGGTTGGGAGGAGGATAAGAAGACACATAAGAAACCTTTATTAGGCTTTAGTTTGGCATAATTATGCCTGTACAAAAAAAAATTAATAATATACAACAGGCCAAAGACACAGCCAGAGACTGAAAGGCATAGTTGCATCGGCCTAAGTGGATCTCTTTAAAATAATCAAGCAATTTAAGGGAGGGGGGAGTTTTTGACATAAACTTTGCATGTACATGAACTCCAGAGCTGTTTATCTTGATGCTTTGCATAGACCTGAGTCTGCAGTTTTAATTTTTTTTGCAAAGTTAAATCCTTTTAATTAGAAATCAGCTTGACTTCTGCTAGTTCCTGAAAAAATCTGTTTATATCATCTGGCCCTACTGATCTGTATTTAATGTAATTCTTGCACTAGCTTATTATCCTTTAACCTCTGGAGCAATTTTTCATTCGACTTTTAACTCCACACAATTCTTAATGCTTCTTTTAAAATGCCAGAAGAAGAATTCCTATTTGTATTGTAATCCTAACGCTTATTTAGTCCTTCATTTATGATAGTTTTGTCCTATTGTAAACTACTAAATCCAATATTGTTCTTAACTATTTAAAACTAATTTTCCTCCACTTGTATTGTTTAGACGAATATGTTTTCATGAAAGCTTTCTGTTCCTACTTAGTTACTTTTGACCCTGTTGACCATTGCCAGCCAAAATTGACGAAGTTGTATCAGTGTCAAGGATATCAAGTTTTTACAGGTTTTATGAAATCATCAAGTTGCTAGAGGGGGAATGACCCAAATTAATGTTACTGCTAATGGAAAATCTGCAGCATGATTTCAGCTTGTCTCCTGATAACCTGTTAGACCTGGCTTAAACTGGCCAGCTAGCTGATGTACAGCTGTGAACCACTGGATGGTTTTGCTGCTCTTGAACAAGTTTAGATAAGGATCACAGCTGGGTTTTACAGCAGCGCCACAAGGGCTGCAGGCTGTGGCCAGAGGAAGCCTGGAGTTTGCAGCGTAGATGTGAAGTTGTGTAGGTTGCGTAAGTGAGGTAAGTGATTCCCACCTGATCTTGAAGTACCACAGCTAAATGATTCTTAAAATTGAGATCTGTAGAGCCATAATTTCCATGGAGCAGCCTCCAAATCATGTTAATCAGTAAAATCTTGAGTTTGGAGGTGGTGTATATGCTGATCTACCCATGATTCCAGGGCTTGATAGCAGTATGTTTGTTGAAGTTTAATGTCTGTTGGCATATTCTTTAAAATAGATCTTTCTTTTTAAGAGGAGAAAAATCCAGAAGGAGAATGTGTTTGTAATCTTTACTTACATCTTATAGCATCTCTGCTTTGAAAAAATAAAATAATGATTATCAGTTTGGAGTTGGAGTTTTTTTTTTTTTTTCTTTTTTTTCTTTTGAGAAGGAGAGGTTCAGGATTGTGCTACTTTTTTTGCCAGTGTCTTTTCTAAAATGTGGCTCAGGTTGTTTGGGGGAAATGTGACATTACTGGTTGTTGGCATTCTAGGGGAGTTTGAAGTAAATCCAGCATATTGTCTTATGCAGTCCCTTTTGCACTGAGTATCAGGAGTAATTCATGTTGTTGACAGCTGCATCAGCATGTGAAAGTAAACAAAAAGCCAGTAACAGAAGAGGCAAGAAAGTGAGAATTGAGCACTTCATTAGTAAACTTTCTTTGTGTCATGATAAGAGGGGTAAATAGCGCAGCCTGTCCTTATCTGTTACCACAAGTGCCTTCTTGCTGGAAACGTTCAGGCGAAAGAGAGCTGTTTGTACATCTGTGTGTGTTCGTGAATATGGGAACAAGCGATTGACCCAAAAATCGTACACTGTGGATTTGTGTAGAGACTTTAAAAAGTTTCCATTTGTTTAATTAGTTACCCTACTTTAAGCTTATGCTTCCAAAAACGCCGTAGTAGGGTCTCACTTGCACCCACTGCGAGCATTAAATACGTGGTTTGTCTGCCTGGCAATGTGAGGCACCGTGTTAGCTGTTACTTGAGGTGTCTTCTGCAGTAGAAGGGTCACGTCTGTTGGTTCAGAGATTACCACACTGTATATCCTGTGGTAAACTAAGTGGCAACTCCAGCACGGGCTGTTGAAGAAACATTTATTCTATTTTGAGACATGCTTAGTCATCCCTGTTTTGGCCTCTAACAGGTTACAGGCATTACTCCTTACTCTCTCCTAGTAGAGCTGATGGACAAGTTACTGAGAAGGCCAGTTTGTGAGAAAGAGTTTGTGGTGCTGGAGGATGTGAATTCATAGCCCGAGTGTGTTGTGTAATGCCAGTGGAAATTGGAGAATACGCTTCACATTTCGTTGTGTGTTGGTAAAACTCACAGTTTACATCACGCAGGTATGGAGCAGCTGCTCAATATGGGACAAGCATATGTAAGAGGATCTTTATTAGTAGGGAATATGATACAGCCCTCCTGTGTCCTGTAGAGAACATTCAGCTATAAATGTTTCTTCACTGTTGTAAACAAAAAACTTCAGTAAAGTAACTTAGCTTTAATTTGGCTTTTTCTAACTGTTAAACTTGCTTATTTGGTTGTTTTACTTGTGTTAGTGTAGGCTATGTAAAACACCTTGGTATCCTTAATTAATAGTATGTTTTGTGTTGAGTTTTTTAGGTATGCAGATCTAGTGCATTTTGTGTTTAACTGAATTGTTACTTTAATGAAAATATTTTCTCTTGTTCAGAATTAAAATGCTTTCTAAGGGGACTTCTGCTTCCGATGCCAGGACTCTTCGGAAGACCTTGTTTGTTGCATGGCTTAAAGGAAGATGATGTTGTTAGTGAATTCTGAGCATCCTTCAGGAGGCTGGTGACCCTTCTGTCGTTGGTGTGTGCCGTCATGGACAACTTCAAAGGGTAAAGGTGATATTTTTGTGACTCTGTTTCAGATTAGTGCTCTGATAGAGGAAGCACAGTGGGTTTAGATTAACAGCCCAAAAGCTTGTTCTTTTCACTCTTAAAACCATTTACAATGGTTTTTTTTAAAAAGTAAAGCCATTCACAATGGTTTTAAGAAGCTGTATCTTCACAATGGGAAGGTGTATCTTCAGATGTGCTTTCACGGTTGTTTACAATGAGGGCCAAATTTCATTTCATACTTGAATTCATTTTTCTGAGTCAGTGCAATTTTTTTTTCTCATAATACATTCCTGAAGATAATGCTTATTTTGACCATTAGTTTTTTTGTTGCTTGAGGGCTTGTTTTGGCTAATATTTCTTCATAGTCTTCTCTTTTTTCAAACAAAAAGTAAATGGGAAGTAAGGTAAAAAGTAAATGGGAAGCCACACTTAGTAGCTTCTAACTAAACAATTGTCTTTCAGTAAGATACAATACTTTATTAATATTTTAGTAGCAGTACCTTGTTTAAGAGGATATTCAAAAGAGCATAATTTCCTTTCTAAGAATGCTGTTTCTGCTCACTGTGTTTATTCATTCTGTTTTATCAGCTCTTTTTCAAAACACCACAGGCAGTTAATGCACCTTATGAAGGACTCCTGACTTTTTGCATCTTCCTAAGTCCTATCTAGATGTCACCAGTGTTTCCCATGTTAACAGTTCTGAGCATGTTTTACTACATGTGCCTTCGGCGCCGAGCTAGGACAGCGACGAGGGGAGAAATGAACAGTCGGAGGGCAATCGAATCGAACACCCGAGCCTTACCTATCAATGTTGAAATAGTTCAGTATGCCAAAGAAGTGTTGGATTTCAGCTCTCACTATGGCAGTGAAAACAGCATGTCGTATACCATGTGGAATTTAGCAGGTATTCCCAACGTGTACCCTAGTTCTGGTGACTTTACCCAGACTGCTGTCTTTCGAACTTACGGGACCTGGTGGGATCGTTGCCCGAGCGCTCGGCTGCCTTTCAAGAGGACACCGTCCACCTTCTGTAGCCAAGACTATGTGGAACTTGCTTTTGAAGTACCAGTTTATCCCACTGCAGTGCACATTCTGGAAACCTATCATCCTGGAGCTGTAGTCAGGATTTTGGCATGCTCTGCAAATCCTTACTCACAAAATCCACCAGCTGAAGTAAGGTAATTTTTTTCTCCTTTATGCTTTCTTGTAAGATGTTAAATGCCACAAATAGGGCTGTTTAGTGAACTTTACTTCCTAGTATTTATCAGTTTTGTATCTGACCCACTAAAATTTTCTTTATTTCTTCATGTTTTTAAAACTGTGGTGACTCGTTTTGATAGCAACTTCAGAGATGTGGATGTTTTGTAGGAATTAATGCATCTCCTAATACAAAATTTAATTTGCGTAATGATAGTTTTAGTGTTGGAATTTTTGTGGGCAATAATTACTATGTCTGTATAAAACACTACTTTTGAAATGGTAGGTCTGAGCTCTTCTCCAGTAGGAAGAGGAAATTGTGTAAAAGAGGCTCAGGATTCATGGTTGCTGTATCATCCTGCTTCAAGTAGCCATAGACTCTTTCTTGTCTGCATGCTTTAGGTTGGATGTATAGTACAATCAGGCACTGTAACTATTCATATGGAAATGAAGCTGAAACCAGAAGCACAGAACAGTCAGACAAAAAGTGCCATTTGTCTGATCTTTATTTTTGGTCTGATCAAAGGGTGTGAGCTGCACTTCCCTTTTACACTCACTTCAGCTAAAAGAAGCATATTTGATGCTGTTGGTTTTCCTTGTACTAGGAAGTCTTGATAAAATTCCAGTTGCAGGCTCAGGAGTGTGGTAACCTGGGGAATGGTAAGATAGTAAATAAAAACACTGTGTGAGGTGAGAAGCTCTTAGTGAGGAGGTGAGGAAATAGAAATGGAAGGAGAACAGGTCAAAGCACGTGGTGGGGAAAAACATTGGGAAAAACTACCAGTGTATGCAACTGAAATATTCCATATCAAAAAGAGATTAAATGATACCAAAGATATAAAGGAAGGGAGAGCTGATAAAAGAAATACTTAAAAAAATGTGTCCTGCAAAAATTAGTGTGCCAACAAATACTATGTTGCTATGATATACACACTTTGGTGGTATAAACAGTGCTGGCGTGGATGTTGGGTGATTTTTTCCTGACTTGCCTTTTACAGATGCAGCTAAAAACTATATTTTTAAGTTTAACTTAGTATCTCTTGCTTCCTAATACTATGCCATTGATGTTCATTCAAAAACCCTTGGAAAATCAGATGTCATGGTTTATTTTCAAAATTCCCGACTAGTATATTTTGTCATCTAATGTGGTTAAGTGCAGTTGCTTGTTTTACAGGTCTAAGGAGAATACATTGTATAGCTCTAAAGTAAACATCCGAATTCAAGGGACAGTGATAGGTCAAAGCAATAATAATAGACCACCTAACTTTAGAAGTATGAGAGCATTTGGCACTGTAATACAGAACTTATTTACAGAATGGTATGTGGTGAAGGCAGCTTTAAGACTTTCAAATTCAGAACCTAATGTGCAATGACTTTTGGGCAATTACTCTGTGAATTTTCATTTAACTTTTTTATTTTATGATGTAGATTTTACTTCTTTATGATGGAGCACAGAACGGAGGAAAGCTCAAGAAATGTTAACTGAAGGACCTATTTAAATAGGTGCACAAAAAAAAAAAAAGAGTTGTTCAGAGAGGTAAAAGGAGATGAAGTGAAAATACTAATAAAACTTTGGGGTATGTACTTTATGACTTCTCTTGAGGTGTGGTCAGAGTGAGAGCTCAGATTCCCTTCCTCATAATAAAAGATGAAGTTTCTGTAGGATCTTGCTTTTTAATTTGTAGGCAAGAATACCTTCTGTCCTGCCTGTGTAGGTTAACAGCATTCCTGATTAGAAAAAGGTTGTCTCAAGCATCCTTGGAAACAGTTGTCTGTGCTGCCTCTTCAGTACTTGTTAGTCTTGATGCTAGAGAAGTGTTAGAGAGACCTTTTTTTTCTGTTGGCTTACCTTTCCTCAGCAGGACTTGTCTGTTCAGAGCTGCACATTTGGTTTGTCTCCTTTCTTCTAAAGGAGCCAAATGTCTTATGTATGGTGTCTTGAAGGGAAGATGAAGGAAGCCTTTCTCCACATGAGGTACACAATATTTTTTCTCTGTTCATTTGCTCACCTTTATGAGGGAATCTGAAGAGTTGCAAGAGTGCAGTCTCTTTTCTGCTTCTATTCATGGTCCCTTGTTTTTACTTGCAAAAATTCTCTGAGATACCAGCTAAGAATTCTTTTTTTGAAGATGAAATGCTGCTATAATCTCAGGTGATTCCTTGTTTAACTGATGTTTTGGTCTTGAAGCACTGCCATACTATTTTCTTCTGTTAAAAAAGGCCATGGCCTACTTACTCAAAAGGCACTTAGAACCTTGTTTTCCTCTTCTGACTATTTTGATATTTGGTTTTAAATCACCTTATTACCAAAGAAACCTTTCAGTGCTGCTTTGTTTTATCAGCTGTATCTGTTTCTGGACACCAGTGTAGGAAGGGCGGGTCATTAGGAAAGTTCTTTTTCACCAGTTCTTACTTTTGATATTCAAAGGCCAAACTAACGGTGAAAAACTAACAGTGAAGTCAAAACTGTTAAGAGGAAAACGTCTGTTCAAACTTGCTTAAATGTTATGTTTAGTTGATTATAGTGCTCCAACTAGGTAATATTTTTTCTCTTTGGCTAGTATTTAAAATATCAGCTCATTCAAAACTGCTGTGTGAAAAAACTTCTAGGCTACAAGAGTCTCTGTAAGGAGCTAGTGTATCACAGTTCTTGCTCAAGAGAATCTTATGTATTCTTGTTAAAAAATGGCTAACACCTACGTATTTGGTCAATGTATTACTCACTTTATGCTTCTGTTGCATGAAAGAAAAACTCATGCAGTTCAGAAAATGGTCTTTGGTCATGTTCCTTTGTTGCTGGTGCACTGAGTACTTCTATCACAGCTTTGTATGGTGCCGTCTCAGGTGAGCTATCTTTAGAGTGTCTTTAGAGGTGGGGTCAGGTCTTCATGGAATGGGAATAAGCATTTAATTCTCAGAGGGCATGTAATTCTTTCTAAGTAATCCTAATGCTTAGGACACGACAGTTAGTTTGGAAGTTTTTTTTGTTATGGTTTGACCGGCAACTGGAGGATTCTCTGTCCTCTCATATCTTTTGCTGCTTTAAACACAGAAGGCATTACGTCACTTTTCTCCACATAAAACAATTTTTAAAAATCATAAATGTCCGAGAAACTGATGTTCTAAGACATGGAAACCTTTTGTGCTTTTCATTTGTGCCTCTCATACCTTGACTGGTGAGAAGTGTTGGTAATCCCATAAACTATACTGACATTCCATGTACAGATTTGTTGCATGAATTACCTGAGTGCGAGAAAAAAATAATAGTCTGAGATTAAGGAAATATTGTAACATAAAGTCTCCATTTTTATGTGGTAAAGAAATCAATCCCTATTTTTGATTGTGTTGTGTTTTGATTATTATAATAGTGTGGCCCTGGGACTTTGTGCTATAGTACACATTCTGTGTTTGTAGGGTTTGGTGACAATGCCGAGTTGTCACCAAGCTTCAGCCAGTGGAAGAGGCAGAGCTCTGCACAGGTGTGCTGGGGACAAATGCAGCTGATAGTTCAGCATGAGCTGAACCCAACCAAGAGAGTTTTCTTTGTTTCTCATAGTGTATTAGATTGGTGGGTAAGATATAGCTAGCTTCTGTGATGAGAAAAATGTTTTCTTTACTGTTTTTTTCCCCCCTTATTTACCCAGAAGGCTTACTCTTGGTGATTCCCTAATAGCTTCTTCAGTGTCAGCCGTTTTGGAACATTTTGATATTCTTAATAGTTAGCTGTTGTTAGTCTTTGTTTAAATGGCAGTTATCAAGTCAAAAGTAATTTTTTCGGAAGTTTTTCAACTTCTTCCTTTTATAAAAAATAATTTTGGTTTTTAAATTTGGAGTAGGAAAGAAAAAATTAGTCCCTATTCTCCTGTTGTGGTCCTTTTAAACTTAATTTGACTGTTGTTTTTATATCATATATGTCATTGTGACACTGTATATTCATGTGCTTTTATAAAGGCTCAAAATCAGGGATTCCTAACTAGTCTGGAATGTGTGGCTGTACTTGGGGCAATACTTCATAGCATATGTCCTTCCTGCTATGCAGTGATTGCTTCTTCAATAATTAGAGATTATCTTGTGATTAATTTTTTCTTGTTTTCTACAGATAAAGTGCAACACTGATTAGGTTTTTTCTCACAGGTGAGATACCATGATCATTTGTCTGGGACCACTTCCATTCTGCCTTGTGTATTCCTGCTGTTTATTTCTATTTAATTTGTTTAATTTCATGTCATTTAGAATCTTGCTAGTCTTAAAGCCTGTAGAGGCAGAAGCTGCTACAAACCAGAGGAGCAGGCTAATGAAGATGGACAAAATAAAAGGCTCCCTCTCCTTCCAATGGGAAGTTTATTGTATTTAAGCAGCCAGGACAGGGATCAGAATGTTTGACTGAAAAAAACACATCCCCTCTGTTAAAAAAGGGAGTGAAACCAGAAAGGCAGTGTACTGAATGTAAAATATCATGCCTGCTTACTTGTAGAGAGTGGCATTCAGAAAGAGGTTCTTTCACTCTTACCTTTTATTCCCTGTGAATCTCAGATGAAAACACCCGAAACACTTCTGATACCATCAACACATTAGAGTGTGATAAGGAACCTTCAGGCCTGTATCTCACCTATGTGTAACGCACAAGTTCTAGACATTTGCATCCTTACTTAAAACTTGTTTTGACATCTTCAGGCAAACAGCTTTTTCTTGTTCAGATGCCTGTCATAGAAAAATGCATTCTGGGTTCACGGAATACAGTCATTTTTGAGAAATGCCTAAAATGCTCATGTAGACAGAGCAGTTACTTGAAGTACCTTTTGCTGTTTTAAATGTCCTGAGCGTTCTTGGAGTCATGTGTGCCGTCTCTGGTATTTCAGAATTGATCTCTTGATAGAAATGAAAATTTGCTGTGTATTTTCCCATAATAACTATAGACTGCTGTGAACTCTGCTTATCAGCTTAATCTGAGTGATTCTTAAATTGTGCTCATGGTCTTCCCAGTCTTCCCTGCCTTTATGAGCTCACAGCTGAGGTCAGGGGTACACTTTCCAGGTTGGATTGAACTAGTGTGCTGAAGCACCCCTGGCATGTTTGCAGGCAGGAGATGTTTTCTTGTAGATAATCTACAGTCTTTTGCAGTGCAGTTGCTTGGCTAAGAGCAGCATATGATTATAATTGTTTCAGAAGTTGCATTTTCATCAAAGGTGTGGTTATATTCTCTGAGCTTCCTTATGTTCTCCTTGTTGGTCTATCTGGAACTCTCCCTTCTTCTGGCTTTTAACTCAGCTATTAGTTTCTTGAGGCAAGGCATTTATTGGATTGCTTGTAGTGCTTTCTTTACTTTCTACACCTATCTCGATTTGACAAAACAAGAAACCTCAGCAATTGCAAGCAAAGTTTAATCTTGTATTGCTGGAGAGAAATCTGACTACTTTTCCTAGAAGCCCTTTTTCTAAAGACTCTCTTATTACATATGTTTCTTGAGAAGTAACCAGGTCTGCTCAGGCATCATCTTAGCCATTAAAAACCTTTCCAACAGCATTAGGTCAACAAAAAATTAAGCAAGCATTAAATATATGCTCTCACAGACCTTACAAGTATGATTCTCAGCCTAGAAATCACTAGACTGTATTTTCCTTCATGGTGAAGGAAGGGGAATGGGAATTTTTTTTTTTTTTTACCACATAGGTGTATGGAGTCTTTAGTATCAGAGAAAATTGAGTTTCTGTCTGTCTTCATGAGACAGAAATTTAATAGGAAAACTGAGTCCATTAACGCTGAATGGAGAAACTCTCTTAATGTCCTCTTTTCCTTCAATGACTAGAGAAAATAATACAGATGTTGCTGACTCTTATTCGAGCTTTGCCTGGCACTCTTTGCTGGAAAGACTGAGGCTTTCTAGCACATTGCTGATGAAACCTTCTTATCAAAGCGTTCTCATTGTGACATCTTTGTTACTGTATATCTGCAAGACTGGAGGACAAATAATGTACTACCTGCATTCATTTGATTCTACTTGGTTTTTTGAGAGCTACCTAATTAACTTGGGGTGTGGGGCAGGCAGAAATTGTTTGACTTCTTTAAAGGTATTTATTGGGATTCAGTTTCTCTTTGTTTTGTGTTAAATAGTATATTGAGCATTGTAAGCTTGAAAAAAATGCAGGCAACCTTATTAGGGAAACTGATTTTGATACATATCCTCAAACCTGGACTGACTGTAAAAATGCCTTTCTTATGAAAGATTTTTAAATGGATTACCATAACAAAAGAATGTTCCAGAACAGGAGACATGAAATTCTTGCTGAAGCCTCTTAGAAATTTAGACTTTTTTGATCCCATTGTGAATTCTTCATTCCCATTCCAATTACATCCCGTTTAAGTATCTCAGTGGTGATCCTAGAGGAAGAGATCACTTCCACTTGCAGCTATGGGTTAAGAGCATGCCTACACATGGGAAGGATTTACCAGCCCTGACTCAGAGCAATTGCTATTGCCTGTTCTTTTAAGAACATCATCAAATCAACCTGGTAGACTTGAGGCTTTCCAGATAAACCAAGAGCTAACTCCTTTGAAGTTGGATTGGTGGGCTGTTGATGAAAAGTAAATAGTATGATGGGGACAGTGGAAAGTTGTCACCAGGTTTGTTGTTCATCAGCATTTGGTATGTAATGTGGAGTTTCACAAGATTGTGAAGTCATGTTTTATTACAAAGCCTGGAAACAGCCTACTGCTTGCTGGAGTTGGTTATTGCACTGCAATTTGATGAACCCAGATCTCCAGATGAATTTTTTTTTTCCAGAGCTCTGCTGCTGCTAGATAATCCTCTCTCCAGGGTACAAAAGGAGAAGTCAATAACAGACACGTTCAGCTAAAAGTTGATGGTCCAGTGTGTGTTAGATTAGTGAAAAAATAGCCTTGAGTTTCCCTAAGGATACTTTGAGTGGGTACATGGAAGTGTCTAAGCAAAATGTCAGATGGTGATCTGGATGTGTTCAAGGAAGGTCGTGTGCATTGCCAGCATTAAGTATTTGCTTAGAGAATCGACCTATGTGAGAGGGTGTGACAGTGAGACTACAGCTGTTACTTTGCCATGAGTTAACATTCGTTTTGTAAATTAATGAAATCTTTTCTTAATACTATGTCTCTCTTATGAAAACTGTTAATTTTAGGGTAGAGCTGTCCACTCTTCTACGTTAGTACTTTGATATGCCATATGCTCACTAGTCCTGTATGTTTGTTTTTAGTTCATGACTTTTTTTTTTTCCTTTGGACGTAAGAGTTCTGCAAGTCTCTCATTTTACTATAAGGTACTTTGAGAGCAGCATGATGCAGGATAGGAAAATTTGTCTGTGCATACCTGAAAATGTCCATTGTAAAATGGAAGTTTCAGCCAATATGGATTAATTTTCTTAATTTTCCTACTAGCATATACCAGACTTCTAAACCTTACTTATGCTGTGTGCAATGTTTTAATGAAAAACCCTACATTTGTTTTGCTTTCTGTTACGATGGAAAAAGTTTAAGTATTTGTTTCTGAAAGTAAAGCATTATTGATTTTATTTTTTAATTAATATTTCCCCTTTTATCCCCACAAGTGTTCTGCAGTAGGTACCAGTGTTGAGCAATACTTGTAAGTTCAAAGTAGTGGTGTCTGGTAGGGAAAGCCAAGATGCTGAGGTACTGGGGGGCGGATAGAGTGCTTTTGAGATTTGTGTGACAGGACAAGTAGTCTGGGAGAAATTCTTGAGTCTGGGACTAGGGTGATCAGAAAGGGATGGAGTATATGTGGAAGTGTCTGGATTAGTATCGAGGTAAGCATATTGTCAAAGGGAATAGCAGCAGTAACTGCTGGAGGCTTTCTTCTTTAGGAATTAACTGGACTTGAGGGAGGAAAAGCATGGGCATCAGTGACTGAAGGATCTCTATTCACTGAATGAGGACCCATGCAGATATAAACAGCAAGTTTGGTTTCAGGCCTTTTGGCAAGTTTGGGAGTGCTGAAGATCTAAGGAATGTAAGACTTGGTTCTTCCAGATGACTCAGTTGGCAGCAGGTTTCCCTCTCACTTACTGGAGGAGATTTGAGGTCTGTGTGTGGAAGTAAGGATGTACATATGGTAGTTCTGTGCATGCCCTGGACTTCCGTCTGTCACCGGACCAAAGAGGAGAAAGGCTTTTCAGTTCGGCAGTTTGGAAATTCTGACGTCTTTTGCAAAGGACCCTTTCAAAAATGACTTGAAGATTCTACTTTCTTTGCCTATTTGTCAGTGAATTAGTTCTAAAAGGAACATTTTGCTTGCCTAGGCAGATAAACAAAGTAAAATTTTTTTTTTTAGTAACTTGTAATGCTGTAATTTGGACAGGCTTGGTGTTGAAGAGTCTGAACGGTGGGGTTTTCTTCCGTTTATTTTGTAGGAAATGAGAGGTCAGATGACTGTTTGGGTTACATGGCAAGACTGTTCCTTGTGTACTTACACTAACATGCCATCATTGTGAAGACATCAGTAATCCATTTGTTTCGATTACTTTACCTGTGAGATGTTAGAAAAACTTGTGCACAGAGAGCACTTAACACAAGTGACTATGAGTCTACAGCTTGTTTTGGTATTTAATGATGCAGAGAAAATATGCTAAGGTCATGAATTAGTGTGTCCTGTTAAATTCATCCATAAGGTATTTATCAAATCGAGGGAAAACACGAATTTCATAAATCATCTTTAAAGCCATGTTTCTTGCTTGTTAAATACTTCTGACAGAAGATGTTGCCCTCTTACTGTGCTCAGGAATTGCTTTAGTAACTTTGATTTTAATTCCTGTACTGTATGTGTGTCTTTTTTTTTTTTTTTCGCAGATGGGAAATACTTTGGTCTGAAGCACCTACAAAGGTGAATGGTCCTCAGGCTCGGCAGTTCACACCTTGTATCAAACAGATAAACTTTCCCACAAACTTAATCCGACTGGAAGTGAACAGCTCTCTTCTGGACTATTACACTGAACTGGATGCAGTAGTACTACATGGTGTGAAAGAGAGGCCTGTGCTTTCACTTAAGACTTCAATGATTGATATGAATGATATAGATGAAGATGAGGATGAAGAAAAGTTTGACTGTGGAATGGACACCCTTAATAAACAGTTCAGCGTTGTCACCCTCAGGGAATGGCCAACTAATGGATATTTCGATAAACTGCCTTATGAGGTAAGAGAAGCATGTTTACGCTCAATCATTGTCTTGATCATTAAGGGTGCAGAGGTGCTTTACAGGGTATTGGTCAGGATTGTTGTTTTTTTTCAGTTAGTTCCTTGCATTCCTTATGAATCTCCTGCATTTACTGTTTAGGTATGCCTGAATTCTCTGTCTGCTTCCCGGGGTGGATGCTAGGTATTTGCGTAGTTATTGCACTCTCACTTCTCAAGACTCTGTGCATTCACACACAGTGTTTACACCAGTTATTCTAGCCTTGAATTTCCAGCTCTTGAAGTTAGAAGCTTTTAGCAGTTTTGTGATAGGTTTTTAGTCCTTATGCTTGACAAAGGAAATATACAGAACATACATGAAAAGATTCAGTCAACACCTGGAAGTGGAAATAGTTTGCAATAGGCTAAAAGTTTATTTTCCTGTTCCCTCTCTTACAAAACTTACAGAGCTTTGTTCTTGAAAGTGCCGTAATATTTTTATTTTTATGTTGTTATTAAATGAGCTTTTTCCATCCAGCTAAGTTTTGAATTGTGGTGCAGGTAAAGTATCCTATAGCTGGACTTCTGCACACTGTCTTCTTTTTATGCTTGCTACTTTTCAGTTTATCATTAGCACAGAAAACAGTTGTAAATAAACTCCTTTCAGATCCCCTGGCAGCATGATAGTTGCAAGTGTGCTCAGAGACTGTAGATGAGTATTTTCTTTCCTCTAATTTCCAGTATAATGAAATTGTGGAGTATGATTGCTGAATACCAGGTGCGGGCCAGGCAATTCTCAGTGGGGTGTAGCTGTTTATGGAGGCTGGTACCCTGACTGGAGTAAGAATTGAGAGATGAAACAATTATCTTCACCTCTCCTGAAATAAACTGCTGGCACATAGTGGAAAGGAGCCTCTACTTACTGGTCAGACCTTCAGACTTGGTCAGAGACAAGAGTATTCCTGCTCTTAGTGTGCTGCAGTCTGGCAGCAAGTGTTCATTTACTGTGGTAACTCAGAAATGCTCATAGTGCTTGTGGCTTGAACCAGACTTGCTTTGGAAAGGGAAGGGAGTGTGGTGAGGCACTGCCACTGATTGAAGGATGCTTGCAGAAACACCTGATCTAATCAAATAGTATTTCGGTCTTACCACATCTTTTGACTCTAAGTACCCCAGTTTGACACATGAAGGCCATGGTTGGGTGACCATGTGGCCTAGTAGCCTGCGGAAATTTGCTGTGCTTGTAAAGAGGGAAGAGAGAGGAAGAGAACGTAACAATTCTTATCTGTCTTCTCTTGAAACTTCTCTTGAAACCAAACCTCTTGAGTTTGGTTTGGGGATTTTTGTTGTTGATGCAGTGGAATAATAAACGAGGATACTAACTTTATCATTAGTTAGCTCTAGTGGTGGTTTTTGGTTTTTGTTTTTGGTTGGCTGTTTGATTTTTTTCCCCAGAGTCCACATAGTGTTTAATATATTTTACTGTTGGTGCTTACATAGCAGTACTGAAGTAAAGAAAGTACTTTGCATAATTGTTTGAAAGTTTGCAAGCATGTTGGTTTAAGTAATTCAAAGAAATTATTGTAGATAAAGCTTCATTTAAACGTAGGAATTTTTCTTGTTTGAAAAGGCTAGATAAATTGATTTCTAGTATAGTAGAATATCAGGGAGATTAATCAATCTCTTTTCTGTTCCACATGATTATAGAATCATTAAGATTGGAAAAGACCTCCAAGATGATTGAATCCAACCATAAATGGTTGATTACACATACTAAAATTTTAATTTAGAAAGTATTTGTGTAGTCTTGTTGCTCCTATGAACTTCTGTCTCCATGTACTTTGTGTTTTTCTGCTCTCCTGTTTGTCTACCAGCTTCCTTTTTTATCCATTTTTTAGCGTGTTTGGGTTCATGAATAAATTTATATGGTCTGTCAATACCAAGAACATTTTTTTTCTTCTGCTTTGATTTAAAGAAACTGAAAATATGGGTGGAATATTTGTCAGAAAACTAAAAAAGACTATTACTGGACTGGTTTTGTGACAGTAGAAATCCCAGTTTCCTACTTCCTAGTCCAGCTGGAAGAGCTGGGCGTCAGAACAACAAAAATGTACTTGGTAGTGTGACAGTTTTTTATCACATTGGATATAGGAGCAATACTCTGCATGCTGTATTTAAGACTGACAAATGCCAGATTTTTTATGAGAAGTGTTTAAACTGTGGATGAAGTAAGGTAATTCGCGACTCCTTCCGGTGTTGATGGATACATTACATGAAAAATTGCATCTTTTCTGTAGGTGTATGTTGATTGTCAATGTGTAACTGTCCTAAGTCTTGATGCGCATGCCTATTCCTTATTTGCACTGTTTGAAGCTTTTTCATACTACCCTCTGTAATTCACAAAATACACAAGCTGAGTGGGTTGTGCTAAGTAGGCAGCAGTTCCTCCAGCCATTTTTTTTGCCTTTATTGTCTTTCTGAAACCTCCATAGACTATCCTCTTGTAGAGTGTGGTGTTCCTGAAAATGGCATTAGGAATGGCTTGCTGCATCGTGAGCTCCAAAGACATTGTAAGATTGCTCCTGTCTAAAAAAAGAGAAAAATGCTCAACTTCCCAGGGCACAGACTTCTGTAGAAGAAAGTGTAAATTTTTGGATGACCTAGGTGAGAGCATTTTCCGTCCCTAATCTTCGATGGTGTTAACCAGCCCTTAGTAGCTGTGCAGTACTTGTACTATCTATGATCTCTTCTCCAGAACTACCTTAAAATTGAGGAAGGATTTTAGATTAGACACTTCATGTCCTTGTCTTTCTTCCCAGTTCATGGACTAGCTTGTGCTGCTTGTAAAGTGGAAGGAGTAAGGCCTTAGTCTTAGTTGGCTTTGCAGGAATACTTGAAGCCTGAAGGCCTGAACAAATTCAAAGCTTTTGGGAAAGCTGAGGAATACCTGCCACAGCATACATGTTGTGCAGTTTGAGACTCACCAAGATGTGCTGGCTACTAAAAACCCAGCTTATTTTTCTCCAGAGAGGAGAGTCAGGACACTCTGCATGCTCCAGACCACAACACATTTTTTATAAAAATTTTGGTATAGAAAGATATAAATCACATCTTTGTCATTCCTTGAAGCTGATTTTTCCAAAAGCTGCCTTCAAGATTTATGAGCTGTTTGTGTCTACTGATGTTCACATGCACTATTAAATGTGTGTGCATTTGCTGCTGCAGGTCACGCTGTTGTAGAACCAGGGATGTGTGTTTTCTTAAACTATGCTGAGAAATGTCAAAAGCCCTAGAATAGCATCTTCTTCTTGCCTTCTCTCTTTGCCTCTTTGTGCACGTATCCTATGTCCTTTACCTGAGTTATGTTTTGATATCAGTTCTAATTAAATGGATTCTAAGCTGTAGCAGCCCTAGTTGCAGAGTAAAAAAATGGCAAGTCATTCATTTGTCTCTTTCTGCATGAGTGGTTTGCATAGGCCAGTGTATTTTTTTTATTGGAAGACCATTTCATCTTCATGTGGAAGAACCGAAAAAGGAAATTTATAGAAAGTACCGGTATTGTAGGTTTGACCAGCATCCAGGTATTCTTTTCTAAGCAAACCAAATTGGGCATTATTGTGCTCTAGCCACAGAAAGTATTTTATTAGGTACAAATGGTTGTTGCTTGCTGTTATTCAGCAAAAAAGCTTTAAAAAGCTAGAGAAACCTTGGTTCAGTAAGTATTATTAGAACCTGCACCGTTGGTAAAGTTTAGCCCCCTGTACTGAAGAGTGAAAATTCTGGCTGGGCTTGTAAGCAAACTTTGCAGTGGGTGAGATGCTTTTTTTTTTTCTTTTTTTTAAAGATGTTAAATTTTTTTTTATTGGTAGTTCAAAAAATATCCATGTATGTGAGATGCTGTAATCAGGGACTACCGTGATCTTAAAAATATGGATTGGGTATGAATCAGGATCCTTTTTGTGCTCAGCACACAAATGATTTTGTGCACTACTGTTTGTTGAGTTGTGGAGAATTAGGATTTAGAAACCTTCTGGTTTTGGAGGTGTTCATTGTGGTGGGCATTGGTCTTGCCACATGTCTGAAGCTGGCATCTCCCGTGTTTGCCCTGGAAATGGGAGAGGGAGTGCTTTTGTACTTTCAGTCCATCATAGCCTAAAAAGGCAATCAGTGTTGTAAATTATATTTTGTTTTCCTCTTTCTCTTGGTTTTTCCAATGAACTTTGATTTTACTGATTGATTTATAAGAAAGTGTGAAATAATAATGATTGTCATAATTTTTCATAAGAGCACAGTAAAAACTGTTGTTTGTGAGAAACTGCATTATGAAATCAAAGCAGATACTCAGTTCTGTAGCATTCTTGGAATCACCCTGAGCACAGCATAGCACAGTACAGCACATCATGTCACATACTCATTATGGTATCAAATTGTACTTTATGCTAGGATACACAGACATAAAAAGTGTGTTCCTGACAGACACCAGACTCCAGGCTAATGATGATTAATGGTTATTAGCCTGCACGTTTTGAACTTGTTATTTTTGTTTATTCAAAAGCCAGGAAAAAAGCACTTTATAACATAATGTCATAGGAGTGACAAGTTGTGTGTTTTCATTCTAGATATTATGAAGTAGTATGATTTCAGTGAAAAATAAAGACAGATTTTTTTGATTGAGACGTAAGAGATTTCATCTCAGGTGTGGAAAGACTCATTGAAGTAATCAGTTAGCGTAAAGGGACATTGTTCAATCATGTATAGTTTCATTCACCATTCTCTGTATTGCTTAGAAGTTACAAAATAACTTTTTTCTCGTTGAATGAAATTTGTGTTATTTTGCTTTTATCAGACATTATTATGTCACATTAATTGTAGACATAAATTCTGCTAATTGTGCAGCCTCTGCTGAGCTTTCAGCTCTAGAAAATTTAGTAAGTAACCATGGGAGGAAAATTGGAGGGAAAAGGCATTAATAAAATAGATATTTAGGTGACTTATATAGTGTGGATTAGCTGAAAGTTTGCAAGATAGTTTGAAGCTGTCTTTCAGAATATTGAAAATTATTTCAAGTGAATTGATGGTCCCAGAAAAGTAGGTGTATGTTTAGGTATCTGCTATCAGAATGACAAACAAAACTGTTTTAGACAAGTTTAAAGCTTGATTATGGAACTGAGCCAAGCAAAAATCAAGATGTTAACTTGGGATTATGTCTTTGTTAGCTGCTAGTTATTTTGGATATTTTAGATTCCAAAATGTCAACAAGTTCCTAAATGTCAGTTGGGTGCAAACTTTGTTGATTATAATCTAACTGCAGTTATTATATGTGCTTATATATATATGTGTGTGTGTATATATATATATATAATGCTGTTACATTGAAATGTCTGTGCAGGTCCTCTGCATCAATCTGCGTAAGAGTTCCAGACACCTGCAGAGACAAAAGCCTGGGCTGTTTTTAGGGGAAAAGACAAGCAAGGAGAAGAGAAGACGATAGGCTTGAAATCAATCAGGAAAGAAACTGGAGTATATCAAACACTGTATTTTTGCATTGGTGTTGAACTTTTTTAAGTGTGTTGAAAATTTTTTAAGACACGTAGATCTTGTTGGAAATCTAAATACTAAATCTGGAGCTGAGTAGGAAGTAACATTTTCCATTTTGCAGGAAGTTGAATTGTTTTGTTGTTCCAAAAATGAAGAGGGGAGGAGGGGAGGTGGAAAGTAGCTGCATAATAAACTGGTGCATTGGAAGTACAATCTGTTTGGATCTCACAAAAAACTCCATTTTCGTTTCACATCACAGATCTTATTCTGATTTTTGGTGGATTTGTCTTATGAATCCTTCTAAGGCATTAAAATGAAACATGTTGGTATTTTGAAAGGACCACAGGATTCTCTTCAATTGAAGTTGGTTTGTGAGTTGCTGTGTTTTTTAAATTTACACTGATTCATTTCAGCGAGTTACTGTTTCCCACTCTGCTTGAAAACAGTCAATTTTAGTTATATAACTTGAGTGCAGGTACTTATATCTGCTAGAGACAGCTCTGGTAAAGTAAACATTAATTTTTAGATTTCGTTTTTTGAGTGCATTTTCTCTCAGTTCCTAAGCCAAAGAAGATTTATTTATTTTGTTGGGCATTTTTGTTATTTCCTAAAGGGAGTATTTATGTCTGTGTGCGTGTTGATCTTTCCTTAGAAAGGAAAACAGAGTGTGGTAGGAGAGAAGGAATATTTCTTATTTTCTGAGTGTGACATAAGTCATTACTAAAACATTTACAGTGATGGTAGTCAGAAAGGCTGGTGATTATTCTGAAGCTGAGATGATTCAACTGATAAAGTTAAAAAGGGGTTTTGCCTTTCAGATTTGACTCTGGTGTAGAACAGAAATGCTCTTGAGGTATTACAGCAAGGAAGAGATTGTAAAAGGAGATCTGATTATGTTGAATTTTTTACCTGGTTCCATAGTCCAGAGGAGAGGATATAATATCGAAGACAAAACACTGATTTTTAAAGTAGGGAGAAGAGGAATAAATCTGAAATTGGTTCAGGGTGTGGGGAAACTGGGACATGGTATGGTTTTCCCATGTACTTTGCAAATATCTCCCATCTTAAAAACCAAATACAGAGAAGAAGGAGGATGCCAGTTCTGTTTTCTGATCAATGAAAGAGCAGACTTAGTGAAAGGAAATATATAAACATAGTGTTTACATATATATCACTGTTTAAATTAGCATGGATAAAGAAACTTCTAATTTGAAAGCTTCCTGTCGCTTTCATATGCTGATCTGCTTTTTTCTTTCTTGTTTAGCATGTTGTCAAATTGGGAAGGCAGTGCAGTTCTGTTTAATAGTTAATCAATGATTTACTTGAAAAGTTACTGAGAAGTAAAAGGTTTTACTTTCTTTGAAGTTAGAACGTATTTTCTTATTCCTTTGCAGTTTTCCCTTAACGTATTAAGAGCCATATGACCATCTGTGACTTTTTTTTCCTGTTTTTAATATAGCTGATCCAGTTGATTTTGAGTCACCTTGCAGTACCAGACCTGTGTAGACTAGCACAAACTTGTAAGCTACTGTATCAACATTGCTGTGATCCTCTACAGTACATTCATCTCAGTTTACAACCTTACTGGGCGAGGATTAATGACACATCCCTGGAGTACCTACAGTCTCGCTGCACTCTCATCCAGTGGCTGAATTTATCTTGGACTGGAAACAGGGGAGCCATCTCTGTTTCTGGATTTAGCAGGTCAGTGTTAAATGTACGGAAATGTTTTGACAAGCTCTGGTTGCGGAGCTGCTGCACGGTGGTTTCACAAAGTATTTGAAACTTTGTTAAAAGGCAAGAAATGTCTTTGATTTACTATGAAGGGTGTGATTGTTATGACGTAGAAAAAAGGAGCAGCTAAAACAGTAAGAAATACTAAATATAGCAGCCGAAGTCCATTGCAATCTGTAGTCTGCATGTTCCAAGCTGCTTGTGACTGAAAGACTTCTTCCAGGGGAGCAGTGTTTTGCTTTCTTCTGGGCTTCTGAAACACTCTGCTAGAACTGAGCTGTCAAAAATCCATCTCGCAAGGAAAATGTTTGTGGTTGTTCTTTGTACAGATGAGTCATCAGTAGGGCTGTATTAGAATGGCTGCAGTAATAAACTGATTGCTTGCTCACATGGTATGAGCCAAGTAATCACTGGAGTCCCATGTAAATGCAAATATTTTCATAAAAATGATTTAAAACATTAGCCCTGTTGGAAAACAGGGGGGTTGCATGTGCATATTCCAATGAGCTGAAAATATGACTGTGCTGTAGGTCATTAAAATAGCAAATTTGCAGGGATTCTTCTCTGTATAACAGCCATGTTCTCTGCTTTCTTAAGATATCATTTCTTGCTTCTTTGCTCATTTGCATTAGTTAAACAGCTTCTATCAATGCAT
The DNA here is from genome assembly GCA_013397115.1 of Edolisoma coerulescens. Taxonomy (NCBI): domain Eukaryota; kingdom Metazoa; phylum Chordata; class Aves; order Passeriformes; family Campephagidae; genus Edolisoma; species Edolisoma coerulescens. Next base: position 3,426,078 of record VWZW01001520.1, read on the forward strand.
TTCATTTAAGCAAAGTTGCTGCTTCAACTAAAGAGTAATCAGCAATGGCAGGTGAAAGCAGAAACTGACTGATAAGAAACAGAAATGTTTAATATATCTGAAAAAGTTGTCTTAACTCTCATTTGTTTTCTGAATAAAAAGGCTGAATCAAGTATGCAGACATTTTCTTTCCTTTCGTGCCTGAGTTCCTTATCTGAGGAAGTAAAATATTTTGAAGAAATACGTTGTCAAGTTGGGAATGTCACTTCTGTTTTTCCAGACCCTCCAGTATAGTGCAAGAACCCTATGCTTTTTTGTGCTTGTTGGTAAAAAAAGAAGATAGACATTAGCTAGTTGTTGAATTGGGTGCAAAAATTTCTCCTAAATTTGGATTTCATGTTAGATACGTTATGCAGAGAATAATGCACACGCTTTAATTGAGAATTCAGCTCTGAAATTATGAAGTGCCTGTTTTCTAATGCTTAGCTAATAAGTCTGTCTTTTGAAAACATAACATGTGTGCATCTTTGTGGCAACTTTCTTTCATTTCCATGATTTTTTTTTTTTTTTAGCATACAGTACTGCTAAAAATCTTTGTAGTCTTGGAAGAAGTTATTGCCAAATTCAGACTTACAAACTTTACATCTCTGGCATCTCTGACTTCCACTTAGTTGAAAATGACTTTATTATTACTACATTATTTTTTTGCTTCAGTGCTGAACTACTAGTAACATTTATGTGTATACAGCATTTTTAAATAATAAATATTCATTATTTGACTATTAATTATCTGTGAGTAAATATTTTCAATGTATATTTGTTATAAGGGATTATATTTATTTGTAACAAAGGGAAAAAAAGTTTTTTGATACTGATGCAATTCTGAAGTTATCCTAGTTTTAGGAAAAAATATTTCTTGGAAGATATGGATGCGGGAATGGGAGATGCAGTTCAATCGTAAATTTTAGAAGCAAAGTTATAAGCGAAATAATTTTCATGTCTGAACTGTGCTTATCATTTTCCCTTCTGAAACAAAAATTCTCCACTGTAACTAGATCTGGTTTTAAACTTTTTTCTATTACAGAAATAATTTTGCAACTCTTTGTTCTGTAAAAGTCTTTTCTAGTAAAATTTCCCCGACACAAGTTTTTCTTTTGACAGTCTTTATCAGCATATTTGTCAAATTTGCTGGCCTCCAGGAGAGGAAAATTTGCTGCTCATTTGTTATGAAAGTATCTACTAATACAGGAGACTTACTAGATCAAGACTTGCTTTTCAAAAGCAATAATCTTCTTGTTGAAGAAGGAGCTTCCTTGTAAGAGATACTGTTCCTTGACAGAAAAATCTGTCAGTAAATGCTTTAGTTCTATTGCCCTGGTTGTCATTAAGATACCACCAGCCTGGAGATATTACAGCATCCAGGACACATAATCAAGAATTCACACCGTCTTTCCTTTTGTCCAAAACCAGGACACTTATATTTTTGCATTTTTCTCATCATTTGGAGGTACAGTTGGCACTGTTGAATTCAAAACCGGTAGAGTTGGTTAAATTCTTACAGTTGTACAGTTTAAGTTATGATTTCTACAAGTTGGGGTATGTTTAAGTGATACTCATGCTTAAATCGTATTTTGGAAAATATCTTTCCAAAATGTTTTTATCTGTAGTTTCTTAAGACAGTCTTAAAACTTAGTTGCTTGTATAAATTTGGTATTTTAAAATGTTCATATGTGCATGAAATTATTGAAAATACTAAGAAATTATTGGAAGTATATATTTTCTTTTGAAATGTATTAAAGTGAAAAAAATTAGGAGTAATTTAAGAAATGTGACTGGAGCAAATACTGTATTATCATGAGAAGACAGAATGCTTCAGGCATATGGACATCCTGAGGCAAAGCTGAAGGTATTTTAACTTATTGATAACACCTACTCCTTAGGGCTAGAAATTACTATCATAAATTTTTCATTTCAGCATATAATATACATTAACTAAACTTTATATTATATTGAACTAAAAGTGTACAAAAAAGTGAAAGGAGTATCTGAGCAGTCTCAGGAGTCTGAAATGCAAAATGACAGGGAATAAGCAAAGATTTCACAGCAAGCATTACATAAGCAGCACTGCATTTCTCTTGGCTTTAGAGGTCTGGTGAATCTCTTCATGCCAAGGGGGGAATATCAGCGTGGGAGGGTAGGACCTATATAGGAAGAGTGAGGGGAGTTGATTGGAGGTGTACTAAATACTGAGATGCTGAATAAATGCTCTGAGGTTTAAACAGCTCAAGGACAATGACAGCTTAAAAACAGAGTTCTGCATGCAGATTTCCTTGGATCATTGATAATGTCATTAACTTGTTTAAACTCTTCTGCTTTAAATATCTGAGGAATTAGGATTTTTATTTATGTCTGACATTTTACACTGTGAAAATGAATTAATGGTGTTTTATTTTCAGGCTAGTGATGCAGTATTTGCATGTCAAGCACATCCAGGAATATTTCTTTAACAGTTTGATTGTTCACGTTTGAAGGCTTTCATTGCCTTTAGTAGAAGTGTGTTTTGACAATATTTATTTGGTGAGGCTTTGCTATAAGTCAAACTAGCAGGAAGGTCAGAGAAATTACTGAAATATGCATCAAATAGTCACAGAAAATAGGAGTAATGTGTGACTTTACAGGGATTCTCAATTTAAAAATCAAGTCTGTCTCTTGCTTTAATTTCCAGAGGTTTTTAGTAAAACTAGGGTTGGCTGTTGCTGAGAGTAAGTTATAATGTTTGTTTTGCATGTTTTTCTTGAAATAGTTTAATCTGTGTTGAGAAAAACACTAGATCAGGTACTTAATATTCTTCCTACTTACATGCCATGTTTTAGGATTTGCTTACCAAAAAGGAGGTGTAATACATGCTAGAGTAGAAAATAACATTATACCAATTAGAATAGCTAGAGCAAGGGAAAGTAACTTAATTTTAAAACCAAATTACCTCAAAAAGTCTCACTCTCAAGCATGAATACTTGCATGCACTAAGAGAACCAAGATGTGTGTCCAAATAAATTTTCACCATCTTGTGCTGCTCCTGTCCTTCATCTCCTAATCCGTGTGCCCTGAGCAACTTCCCACGCAAGCATTGGTGGATGTTGGTGACCTGCTAATCTGACTTCCACCCACACACACCTCTGTACCAGCCCTTGTGTTGTCATTTGTTCTTTCTTGTGCTTCTACACCTCTGTGTACCAGTTGTTCTCCACTCATACCAACTTTAACACTTTTGGTACAATTACCTAATGCTGTGCTAAATGCTGCTGCTGTCATGTAACGTGGCAGTCTTGAAAGGAAAAGCATCACTTTGAATCTAAAAATATATGAACAAGTCTTTAAGAAGGATATTAAAATGTAATCCCACAAACCATTTTATTAAATGCAAGACCATAACTGTAAACCAGAAAGTCTTCTGTGAGTGTGTGCGAGTAATCATATAGATAGAACTAAATGAGAAAGAGGGGACCTCAAGATCTTGGAAGTGAAATTAGGAAGAATAAAATCCAAGTGGGTTTTGACATTTTTCTTGTCTGGTGGCAGGCTCTGGAAGCAGGAGACCTGAGTAACTGGAGGGAGCATGTAGTTGGCTTGAAGCAAACAGAAATGGTAGATTTATGAAATACTGATTCTAGGAAGCTGATACCAAGGAAGGCTTGTCAAATGGGGCAATATTATATCTGTCAAGTAACAGAGGTAACATCCCTAGTGTGGATGCTAATGTAATGTAACATTAGAAGGGAAGGTACTAAAGAAAAAAAAATTCTGTCCAACCCTGTGTTGTTCACAAATGGAAGTTGCTTACCTTTTCCACCCTCCCCCTTGGATACCCAATTCAAATACATGTCAATGAGTACAAAATCAGTACTGAAGATTTTAATTGAAAAAAAATTTGGTAAAATCAGCATGATAGAAAGCTGTTGTGTTAATTGCACTAAAGGAATATAAAACTGGGTAGCTAACTGTGTTTAGGGAGGATGAATACATGAAAGAGAACAGGACTGTGATCCCTGCTTGTTGTAGAGTTTTCAGTAACTTTGAACTGGGAAGTACAGAGTAAGTGAGGGTCAGGTCATTAAGCTAACAGTGAAGTGTAGGTTCTGGGTCCAGTGCAGTTCCACCAAAAACCATTGGAGCAAAAGTGATGTGTTCAGTACCTGCATAAGCACATGTCTAAAGGTATTTTGAGAATTTTGTTTGGGAGGTCTTATATTCTGACATGAAGAGTACTCTCTCTTGTACCTTGGATTTTAGTTTTGGATCATGAGATACACTTATGATGCAGACATGAGTTACAAGATTGGAAATAGTGGACTAAGTGACCCTGTGATCATGATGGTTTTAACGTCACCATGAGCAAATATCATCCTGCCTGCTAATAAATAATGTTTGATGTTTCAGAAGAATTTCACTAGGACTTACTTCCGAAAAGCTGAAGGGGTTGAAAATAAGCAGCAGTTCTTGAGAGCTGGCAGAAGGTGATGGAAAGTGAGATTCCTTACAGCAATCCCCTCCCCCCAGGAAAAAAAACCAGCCCCACCCAACCCAAAAACCCAAAAAACTAAAACTGAACGACTAAAAAGCCTGAAATACTGTTGTCTAGAGTGAGGATAAACTTCAAGGGAAAGGCCCAATCCAGTGTCTAGCAAAAGAAATGCACATGTTCACATTATTCTAGGTTGTTTAGTCATATTTTATAACAAACATGAAGGGATGAAGAGAAATCACTTCAGAAATGGTGTGTATAAAATATTGATAATAAAAGCAAAACTAAGGGGATGGATGACTGCAGAACAGAGGAGAAACTGAAAACAGGAACCAGTCAATCCTCAGTGATTAAAGGAGAGGTATGTGAAGAAATTTTGATTTGGGTAGAAGGTGCTTTTTTGGGTGTTGTTTGTTTTCAAATTAGCTAAATCGAGCCAGTCACTCAGAGACTGTTAAGTCTGAGAAGTATGAAGACCGTGCCACATTTGTTTTGAAAGCATGAGAACTCATATTCTACCTTGCCATATGATTCTATGTGGAGATCCATGTAGAAAGACAGTAGCAAAAACCTCTGTCCTGAGCAGTCTGTTTAATGCACACAAAGATTGTGGTGTCCCCATCATTCAGAGAACTGTGCACTTCTGCCTGGTGTTCTCTGCCCTGTGCTGGTTGGTGACTTCCTCAGATTCCTCCTTCTGTTCCTGTTCCTCTCTTTCCTACATGCATGTCCGCTCATTCTTGTACCCTGCTGCATGCGCCGTATTCCCCTCTTGTTTCTGTTTCATGTCTCCTAAATAGCCTTTTCCAACAAGGCAGCAAAGCCAGGAAGGGCAGTGCTTGTTGCTGTCACTGTGATTGCCCTCTGCCTGTGTGTTTCAAGTGTAATGAGTTTAAATAAAATGTTATGAGGATAATAACTCCTCGAGCTGGTGAGCCTGGAGTTCCTCTCCAAGTCTAGGGGGTTAACTGAATGTTTCCCTGATCTGGTAATGTTAACTTTTAATAGTCCTAGAAAGAGAAAAGCATTGATCTCTATGAACATTTATAACAGCCAAGCCCTGTTAAATTGTATGGCAGTTAAACTAACATCCATTATTGTAATGGAGTAATTCATAAAATATTTATTTGTTAGCAAATTAAACGCTAGAGGTATAATAAGTGGTGACTGACAAAGTTTTATGGAAAATACCATCATTCAAACAAACCTGATAATTTGTTGATGAAAGAAGCTGTGTGAATGTATTGTTAAAGCACTCATTAAATAGAGGAATTGGCTAATTGGTAATCAGCAATGTATCCATATATCTCTGCTCTGATTTCCAGGGGATTTCCATCCTGCATTTCTCCATAACAGTGTTGAACTCTATTGTTAGTCTAAAATAGCACTTAAATGTTTAAATACCCGATGTTAATTGTTGTGAATTGTCATGTCATTTCAGCTCTGACATTCCCACAGGAAGGCTTACCAGTCTCTGTGAATTCACTGTATCCAGTATGGAAACTGCTTGCTGTTTGATTTAACTCTGACATTAAAAGCTAAAATAGATTCTAAATAGAGACTGTGGAGTTAGAAAAAGACAGTGGAGGAATAGACTTGAAGACCATACATGGCAGAACTCCTGTGGCTCTGGGGCTTATGTCTCCCCTTTTGTGTCTCAGACCCTCTCTTTGTTTCTGTTTGCTTAGGCTCATAGAAATGTTCGATGTTAGGGACCTCTGAAGGTCGTCTACTCCAAGCTCCCACTTGAAGTGCCAGTGTCCCCAACGCTAGATCAGGTCAGTCAAGGTTTCAGGTGACTCTTGGAAACATTCAGGGATGGAGATGCCACTCTGGAATCTCCTTTTTCCTCTGTATTACATAGGATCTGCATAGTCACACTAAGGCCATGTATGCAAGGTGAAAGGAATAAAGAAAGGTGATGATGAATAGCAAGTGTGACTTGAGTGAGTAATGAAAAAATAAGGAAAGGAGGCAGCTTGAAAACTTGGATCTTGAAAGATAGATTTAAAGTCTTGGGCTACTGTTGGTGTCATTGAGGAATGCCTCTCTGAATGTGTCTTCTTCTAAGACCAGTAGCAATTTCATCCTAAGCTTCAGCATGAACAAATGCTTGGGAAGGCTAATAACTCTTTCACTGTAGTTATAGGAGTTTTTGTGCAAGCAGGATCCTTTTGTCTGCCTGGCATTTCTATTACATCAGTTAAACCCAAGAAGTAATACTAACTTTGTGGTGGAAGTGTCAGAACCTGAAGCTGCTTTGTCTGCATCAATGTTTTTGTAGATAATAGAGCAGATCAGAATATTTATTATGAGAAACTAATTCATGCTCTTTGACAAGTAGCTCCATTATTCTAGGAAGTAACATGGGAAACTCATTACAGCCCATAGTTTAGGAAACTAGTTTTTCTACCTGGAGAAACTATCAAAATATAACAAAAGCATGGCAAAAATGGGGGTTTTTTTATCCTATTAAATATCAAGCTTGCAAGCCTAGTGATTTGAAGGTTGTCTTTGCAATGAAAAGGGACTAAGCTTATGTGGTTTTGCTTAAACCTTGGATTAGAGAGAAAAGAGCTTGAGTTTCTGACACGAGATCTCTGACAGGAAAGCAAAATATAGAGACCATCAAAGTTTCTAAATTTTGGGTCTTTAGTCATCTGTTGTCTTAATTTTCTATAATTCTAATGAAAGTCAAATATTCCTCAGGGATTTGTGTTCTAGAGCAGCTAGCAAGTGTTGATTCTGACTTGTTAATGAAAAGAACGAGATCTTTTTTTTTCTGAAAGTCTTAAAACACTTCTTAATATTTCATCCATTTAGAAGTATTTGTTTAACCTAATTTTTACATTTGCAGATTTTTCTGAGATAAATATGACATTATTGGTGTAAACTTGCAGGCCATTGTCAAAATTGGCTTTCAACTGTTTAAAAGCTTTTCAAACACGATCAGTGTTTTACTTTGCTCCATTGTCTCAGAGTTAATATTAAGAACAAAGCATTTTCTAACTTTCTAAACCAAACCAGAATTTTCAAGTGTCTTTTCTTTGTTGAAAGGAATTATTTCCTGGTTTACTTGGTTAAGGTTTTGACAGTATTCAGACTCTCACCTGAAAGTACGTTAATTTTTCACTTAAAACGTGGGTTTCTTTGACAGGTTCTTGAAAGTCTGTGGCTCTGAACTAGTACGTCTTGAGTTGTCTTGTGGCCATTTCCTCAATGAAACATGCTTGGAGGTCATCACTGAAATGTGTCCAAATCTTCAGGAATTAAATCTCTCATCATGTGATAAAATACCACCTCAGGCTTTCAACCACATAGCCAAAGTGGGCAGCCTAAAGCGTCTCATTCTCTACAGAACAAAAGTGGAGGTAGGAACAACTATTTCTAACCTTTGCAATAAATATTTTCAATCCTGATAAAGTTGGTTTTGGGTTTGGTTTTTTTTCAGTAATTAAGAAGTAAATTAGAATTTTGAGTGTAAATTCAGATGTAAATCCAGAAAATCCAAAGGTAGTTTCAAAAACCTTAGGATGGTTTTTTATTTTCAAAATAGCTTTTGGCCTGCATGTTTTAACTTGCATGGTACATCGGTGACTTTTCACCAGCTGTTTTAAGCAATGTGGTAAAATTAAAAATTTAAAGCTTTTCTCTTATTTTGAAGTGTATTCTAGACAAACTGTATTTGGCAAATGTAATTGTAAAATTATCATATTTTGTAACTTTCTTTAATTCACAGCATTCTCTCCTTTAAAATGACTTGCTAGTTACTAGGTTCCTACAGTCTTTGTATATTAGCAGCGTTTGAGACACAGAACACAAGTTTTTAATAAAACTTTTCATTTACACTGTAAAAATTACTTCTTTATCTGGTTACTTGACTGCCCAAATCAGCGTTGTTACTGCTTGCTGGAACACATTTCCTCTCTAGGATGGAATGGGTTTGTGTGCTACAGCTGAGAAGTCTGTTGTAGTTTGCTACATTTTACAAGTGTTGTATCCTTGTAAATTCAGCAGTTTGAATCAGAAGAATGCCGTTCCCTCTTGGTAGCTCCAGTGTGTATGTGTTACAACGTTACTACCATGGTTTACTTGGAAGCAGTCGTACTTCTGTCGTTGCAAAAGCTGCTCCAAAATGGGAGGGTTTTTTCCTAGCTTCTAATCCTAGATTAAGCATTTTAAGAAGAGTTTGGTTGTGTGTGTTACTTGTGCTTGTGCTTTTGGTACACAGAAGTCAGGCTGTGACCCTGGATTGTGTGGGGTCTTAATCTGTAGTGTAAGGAAAGGAATGAAGCTGGAACAGTAGGTTCTGTCAACTAGATGTGCAAGGGACATCTGAATTTGAGAGTGCCATGTTGCATTCATAAGCAGTTCCCACCTGACACGTGTTAGAGTTAGCTGGGTCTTGTTGTCCTTTATTTGGTGAATCCTCAGTACGTTTGTGCCCAAGGTCTAGCTCGGTGTCTGTAATGGTGAGTGGGTAACACAAAGTAGTCAGATTAAAGGGTAGACTTCCTGGGATTCTTCTTGGGTTGGTGCTTACTGTGGGGTTTGCAGTGGAGTGTGTAGACAGTCACCGTGAAGCCAGTGCCCCTTAGTAACTTGTTACTTTGTGGTAGCTGCTCTCTGTATTGAATCAATTATTATTTTCTTCAAACCAAAAAGTAAATTGGTGAGCCCTGTGTTTTTTGAATAGAGCTGCTTTGGTGCCTTGGATGTATCTGTTCTGTTTCTACGTTAGTAGTCTTTCTGTTAATCTTGGATAAATCTCCTTTATTTCGTTTTGACTGTTGACTCTTACTCACAAAGCTTTTTCAGATCCAGGAAAGATCATTGTATCAGAGGTAGTGATTGTATAATTTTATTATTTTCTACTGTTGATTGATTAGAATCTTCTTGATTCTACTCAGGTAACTTCTGAAGTTTGAGACTTCATGCTTGTAATAGTGCAGCAGATGAGATGTACTCTGAAGTGATTGGTGACTGTCATTCCTCTGTTATCGCTTTGTTGGGCAGAGTTTGAAATTAGATTGAATGTAGGTGGTAAAGATTTCCTGGCTTTGAAGCCCTTAAATTATGAAGATTCACTTCTGCCTTTCATGCGTATGGACGTGCCTCTGCTTGTAGCTGACAAGAACATTCATTCATAATCAAGTTTATTTAAGATTGCGCTTCCATTTTATACATAATTATAAACAAAAGGCACTATTCCTAACAAACAATGGAAGAGAAATTTCTTGAAATTTAAATAGGTAAGTTGGAGATGATGCTTGTGTGTTACTTGTTAATATGGAGCCACTTAACAATATACATTGTGCACCACAGGTCAAAAAATAAAAGGGAAAGAATGAAGATGTGGCATAGGATTTGAATAGAGCATTAGAGCTACAAAAGTCACAGATTTGTAGAAATAACATTATATTTCTCAACATTCTCAACATACAGAAGGCTGCCATTCCTTCTGTGCTTTTCAGCTGGTGCAGAAATGCTTGTTAGTAAGTGGTAGCTATATGCAAAAAAGGATAGATTGATCAAGCATGCTGTGAAGTGGCTGTGACTTCTTTAAAACTTGTCAAGGAGTGGTAAGTGTTCTTGATTTTTGTGAAATTTCTACTGCTGTCTTCATTGTTGGAGCTTCTAAGGAGCAAACAGAGGAACAATGCTAATGATTAATCAAGAGCTTGGCATTGTATTGTTGCCAATGGATCTGCTCAGTGAAAAGAATCTGAGGCTGTGAATCCACTAAGAAAAAACTGCAAACTGTTAACAAGTATGTGTTTATTATGAGAAAGTAAGAAGGTGAGAACAGAGCTGATATGGTGTTCTGTTAAAGTTCTGTCTCAAAACCCAAGAAGAAGAAACCAAAAGAAAAATCTGTTAATTTCATTTAGCCAGTTGTCCTAAACAATTCGGTGGCTTGCTTTTTTTTCTTAAACCAAGCAATACGCAAAATAAACCACAAATTTTTTGTTAGAGCACATCTGGGTAAATAGTACAACTTTAGCTTTTGGTTGTGGATTTGGACATGTGATTAAATAACGTAGGACGAGATGAAGATCCTCTATCCTATTTGTCAGTATGTGATAATGCTGTTTCTGGTTTTGCATTATGCTCAATAAAAAATACAGAATAAACAATTTAATAAAAGAAATGGTACTTCTCCCATAGACACTCCCAAGTACCTGCCCTGATAACTTGGATTTTCTTACGCAGTCCAAGTCTTGCCATAGCCTTTCCCTTTACTTTTTTGCCTTTTAATACTAAAAAAGAGGAAAAAAGTTCTTTGAACATCTAAATTTAAAGTGTTTGTTGTACTTTTTCCATGTATGTGATTACTGTGACACTAATAGGTAAATTCTAAGGAAACAGTCTACAGAAAATTGACTACTGTTAATGATTTTTGTTAGGCACATAGATATTGAGGACAATGGAAATTTAATAAAATTGATAACATGTTACGTTGTCTGAGCAATTGTAATTACAATTTCTTCTTATTTAGCTATTTTCTTTGAATAGGTTTTGTATTTAAAAGTGTTGCCATTGTCTCTGTAATTACAGCTCCAATTTTTGAGTATATATTTTTAGTGAAATGGGCAATGCTGGTGTTTTGCTACTTAGTGCACTGCTACTTCGGAAGATTGCTGTACCATCTGGAGGATGTTGTATTCTTTGGTCCTAACCTTGCTGATTCTTAAGGCCATATATAATATTTCCTTGACACAGTGAGTGTGAGGTTGTGTGTATAAAATTGTTTTCAAACCTCTGAATTGAAGCTTCCAATGCCTTTGAATTATTTCAACCTTTCTATTAGAAGAAGGAAAGTCCAGTGACTTTCAGTAACGTTTTAGTAACTAAAAAAAGTGTCCAGCCTGGCTGTACTCCTCCCCACAAAATGCAGCTTATTTTTTCCAGTGCTATAAGTTCATTATTAAAGGTTCTCAAAGGTTGTTTGATTATGTATATGCTTGAATAATTTGTATCTTGCTTTGAGAAACTAATCTCAGCTTTTTAGAAACGTAATTTCTTTGTGCTGAAGACCATTATTATATTTGTGGGATTTTTGTGCTGGTGTTTTTGGTATTTACTGATACATAACTCCTTCATATTTATTCGTTGAGAGTGTATTCACAGCATAACTTAAGCGCTTGTTGGCATCGGTAAATTTGAAGAATACAATGAACAGTGGAAGTATTATTGTATACAGTAATTGGCAATGCACATCTTTATCCTTGAGCATGAATATTATCTTAATTTAATGCTTATTGTGAAGTATTTAGTCCATATAAATAATACAGCCAAAATTGTATTTTAAAGAAACCAAAGCCACAATTACAGTAGGAGAACTTGTCAGTCTTCTTATTGATGGGTGTAAATTTTAATGTAAGATGATGTATTTCATGTTGCATGGTATTCCGAAATCTTTCTAATGTGTAAAGAAGAAATTTTTAAAGCTTGTATTGCAATTATATTTGAGATACAAAATGAACTAAATTCAAATCCAATTACAATGGACAAAGGACTTTGATTTTCACACATTTTAAAGCAAGTGTTGTATTTATAGATTTTATCTCTGATAATTTTGACCAAAAGCAAATTTGGAACTTGGGCAGCTGCGAGAGAGGACACTGGAAATCTTGGATACCAAAAAGAAGCAGAAGAATCGTAGCAGTAAATATAATAGCTCTTATTTTCTTATGCCATGAGCAATATAACAGTTAATGCTGCCATAAAATTGTTCTACAGCGTTTTCAGAAATAAGCTGTTATGGGTCATGTCATACTTTTGAGAGCTATTGTTTAAAGGGTTTTCAGTTCGGACAAAATTCCATTGGCTTGGGTATGAATCTTTAGGATGAAGAGTTGCAAGCAAATAGTAGGAAAAAAAAAAAGATGAAAGACTCTAGCTGGAATGTGGATTCTTGGAAGCAAGTTGAGTCAGTGACAATTAACCATGTGATGTGGGACCTTGATGGTGCTTTTTGATTTCATGTCAGGCTCTTAGGGTACACTTTGGTTGTTTGAGCCTGTAATGTGAAGTGAGGGGGAAGAATGAAGTTGTAAAACAGATTTGCAGACATAAGGGAGGACATAATTTGACCAAATAAAGCAAAACCAAAATACAGTAATTTAATTAACTGCAGAGACTATTACTTTCATTGAATTAATTCAGTAATTGCTGTGTTGCTGTGTCCCAGTCCCTGCTGTGCCCCTGGCACTGCCAAGTAGCTGTAGAGAACAAAAAGGTGCCCCTGTATATTCTGAATCCCAGCTTGCAAATTATACTGTGTCTGTTTCTGAGGAGCCAAGTTGTTCTGACTTTTGAAAGGCTACACCTGCACTTGCTAGTAAGGCTCATTCCACCTTGTTCTTCTCTTGTCTCATGCTTGTAAGTGTTCATATTGCAGCCGTTTTTTTAAATGTGTGTCATAAAGTTGTGGAGACAAAAGTTTTATCACTGTCTCAAAAATCATATCTCAAAAATGGTCCTATAATCCAAGTGCATTAGGGGGAGATGGGGAGCTGATTTTTAAGAAATACATTTCAATTGTCTCCCTTTTCACCATATTTCTTTCCGTATTGTATCTTGCAAGGCAATAGCTGATGGATGCTTGAGGGAGAATAGAATTCCTGTTCTAGTGCCATCTTCTGCTGTGGAGGAAAATGATTTGCTGCCATGTTTATGTTGAGTCTGTAAATGAAAATTGTTTGCATTAGTGTGAGAAGGCATCACTCAAATACACTTGTGATTGTGGTATTTAAGGACAGAGTGGGGGCTTATCCAAGAAGGGGACTAGGTCCCACATCTCTTAATAGCGTTTTTCAGTCAGGTTGGAGATGCCAGCTGAACTGCAGCCAGGTGGTCTGGGCTAAACAGTTTCCAGAAGTTCCTTCCTACAATTAGCTCTTCTGTGATTCTCTGACTTAGTGCTGATGACACTAATTGAGGACTTAGCCTGGGAGCTTTGTTGTCCTGATCTCTGAGCAGGACCGTGGCCAGTTACAAGGTGCACAGTTTCTGTATGCTACACTTCTTCCATCAATAAAATTTGTGTAGTAGCAACTTACTCGTTTTGTAGCCGTGGTATGAGGATAGATATAAAGAAGGCTGAGATTCTCTGACATGTGTGATTCTATGTAGGATGCTCTATATCGGGGTGCTTGTAAGGACTTGAAATACTGTACATAACGTAACACGCTTTTCTAAGTTGCAGGAAGTTCAGTTTGTTACAAAGCTCTACCTTTTTTCCTCTGGAAATTTTGAGAAAAGGATTGTTGAAGCTTGCTTAAGAGGTATAATCATTTCTGGGCATAAAATGGTTGGATACTTGCAGTGGATGTCTCTGTCAGAGACTACATGGGCATCTTGTTCTTCCAAAAGGCCACAAAAACTACCTTGTAAAGGGTGAGGTGATCACTTTTATTTGTTTCCTTATGAAATAGCTCGGGGAACTGAAGGGCTTCAGCATTAAATAAATTTGGCCACCATTTAGTTCTAATTTGACATATGATTCCCTGCCAGTTTCTATAACTGACATTTTCTGTAACATTTCATTTAGCTGAAAATTAACATACAGAGGAGTGAAAACAGACCAGAAGAAGGTGAACAACTTGACTAGCTCTTTAGACCTCTAGATCCAAGTATGGTTTCAAGAAATAGTATATTATGTATTTTGTGTGTTATTTAATGTTTGTGTACTATCCCCAGATGTGGTTTTTTTCTGTAAAAAATGAGCTACTGAGAATAGGTGTTTATCCTCAGAACTCAAAATCCTAGAAGTAGTCTAAAAATGAGTGTTTTCTGAGCAACCAGCAGGCATGAAAACTTCTGAAAACAAAGGCTAATACTTTATAAGTATCTAAAATTAACTTTGTGGTTTTTTAAAACTGGTTAACCCACTGACTCTTACGTGTTTATAAGCATGCATCTCGTCTTATCTCTATAAACCTCTCACAGTACCTTGTATCTTTAGCATAATTGTTTTGAAGTGTCATAGACCAACAAGTCCATAACTGAAATTATCTTGATGCCTTAAAATACTGTGTATGGCAGGGAGAGAAAATAATCCTGGAATCATATTTTACAATATCTTTGTTGGAGCAGATTTAGATGAAAATTGTATTTCCCCATTACTCTACATTTGGTTTTCTGCATTATTAATGTATTACGCTCTCCTTTCTATAAGAAAAAATTGCTTTTGGGGACTACTGCAGCATGATTGTAGGTTTTTAGATGGAGAGGTACGATACCTTGAGATTCACGAAGTAGACCTTTTTTTTACTTACAGGCAATATTGGTTTGCCCAGTTGTACCTTCCAAAAGGTTTAATAGCAGTTTGCAGAACTCTGGCTTCGCATCCAGTGAGGTTTTTAATCGTTGTGGTAGAATAGCACATGCCAAGTAATTTCTGACTTAGTTCTTTTAAAGACTGTGCCAAGAAAATCCCCTCACCCAAACAGTTGATTTTTGGCTTTTTTCTAGTGCTGTATAATGCCAAAAGGAGGAAAAAATAAGTATTGTGAATTTTTGTAGATTTTTAAATTTTTTTGACAGTCTTAACAAGATCATCTTTTACATTTGCACGGGGTGTTTGTAATTACAAATATTTATAGCAATAGTGGCACTCAGATTGAAATAGAATTGGTTTCTTCTGAGGATTTCCTTGTTTGGTTGGTTGGGTTTTTTACTACAGGTAGTTCTAGTATGCTAAAACTTCTTTTGGTGTGGTACCTATGAAATACTACTTCACTAGCCCACTGGCTTAAGGTAGAGTGATACATCAACTATTTGAAAATACAGTTTAATTTAACAACAATAATTAGCACTCATGGTGTGTGTGCTGAAGTTAAAGATGTTTTGGGCTAGTCTGTTCCCACAGTTGTGTGTTTCTCTGGGTGAGTCAGCCAGTTCCAACATCTCTTGCAGTAAATTTAAACCTTTTGGGAACAAAAGGGAAGCTTCTGCCCAGATCATGAACAGAGGAGTCTTTCTGTGCAGTTCTAAGAATATTCTGATTTTTCTGCTAAAGAATCAGCTTCTGAGAATTATGGATGTGATTGGTGGGCTTGAGGGAGACATAGATTTCATTGGCCTGGCCTTAGTCTGCAGTTCTCTGGTTCTTCTTTCTTTCAGTATCTCACGTTCCAAGAATTTTAAGGAATTCATTTAAAAGGCATTGACTTAGATAGTTTTTAGGAAGACAGAATACTTAGAGCACCCTGCAGAGTTACCTCCTCATTACCACATTTACCCCTCCTCATTGAGGCAGGGTTGTGGGGTGGGTATTGAAGGAAATATTTTCTACTTGTAACTTGGATTTTTAATGTTAAAAACACAAAACCTGCATAATTCAATTTTTTCTTCAACAAAAAGGTTAACTGGAGAATTAGTAACCCTGATTAAAAACTTAGCGAGCAAGGGAAGGGAGGAAGCAGTCTTTAATTATCTTAAGATAATCTTTAGATTCCTTTGTCTTAGCATTAACTTCACTGAAAAATTTGAAGAAAAAATTGCAGAAGAATAAAAGTCTTGTAAAAGATTTAGGCTCTTGTTTTATTGAGGGGCTGGAAGAATTCCCAATTTATGTCAGACACAGTTCTTCTGAGAAGGGGAAAAAACAACCTGTTGTTTGTCTCCCGTAAAAAAGTAACAAATTTTAAAATATCTTTTAAGATTTATCTATAGAATGTTAATTAAAAGCTGCAGACTATTTCTTCCCTAACCCAACCCAAAGCAAAACTTTGTTGTTTTTCTTAAGCTCTTCCTTTAATCTTCCAGAGTCACACTGTGGTGCACTTATTTTCATGCCTTGTATGGCAGTGCAGCTGTTATGTGATATTATAGTGCATCATTTGTGTTTTTTAAACCCTTTTTATAGTTTTTTAATCTCTGACTGCTTGACAATGAAACTGCAATGAGTAAATAGTCAAATATTCAAAGTGCGTCTTTCACAGGTGAGTCACATCTGCCGCAGACAGACGGGCTTTGTGTTTGAACAGACATTGAGCTCAGGCTATCTGTTGGATGCTTTCTTGGTCATACTAACATCAGAAATGATTTTTGCTTTCTGCTGGATCATGAATGTAAACAAATCCTGAAAAAAGTCAAGCAAGATTCAGTCTTACCAAGTGCGTTCTTCTGGCACCAGTGTTTGGTTTCTCTGCTGGTGGGTTGTCTGTTCAAACCAGCGATGCTTTCGCAAATCGGAAGTCAAAACTTGTTTGATGGCCAAGGCCTGTACAAAGACAGGTAGGATACAGTTTAGTCCAATATCAGCTGTTTATTTGAAGTATACACAGCACATAACTGTCTTCCAGTAGGTATTATTGTATGTATCCAGGCGTGCATTACAGAGTGGAGGACTTTGATGTTTGAGCAGACCTGTCACCTGTCTTGTGTGGAGTAAAGTAGGATTTCATGTGGTAATCTCATCTCTTGTTCAAGCCAGGATCAGCTCTGTTGATGTCCTTTCTGACAGACATTTGTTGTACCCGTATATAAAGATTTCAGAGAATCTTCAGGCCGTCTTCCCTTTTTCTGAGGTTTATGACTCACTACTGTGCCCTAAAATATTTCTGAAATCTGCTCTGTAATGTGTTTAGCGGCGCTGTCATATCCTTCTGATGAGTTTGACATCAAAGTCTTCTCTCTGAAAGCAACTTCTTCACTGTATGTTTTCCTTATCTAAAAACATCTTTCCTGAGAATGGAGGATAGGGCAGACCATTTTATTTGCCCACTTTGAACTTTTCCTGTTGTTTGTGGCATCTTATAAAAATTGATTATTTTGGTAGGTTTTGTTTTGGCTTGGATGGCAAAAGAAATTCAGACCACTGAAGCCATGACTCCACAAAGCAAAAGGAAATCTTACCTAAAGTTTGTTTCCAGAGTGGTTTTTTGTTTTAGTGTATTTTGGGGTTTTTGTAATCATCCACTCTTCTCTCAATCCCTGTGAAAGAGAGCAGGTATGAAGCTAAACTTTGCCTTTGGTTCGGGGGAAACTAAAAAAATCTCCAAGCTATACATGTCTTGGCTACTAGGCTGAAGAATGTTGTTAGATGTCTTTGATGTTGTTAGACAGTCTTTGATTTGACTGTCTCTGCTTGGCCAAGAAAGTGAAGCTAGACTCCAGATAAAGGCTTGCTGATCTGGAGTTTAGGTGGCCTCTTAGCTCTTCCTGTGAAGCACTTCAACATTTGGAAGTTGGCCTGTTACTGCTCCGGGATCGTGTGATTGCCTTGCTGATCTCCCTTGCTGAAGTAGGAGTGTTGTCGCTCATGTTGTACTGACAGATGGCTTGACACAGACAGGTTATTACAATGATAGTCCTTCTATATGTAGTGCATATGGATTCTGTGAGCTGCCATTCTCTCCTGCTATTTTCATGTCTTTTGCCACCTGGGTTCTCAACTGACTGAGACACAGCTAGGCATGCACAAAGGGTTTTTTCTTCTTACATGACATATGCAAAGCCCACCTCAGTTACAGAAGAACAGACACTGCGTCTGAAGGAAATCTGGTTTGCTGTGTGTGGGCATGTATGCGCCCCAGAAGAGGAATTAATATAGCCAGTAAAATGAATGTTGAGTATCTAGTTGTTTACTCTTGAGCTTGACTTGGCATGATTTGTGATGGTATGACATGGTGTTCTACCAAGCTCCCTTCTATTACTCAGATTTCTAGTGAGTTTTTTTAACTTGTTTTGTTTTTTCAAATAGTGGTTTAAAGTAATGGATTGTGAAAAGGCCTTTGAAAACGTGGACTCAGTGCATGGCTGTACAGGAAGGACTGTCTTAAAAAAGAGGGACTAAAAAGGTACTCGGAGACATCCATGACATTCCTGTTCAAGTTAACACAAGGAGCTCAGTTATCTATTAAGATCTATGAATACTAGTCTTCCTCTCTATTTCACCCCTCTCTGAAGAAGTATGGAATTGATTTCACATCCTACAAGCTGTTCAGAGTGACTGTTCACTTTTGTACTGTTTGTGTCAATTAAGGAAAGAGATTGCTGTTCCCATCCTTTCAGGTCAGTGTTTAAATTCCAATCTGGAAACCATTACTAAAAAACTTGGTGGAATGCAGCAATATATTCAGCTTTCCTGGGGAGTCATCTGAATACCTGCAGAAACCTTGTTTGGAGCTCTGTGTGCAGTCAGAGATTGATCTGTTTAGCTCCGATATTTAAGGTTTGCAGATAGCAGTTTGGGGATTTTGCTTTTAATTTGTGCATCTGAGTAGGTTCTAAAGCTCAGAGCTTTCACTGAGTTGAATAGGAAAGACTGTGTCTCATTCTCTTTGAGTTATTTGTTTATTCCTCTTTAATGATTCAAATGAACCATTTGCTTATTAAGGGCACAGTTTAAAATGAATTGGATATTTACACATTTACCAACCTTAAAATATTCTTAATAACCTCTTTAGTAATGAATTTTTAATGCTTGTGTTTCATTCCCTAGCTACCTTTTCCTTTAAAAACATGAATGAAAGTCAAGCAAGCACGGGGACAGTGACTTTCTAGGACTTCTACCAAGATACACGTGAGGAAGGCTTACTCTTAGCATCTACTTTTAAGCTGCCTTTGGGAAATCAAATCTTAGAAGGCCAAGTTGGAATCGAGATTCCATACATGTCAAGTGTTGGGTGTTTATAATTGCTCCCTGGAGACACCTAAATTAAGTGTCTGCAATGGTCTCTGTGAATACCCCATGCTGTGTCCCTGTTCTGTGTCTTCAGTGCGAGGAATCAGATGTTTCTTCTTGGTGATATGAAGGATCATATTTCTGCCAAGTTTCACTGGAATGTAACAAGCTGAGGAAACTAAGTAAAGCATTTAACTATAAACTTTCTGAAAACAAGTAAATTTATATTTAAAGAAACTATAAATTATACAACCCTGCATACAAACATTGTTGACTACTGTTCTTGTTGTAATTACACTTAATAGCAGTAGATTACTTTGTCACTTGTATATTGCTTGGGTTTTTTTTTTCTGTTAAAGTTGTTGGATATCCTGTAGAAATCCACATGTTTTTGTTGTTAATATGTTGTGAAGCCTAGTCCTGTTTTAAAGTTCATATAGATTACAAAGTCCTAATGAAGTGATGTTTTAAGTGTGATGCACAGGTATTTGTGATGTGAATCCCAGATTATGTTCTTTTTTTCACACTGTGTGTGTTTCCAACTACAAAACAAAATATGGCTACAGACAATGCAGAAGGGTCTTTTCTTGTCTCTTAGAAACACAGGTAAAAATCTGTAAAGTTTCTTTTGTTGTGGAACAGACCAGCTGTGCACTTGTAAGGTTCACCTGATGTTGCAGTCCAATTTCAGGCTGAGCAATGTGCAGTACTTTTGGCAAAGAATGGCCACATTAAGTGGCAGGAACAGGACTGTAAAATACACATTATATCTGTTTCAGTGTGCGTGATAGCAGTGACAAGTGCTCAATGGCTGTCAGCATTCTTGTCAGCACGGAGCCTCCTTTGACATTAAAGTCACCAGCCCAGCCCTAATGCTGTGCAGCTCTATTGGCAGTTCCATCAGGCTGTGGCTGATGGGTGAATGTCAGAGCCTGCCCTCTTCTGCTGTGTCCCCAGCCCGCTGTGTTTGCAGGCTGGCCTTGCCTGTTATTTGATCTTGCCACACTTCTTCATCAGCTCTCCTATGGGAAATGAGGGGATAGGTCAGTGGTGTGTGGGTATCTTCAGGGCAGCACAGACCCCCATCCAAAGTGACTTGCATAAAGGTTTGTAACGATTACCATTTCTTTAAGCCAATCAATGAGTAAAGTACCCAGAGACTCATTAAGTGGCATTTGAGGCATCTGTAAAAGAGTTTTGAGCTGTATTTCAGGAAATGTGGTGACAGCCTTTAATGTCTAATTGACCTCTTCTCTGTTTCACTTTCCATATTTCCTTCTGATGTATTCCCCCGTGGCAGCAAACAGCCCTGCTCAGTATTTTGAACTTCTGCTCAGAGCTGCAGCACCTCAGCCTGGGCAGCTGTGTCATGGTGAGTACTTGGACCATTCAGGGTGTGTGTGGGTGTGGGTCTGTGCACTCGCTTGCTTTGGAATTCAGTCTGGGTTTGTTTCACAAAGGTGTGTTAAATGCAAGGGTGATACAAGACTCCACTCTTTGGAAGGTCCAAGATGAATGCAGCTTGGTCATATACTTAAGGGTTATGTACTAGTTTAGTTGGCCTAAAACATAGCTGGTAGGCTTTCTCAGAGTTCTTCAGCCTCTTTCTGAGTTTTTGGGCATTCTCTATATGCATAATCACTTAATAAGTAATTAATGAGACATTCATAAGGAGATGCAGCAGCTGATCTACTTAAAATGTACTCAAAAGTACATTCTTCAAGCATTCTTCAGTGGTTGCGCTTTCTGTGGTCATAAAAGCTGTTGTAATCATCTTTTAAAGGGGAAACAACTGTGCAAAAAAAGAGTTTCTCCAAAGAAACAACTTTTGCTGCATTTTGATCCTCAGTATTAAGAGAATTTAAAAACACCTATATCTGGGGTTTATAGGAAATTTATTTTATTTTTGTCTTTTATAAAAGTAGGTCTCACTGTACCATACAATGGACAATTTTCAGAGCTCTTTAGAAATGAGAAATGCTTCAGACAGATCTGTTGCATGTGTTAGGAAGCAAACCTTGAAACACCTCTGTATGTCTGGAACGATGCTACACATGGCCAAGTGTTTGCTTTCCTTGCAGATTGAAGACTATGACCTTATAGCAAGCATGATGGGAGCCAAATGCAAAAAGCTTCGCAGTCTGGATTTGTGGAGATGTAAAAACATAACTGAAAGCGGCATTGCGGAATTGGCTTCAGGCTGCCAACTTTTGGAAGAACTTGATCTTGGTTGGTGCCCTACGCTACAGAGCAGTACAGGCTGCTTCACAAACCTTGCACGCAAACTCCCGAATCTGCAGAAGCTCTTTCTTACGGCCAACAGGTCTGTGTGTGACACAGACATCGAGGAGCTCGCTGCCAACTGTACCCACTTACAGCAGCTGGATATATTGGGTAAGAGAATGTAGGAATATTGGTGTTTGTTTCACTCTGTCTCAAAAATCTTTCAGTTAAAGAGGAGTCCTTAAGACAAAACTGTCTTCCAAACATATTTTTAAAATAATTATTTCTTAAAATTATGGTTGAGCACATGAAAAAAAAAGAGGGATGTTTTACTCACTGCATGAATTCTGACTCAGAATCCAGTGGATTTATACCAGCCGTATAATTTGACTGCTGAGTATGAATTGCTTAAACTGGAATTTAAGTGCAAGATTTTTTCCAGGAACTTCTGTTTTCATGACCATCAGTTTTTTTAACTGAAGCCTTTCTCTTTTGATTATCAGAATATCCAATTTCTTATCATTCTTTCTGCTTTTGTTTGTGGTTTTATTTCTGTGAAGTGTGACAAAGTACATTTATAGCATGAGTCTGTGATCAATAAACAGATTTTGCTTTTATGCAATAAATATTTGTTATTTATATTATATAGTATATGTTATATACTATGCAATACTGAATTTCTTTGTCACTTTTATCAGTAAGTCAATTTGAGTTAATAAAGATGAAAGGGTAATTAACAGCAACACTTAAATAGATGTTCTAGTAAGGTGGGAAGGAAGTGATGAGGGTCAAAAAGCATAGCAAATCTGAAATTTCTAGTCCTCTGCAGCATCCATAGTTGAAAATATTTTTAGAGATCTAAAGTAAATATACTTTGAACTCTTGAGTAAGGGCTTTGAGAAGTGTAGTTTTGTGTGATGCTGAATTTACTCTTTTATGGTGGCATATGAGGTTTTCTTTTTATAATAATGTAGGACAGCAGGGATGTTTGTGACATCAATGTGGGAGAAAATTCTTCATGCTTTTACCAACTTATTTTCGCAGGTTAGCTGAAAAAGGAAGATTTAAATGGAAGGGACTAAAGTAGCTGCTCTGTGTACTTCTAACATTTAATAATTGTAATGAAAATACTACATTTAGGTTGAGAGGGATACTGCAAAGAACTGAGAGTCATCAATGTGAATAATGTTGCAAGCAACTTTAAGGCTATCAGCATTTATCATTGCAAAGTATTTAGCATATGGCTTCAGATTGTACCCACAGTGCACTCTTCTATTATGATAAGGAATTTTACTCACCTCTGACTGAGAAAGTTGCCTTCTGACCAACATGGGAAAGGAGTATGAGGAGAAAAAATCTTAACTCCACCTAGTACAAGTTGTAGAGACTTTATGTATGTGCCCACTGGGGTACTGTGTTTTGCATATCTTAAGGAGAATCTGCTTTGTAGCTAAATTATCAGGGGCACGTTGCCCTGTTCAGACACGAAAAGTTTCCAAGTGGTGTTGTGAGTTAAGTCTTTCAGAAACACTTATGTGCTCCTGACCACCCACTTCCATGTGTTTCTTTTGCAGAGACCTTGTGTCTGCCCACAAAGTGGTCAGGCCTCGTTACTGCACCAGAGGCTCCCCAGAGAATAGTTTGGCTCTGTTAAGCCTATGGATAGTCTGTTACTTCTGTTGCCTCTCCGACAGCAGTGAAGGCTTATTGCCACATTTCTTTAGTGTTTGAATTTACATTTTAATTCAGTTTGGCATCTTAATGGTTTATTTTTTGAAAAATTACATGTGAAAGTGGAAAAGGAGTTTGTTCTGTTCCCTGGGTACTTACCAGTACTCCTGAGTGAGGTGGATTTGTAGTCAAACTTTTCCAGGGAGACTGCACACTGGGTTCAGATAAATCCTCTCTAGGGGATATCCAGTTGAATTAATCTGCAAAAAATTCTTGCTTTCTTCCTTCAGAGAAATACTTGGTAGGGTGAAATAAAGGTTGTCTTCTGCTGTAAACAAGTCAGTACAAGGTGATACAATGTATGTGAAGGACTTACCCTGCTTTTTCACCAACAGCCAGGAAAGTGTGTTCATTTTTTTGTCTGAATATAGTAACCACTACAGTCTGTGGTTAAAAGAAAGAGCTGTCAAGTAGAACCACATCGTGTCATCTGGAGGTAGAGTTGCCAGGTGTTCCCATGTAAGTGCAGAACTCTCTGTTGTCTGAACTAAAGAGTAAGATTCTCACTGTGCGGGAGTACCAAGGAAGTCATAAATCTCTGTTTGGCTCCTACTTTAGGCATGTGATACAGGGCCATCCTGTTACTTTAAGCTACATGAATGCATAGTATGTTTTTGTCCTTTAGTAGAAGTGTGACAACCGGTCTGAAGCTGTAAGAGGTCAGAGGTCAGCGCTCAGCTTTGCAAGAGTAACCTTGAACAGTGGGTCTTCTCTGTGATGTGAACGAATGAGAGGTGCTCTCATTATATCCTTTGTCATCTCACAAGTACAGAAATGTCTGGCTTGTGTATGCATTGTGAAGGGTGTAGAGGTATTGCTGCTAGGTTAGCACTGTGTGCTGTAAGGGAACTTCTTTTGCTTCAACAAAGCTGTGTAAAAGCGAGGGTTTTTGCTGTATACAAGCACTTATCTAAGTAAGGGTCAGAATGTCTTCCCTTCACTGTAGTCACCAGTGTTGAAGACCCTTTACTGGTGTCTCTCTGCAGCTGTTAGGACTTACAAACTTGTCAGAGAAAACTTCTTCTTTCAGTTGTAAGTTATTTATCATCATAATACCTTCAGGGGTGGAGGAGTCTAAGCCTCTGAAAGAAATCTTGTTGAACTGTAAGTGGTGCAAAATGCACATTATATATAGACTGGATGCTGTTTCAAGCTGGTACGTCCTGGGCTTGCTACCCGTCTGTCCTTTACCGTAATTGTTGGGCAATTTCCTTGTTACAGAGTCAGAGAACTCTGTAGGAGATGAAAATTGCTGGTTTTCAAGGGCTCTGTAAGCTTGCTGGCCTGTGTAAAGCATTGTTGGATGTCAGGCTGTTTGTGCTATGTAAAACATAGAAAGTAAATTTCTGTTCAAAAAAAATCATGGGCTAGTCATATCTGCTGTATCATAAGTTTGGAAGAGGAAATGTGGTGTAAGTGTGTCACTGAGTGCACGAGGATGTGCTTCTCTTGAACTTCTAGTTCTGAGCTTTCTTTTCCCCACTACATCCTGAACTGGCTGCTTACAAGTATCATTTCCTTCCCAGCCCACATCTTTTCCACTGACTGACATGGCATGTTTCCACCCTCTGTCAGAATGATCCAGTTACGATCATCTGACATTTCTGTAGTGACGCAGTACATCAGCCAGTGCTATCAAAACTTAAGTGGACACCTCTAGACCAGTAGTTAAAAAACTAGTCTTCAAACTGTGATCAGCATTGAGCAATGTGACAAGTCAGATGGCAACCTGAATTGACAGTGCCAAAAGCTTTTCTTGCACATCACATCAGCTGCTTAGTTCTCTTGCTGTGGGGTTCTCAGATGCTGTCAAGGGTGAAGAGTAAATCATATTAACCTCACTCCCCAAAAGTTCCAACTGCCTCTGTCCTGCACAAAAAGAGTAATGAAAAGTAGACACCCTCGTTACCACAAAATTCATGTATTCCTATCTACATTCCAACACCTCCCACACCTTCCTGAGCAACAGAAAACCCAACTGCCCCCTTGCCAGCTGTCAAAGTTTTCAGCTTTATCTTGAGAACATCAACACGTAGTTAGTCAATTCAAACATGAAAATGTGTAGCACATTAAAATTTTGAATTTGAGTTGTGTGCAATAGATTGAATAGAATGTAAAGAATAAAAGGCTAGTCTGGCTGGTCTAGGGGAAGAAAGGAAAAAAAGTTAGAACATTTGAGGGAAGAGTGCTAGTTATTTTCAAGGTTGCTACTCTGAAATATTATTTGGTGTGTAGTAGTATCCCTTGCCCTAGAAATTTGGGTTCTGGCAGTTTTTATAGCTGTTGTGCACAGGTCTCCTAAACAGCTATAGAATTTGAAGACTTGGATATATGATGGATATAAATTAAATTATTTACAGCTAATAAACATAATTGTTCTAGCAAAGAGATCATTACTCAGAGGTTGCCTTTTTCAATGGTGATGCAAGAGAACTTTTTCAGAGAATTAACTGAACAACAAAAGTAAATAGCAGATTTTAATGTTTTGGTTATGTATGTATTCAGAGAAATGGCTGATTAGTCCATGGAGGAGAAATTGTAGTA
Organism: Edolisoma coerulescens; assembly: GCA_013397115.1. Classification (NCBI taxonomy): domain Eukaryota; kingdom Metazoa; phylum Chordata; class Aves; order Passeriformes; family Campephagidae; genus Edolisoma; species Edolisoma coerulescens. Next base: position 3,451,715 of record VWZW01001520.1, read on the forward strand.
AATAATAAAGGTCCAAAAGCCTCCAAACTCTAGAAAAAAAAAATGTACTATATATAGGTAATTAACTAGCAGGCTACATTGTCAGTCCTTCAAAATTAAAGGAAAATGTGCTGTATTAAAATGCTGAAATGCTTTTGAATGGGGTTTTAAGATACATACATTACTAACTGTACATTGTATAAATAAAAGTAAGGCTACAGATGATGTTCACTTATCCTGTGATGTGAATGACCAAACCCCAACTGGATTGCTTTTAGAAAAAGGTATTTCTTAACATAAAATTTTAAGTCTGAGGAGGGAAAAAACCCCAGGTGCAATAAAACGTGCAATTTAGGATGACCTACTTAGTTGCAAATCTATTAAAAGTCTTAGATGAAATGGTAGGAGAGCTATCAAAGTTCAGGTAGGAAGGAATGAAGAACATCCTACACAAAAAAATCTGTGGCTAGGCATCTAAATCTAGCATTTTTGTAGAAACACACGTTTGGATCTTGAAGCATAAAAGCTGTGATGCATAAATGAGACTGGGTTTAGATGAAGGTGCTGATGTAGTAGCAATTTTAAGGCTTGATGGAAAAAAAGATAAGTAGCATAATGTGTTGTTCCTAGAGTTGCGTTTGGAATGGTAGAGCAGGTCCTTATGGTAGAACAGTGATGCTGTGGTAAAGTTCACGGTTAAATGAAGTGAATAAATAAAGCATATTACAGAATTTCTGTGTAAAGCCTTAGGGACTGTTGCATGAACCACCAGACAGTTCTGATGATGGTGCTTATATAATGATAAAGGAGTTAGAAATCACAATGATAATGACAAGCTTTGTCTCTGTAGAGGAGATAAAATTTGGGGAGATGATAGCAAAGACTGTCCTTGGGTGATGTTCAATAATGTCTTAAAGCAACTAATCTGAGAGCCTGGCATAGGATAATTGAAGACCACGTTTAGATAGCCCCTTGCTTATGCAGAAGAGTACTGGAGACTATTGAAACCATCTGGAGTCTTTCTGAAATTGAATCCCATTCAGAGAACGAAAATAGGAAGATGAACTCTAGAAAGTAAAACAAAATCACTGTAAGGCAGTAAGTATGAAGTATTTAGGAACCGTTGGCTAGAGGTGAATGGTCTGTATTTCAGCTGTGTTAGAAGTTTACAGGAGTGACTGAGCTTGGTAGATAGTCCAGATGTGAAGGCTCACCCCAATACAAGGCTATTGCAGGAGAACTGTTGTCTGTCCATTAGTGTTCATGGCAGAGGGGATCAAGCAGGCTTGTACATCAGAGCCATTCTTTCCAGGAGATTAGCCTGGAAAGCTGCCTTAAATTGGAATGCCAATACAGAAAGCTTTTGAACAAATCAATACATTGAACAATAATAAATTGTTAGGACTAAATGGTATTTATGCAGTGGTTCTAAATGAGCTCAAATACAGGGCTCTGGAAATCTTATTTCTGGTGTGTGATCTGTCTCAAATCAGCCTCGGTGCCAGAGTAATGCAGGGTTACAGACATGGCACAGCCTTCTGTAAAGGGCTTGGGTTAGGAGCTACAAAACAGGACGATCATCTTTTACTCTGTGTAAACCAGTGGCAGCCATGAGAAAGTCAGTCAGTGGACATACAGGGGACATTACCGTATTTTGAAGGAGGGCTGCATCCCGGCAAGGATAGTATAGTTTTGCCTCTCCAATCCTTTCGAATTCCTTGGAGTTCTTGGTGAACGTGAGCGCTACTCCAATCCATAGAGGATTGGATTTCCAAAAGCTTTAGCCAAGGTTGTGCTGCTTTTGTAACTTAGCTGTCTTCTGGATTATGAGTGTTTCAGAGACAGCAGAGGACAAGAATGTGTCATCTCTTTTCACACTGAAGTTATGTCACTACTGTGGTCACCAAGGGTCTGCTTTATAAGTAATCCAGGCAGAGGGCTGAATAATGCCAGAGGGTAACACCCAGGTGTTCAGAGTCAAAAAATCTTAAACTGAAGAACTTCACACTGAACAATGGCAGAATGATCTTGTGATACTTATTAAACAGGTGATAAAGCAGGAGGAAAACATTGAATTGAGTGCAAAGTAGTCACATGAGGCAAAATAACATCAACTAAATATATAAGGGACTGGGTTTGTATTAGCTACTGTTTTGTAGGAAAGAGATCCTGTGGATAATTTTTGGAAAACATTAGCTCATTGCCCAGCATCATTCTAATGGGAATAGAGAAGATTAGGGAGACAAGAAATGGAGAAAATACCGTAAGACTGTATTATAAAATCACTGACTGTGTGCTCAGTGCACTGTATTGTTCTGGTCATCCGGTTTCAAAAGTAGTAAATTAGTGCAGAAACGACACAACAGGGGTCGTTTTGAGATGCAATGGAGTCTGGAAAACAGATGGCCTTGAGGGAACAGAAGAGATGTGCATGGGAGTAAGAATGATTTAGAAATAGTGAACTGGGAATGATCTCACTGCTTCTTTCATTGCACCTTAATTATTGCAATTAATAGGCTGGAGTTTTTGTTTGTTTTTTCTCTTTTTTTTTTTTTTTTCAATTATGAAGTTAAACTGTGGAACTTGTGAAGGGGCTGTAAATATGAAGAAATTCAGAGAAGTAGTAGAATTCATGGAAGATAACTTTAGAAAACCCTAAAATTATAGTTTTTGGCAGTTGAGAAGATTCACCAGTGAAAAACTACTTTAAAAACTCTGCTTCTTTTTTTGCAGGGGAGGTAAGGAGGGTGGGGAACATAATTGGCCCTGGCCCTAGACAAGATCCTGAACTAGATGGCTTTTTGGGCTGCTAGTTAGCTGAAGATGAAGCTGTGTGAGTTGAATTGTCTGCCAGCAGTTTTCTGCAGTAGTGTTGATTATATAAACTCTAGATAAAAGATGTGTTTTAGTAGCATTTTTTCATGACACAGTATTAACAGCTTAAAACCCTCCACTATTCTTGGTAACTTTACAATTCTGTTTTGTTTTGTTTTGTTTTTGAACAGGAACGAGGATGGTGAGCCCTGCATCTTTAAGGAAATTGCTGGAGTCTTGTAAAGATCTTTCTTTACTCGATGTGTCCTTCTGTTCACAGATCGATAATAGAGTTGTGCTAGAACTGAATGCCAACTTTCCTAATGTGTTCATAAAAAAGAGTTTCACCCAGTGACTCCCTACATATGCTCCTGTGGAACTTGTTTGACAGAGCTGTTTTCCTGTAAATTTGTGCTGATTTTTTTAAGGAGAATATAAATCTGCTGTGAAATAGTGGAAACTATTAATTATCTACACAAATGGGTAAAATACATTTAAATGTATTATGTTTCTTAAAGTTGATATTGTACCTAAGAATTGTTTTACTCTTGTTAATTGGTGGCACTGCATGTTTTTAAATACTAGCCATATGTCTGGCTTTAATGAGAAGCAAATGAATGTCTTCTTAAATGTCCCTTCACAGGGTGTTACACACAATACACTGTTAATATCCAGGTGAAAGCAGAAGTTCAATATTTAGCAGCAAGGAAAATATGGGTGCTTCCTTTGTATGTGTTTGTGTGTGTATATATAAATGTATTCATATGTATTTGTATATACATACACAGATATTATAGCATTCTAGTTTGGCCTGCAGCATAAGATTTTATGATCTGGCCTATAATTAGTTATTTGAAAACCAGTTTAAGTGTGTATAAGAACAGATAGAAAAGGCACTTTGTCTTCTTTGGGTTTTGGCAATGAATGGTATCTGATACATTTTTCTCCCTTCCTTCACCTGAAATAGATGTAGTGATGTTTTACAGTCCAGCCTAAGCGACACAACAGATAAATGCAAGAACCTGGACCATCTGAACTTAGAGCAGAAATGAAAGATAAAATTGACAGCTGCTTCTTGGTATTGAGATACAAAGTTTAGGCCAGGTGCTTAATGTTGTACTGGTAATGTGTAGAAAACTCCAGAATAGTTTCCTTTTTAAAATTTCTGTCGTGGTTTAAGACTTGATTTGTGATACATCTGGTTATCATGCAGAGTTCCATGAAAAGTAGAACTTAGGGTAATGCATTAACAACTGTCCCTTTCACTGGCATCAAATCTACTGTCGGGTGTAAGAACAAACGTCTTTGTTCAGTAAAACAGCAATGAAAATATAATGGTTTGAAATAAGGGCAATATGATTTGATGATTTTATGATCACCAAACCTTAGTACTGGATTTGTTTTGTTTGGGGTTTTTGTTTTGTTTTTCCAAGAGGAGATTGGCTCAGAGTACTGTTGCACTTCCTCTTTAAGACTGCTTAGCCTCTGGAGAAGGAAAACTGTGTTGATGGACAATTTCTGGAAGTTTTTTCCTTTAGCTCTTTCTTGGATGAAGCTTTTCTCTTTTTTTTTTTTTCCTTGAATACCACTGCTAGAGTATGTTGCTATGTACAGCTTTGGTTTAGAATTTTACCTTTTTAACCTTTGTTGATGAATATGGACCATAAAATATAGGCTGTCATTTGATACTCATTCTGTAATTCTTGTACTGATGGCACTTACTACCTACTGGAATGAGAAGAAAAATACTTTGTCTGGGAGAAGTACAGGACTGTACTGAAGATCAGTGACAAAGAACAGTTCATGTAGTAAATAGCCAACTGCTACTGGAGGACTGCTGCAAATCATTAAAAGTCTGACAATCTCTGTGACTCCTGAATGACTGCTTTGAACTCTTTCTGCTGGTGCCAATACTTTATAAACCATGTCATGAAACAGCTACAGAACATTTATCTGATTTTATTGAAAGACCCAGTTCTTCAGATTTTTAAATTTGCTGAATCTCTGGGGAATTCCAGATCCAAAGAAGGGCATGCACAGTTGGCTTTTTGATTTTTTTCCTCCACACAGATGGCAGTATGGAATTTCCAACTAGATTATGCCATTCCACTTTTTTCTTTAGAAGTCTGGGCATTGTCAGAGAACTTTAGATTGATTTACTTTTTTTTTCCACACTGAAAGATGACAGCTTTGGTATGATTCTCTGTGAGACCTCATTTCTCTCAGTCATGTTGGGGTTCATTTATTTTTCTGGGAATTACTAACTTTTTAAAATCTATATTTTTCGTTGTAATTGAGTATTAAACATTATTATTCTAGTTACAGGAGAACACAGGTTCAGATAATGGGAGTTTACAAAGAACAGAATTTCAAAACAAAAATGTTTTTGTTGTAAAATTTCACTTCTCAGGGGTTGTTCTGTGTTTCTCTCCTTTTTTTTCTATAGAGATCCTTTTTGTTTGTTTTTCGCTGTAAATAGAATGGGATGTGGATGAAGTGATAGCCATTGTGCCTTCAAACTGGTAAACTTGGTAGATAATACAGTTTAACTTCTCATCAGTGAATCAAATTAAATGATTTTGTAATCATGTACATGTAAAGAATTTCATTCTCTGTTGCTTTTTAGGTAGCATAAATTTTTTTCATACTGAAGGATCTTTTCTTTCTTATATTGCATCTTCTGTTTGAAATTGTTTTTTCCAGGAATTCTCTGTTACTTGGAAGATAAATTGAAGTTGACTTTTTATTTGGATTGTTTACAACTTAGCTATTGCCAACATAAAATTAACTCAAAGAGCCAAGAATTGATTGGGAATGACTTCCATTTATAGTTGTAGACTTCAACTTTCAGTCAGAGAGTAAGAAGCTCTTTTAGCTATGGCCTTATAAGTTCAAGAAGTCTTCCAGCAAAACAAAGTTAGACCAGACTTGACATTTGTAATACTTGTAGGATAAAGAAAATCACCTGTTTTTAGACCTTCCTTATTTGTCACAAAGAAGCAAGAATAGCTCGTTGTCTCTTTAGCTCTGCTGTCTTATACTTAAGTGAATCTATTTATTTATACATAAGTATGCATAAATTATATATATACACACATATCTTCGTGTGTATGTATGAATTTTTTTGGATGTGTGTACATACCTAAACATATGTGTATAAATCTCAAAGTTTTTCATGTAGGAATTACTTTTCGTGAAATGAGTGTAATAGCAAAAGATGTTTCATAGCAGTTCTGCTTTCAACTGTTGCTTTACTGTACCTGGAGACTGAGTTCCTCTCCACCCATGCAGCAGGAAAAGCCTGGATGGGAGATGTGCTGGGTTTCCAGTGTTGCTTTGCCGAAGTGCCTTTAGGTTTGTCTACTCATGAAAGGTGTTACAGGGTACGAAGAGCGAATGCGAAGTCCGATAACTACTGTGGACTGTCTCCTTGCAAAGCAGTCATGTAGAGGGAAACTTATATTTGAGTTCCATGTAATCTAAAATGAGTGATGTCAGTTCCTCCATTGGAGGAATTTAATTACTCTTGAATTGGGTAGTCACCTCCATCACTAGACTGTCCCTCAGTCATATTATCTAAATTCTGCTGTTAAGGATGTTCCTTTTTTTAATCCTGTTTGATTATCTGCCTTTCTGAAGCTTTGTAAAAGATGTGCTTTGGCAACAAATGTTAAAAAAAAAAAATGGCTAACATGTCCAAAAAAAGAGGTTTGCTCTGAACTGCTCCTGTTCTTAAACTAAAGGGGGGCTTCCATACCCTCTGGATGAAATTGATCTGGGATGGCCTGTAGGTAAAGATGCAATTCCTTGGATAGGTTTAAAAACTAGTATGATAACTTTACCATTTAAAGCATCTTCTCAACTCTTCAAGGCTTTAATTCAGTAGTTTATTTACTTGTATTCATAATTTTGAGCTGTCTGGCTACACAGCTCTATGGAAATGGATGGGGTTTCTGTTCTTTAAATTATACACCTGATTAAGTTTATTAGTGAGCACGACTTATATAGAACAGTTTTGCATAGGAGTTTGGACCTTATAATCCCCCATGTACTTGGAGGTTCAAGTTTCACACAAAAAACCTCAAACAACAAAACCTACCAAAACCTTGTATTTCCTTAGAGCTCTTGTGCTAAGTTTTCCAGATACAAGATGTCCAGTAATCATGGTACACAATGAGTAGAATTCATCTCACTGAATGTTAGTTCTCTGAAAGTTAGACATCGACTTCAAGGGAGGAATCTGGGCACCTCTAGAGAGTTATTAATCTCCTAAACCAGACATTTAAGGAAAGTAGAATGAATCATGTTCTAGAGAGCCTCTCTGGAGACTGTGGAAGCTGTGATTTAGCTCAGGTTAGATACTAAACTGAGATTAATTCCATCCAGTGCTGTAGTACCTGTCTTGAAAAATAAGACTGAAACAACATCCATCCTTAAACCTTAAAACCCTCCAAATTCCATCCAGAGAGAAGCAAATAAAATAATTCTGACAACTTGAGAAGTTTTCTTGATGCCAGGATCTGCTTCTGCCCCTTGCCAATACCTGTGGTATGTAATTTGTTTTATTTTGTTAGTTTGTTTGGTTTTTGGTTTTGGCTTTTTTTGGAAATGCATCCCCTTTCCCTGTTCCAAAATCTCATGTATCTAACTGGCTGTATGTATAGTTCTGTAAATGCATGAAATGAACAGACAAACATAATTAATGTATTGCCACTATTTTGATAATTTTTCATATTGCTATAATTAAGACTGAGTAGTTTAACTGCTCTGCTTCATCAGAAATGTCACCCACTGTGCATTTGCAAAAATTGTGTGCTGAGTCCTGGTTCTTACTGTGTGTACTTACTGCATCTTGTGGGATATATTTCCCAAGTCACATCTGCAGGACTGCTAAATTTACAAAAACTAGATAAAATGTAGCATTTTATTATGAGGACTATGGGAGCGACTTTATATATATGATTTACATGTTCATTATTGCTCTTTTACAATGATTCTGTAAGTTGTAGCTTTTGAAATTGCTAGACTAAAAATTCCTGGTTTAATGCATCTGCACATGCTGTGTCAGATGCAGCCAACATTTTTTCCCAAATGAAGGCATTAGTCCTTCACTGAGATGATGATTTCTGTGATTTTTAGATTTCTGACTTGATAATGAAATGCAAGAAGGTGCTTTTTATTAAATGTTACCAGGCACAGGACAAGTTGTGGTAACTGACATTTGGAAGGACTGAGAAATGACTGTTGCATGTTACAGATCCTCATGAGCTTCAGAGAAGGGCATCAGCAGGAGGAGTCTCTTTAAGAAGATTCAGCCTCTGTAATGGGAGGCAGTGGTGAGATTTTCCTTTTCAGCTAATGAACTAAATACTGTTACTTTTTTTTGAGTTACATAGCTCTGGTTTCTCCTTGTCTTGTTTTCATTTAAGGATGGTAAATGGTGCAGTTAGGACAGACGTCCTAAATTGAAGGGTATCTATTGTGAGGAATGAAGTTTTGCTCTTGCATGTTTTGTTCACCTTTTCTAAAAATAAAATAAATAAAAATACCTTCAACTATTTGAAAATGCATTTTCCTTGGATTCTGAAGAAATACAAATGTCAAGAAGGTTGAGAAAACAAAAAAAGGGGACTTATCCAGATTTATCTGGAAACTCATGGAAGGGTAGCCAGAGCTATTTATAGATGTGAGGAAAGTAAGTGCCTTGCTCTAGATCAGCTGTTATCTTTCCCAGAAACATAGATTTCCACGGAATATCACATACTCATACTTCTAAATCAAGATTTACCATTTAGATGCTCCTAATATTGACTTTTCACATACATGTTTGTGCAGTAAGCCATGATGTCTCTTCGTTTCATTTTTGTCAACTACACAAAAATATTTTTTCTTTGCCTACCACTGTGAAGCCATGTTTTTTGTTATTTAATGAAACTATTTTGTGCATGTACACACAGGTGCATGTAAGACTTAATTGCTCAGGTTTTTTGCAACTGGTCCTTTTCTGAGGACAAATAAACTGCAGTTTGGGAGTAAAAATGGTAAAGTTTGGGGAGAAGGTTCAAGGGAAATGTAATCGATGTATAGGAATATCTGATGGAGGGGAAGAATGAAGTAGAGGGAGCCAAATTCTTCTCAGTGATGCGCATGGACAGGACAAGAGGCAGTGGGCACAAACTGAAACACACAAGATGACACATTTTATGGCACAGGTTGCCTGCAGAGCTTGTGGAGTCTCCATCCTTGGAGATACTCATCGTCGTGGGCAACTGACTGGGTGGCCCTGCTTGAGCAGGTGGAGGCCGGACCAGATGACCTCCAGAGGTCTTTTCCAGCCTCATCCCTTCTTTGTTTTATGATCCAAGATATGCCTGTGGTTGGTTTCTTTTCTTCAGTGTACTGATTGCTGAAGAAGGTAGGGAGAGGGGAAAGAATACCTATCATAAGGAATTTGTGATGTTGAGAACAGACACGAGAATCTTGTACATTTCCTTTTTTTGTTATTTTAGAAGTAACATTTCTCTCAGTTTAGCAGGAAAATCTAAATGCAACTTACTGAAATAAAATTTTGGTAACGTTTTCAATATGCAGTTCTGTAACATACAAAACACTCAAATGGTTTACGGGAGCATGATTGTCACTACAAAGTCTGAAAGTTATGCCAAGGACTAAGAAAAATAACCCTATTCTTGGGCACTGGCAATAGTTTCTGGTTAGAAACTGAGTTGTCTATAATACACTAGGAACAGTTAATTTATGTATCTTTAGTATTGGTTTAGATAGACCTTACACTGAATTGGGATTGCCATGGTTTAGGTGCCAGTTATTCCTGCTTACTCTATTGGAAACTGAGTACAGGAGTTACCTGTTCACAGTGTCAAACACAAACATTTGAATTCAGGTGAAAAAGAGAACCAAGTTTATGAAACGCTGAGATGTCTGAGTGTTTTAGGGAGATACCATGTATAATTGTGGTGAATCCCCATCTTTTGTATATTTACTATTTTACCATTGTCAAGAGTTGTTGTCTCTGCTCACCATCAGAAGATGGGTTCCCTTTTATCAGACCTTGGTCTCTCTAGATTTTCTTTAGGGCAGTGCCACAGATTTCTGCCCGTACCCGCTGTTCTGAAACAAACAGAAGTGAATTAAAAATAGCTGGTTTGGTTGTGATTTGGAAACTAAGGGCTAGTCTGTACTTGAAGTTACTTTGTAATAGTTACTAAAAGTAAACTAAAATAACCAGGAATTGATGTGTTCACAGGGAGACCTTGCACTTTCTGATTTAACTTTGGCATACAGACAATTACAGCTGCCCTTCAGCTGTCATAGTGAAATCTATGTGATGGTGATCTTTCTGGATCTTGTTAGTGAACATAAAGCCACTGCAGCTCTTCAGCATCTTTGTGGCATTTTGCCTTCATGTACTTGCCAGGCAGATGGTGGAGTTGGGGGTTGTGGAGATTGGCCTGATCTCTGCAAGTGAGGTGTGTGAATTGCCTGGGGAAATTTCCTGCTCACATTTATTCGTATGTGCAGATGGGAGGGAAAGGCATCTCCAGCCTTTCACGTTTAAATACCTAAACCCAGCACATGGATTCATTTAAACATGGTAGGTCTCTCCCTGCCCCCCATCACATAACCAGCAACAAAATACTTGCATTGTATTTATGATTTAATAGTATGCTCCATTTTCTGCCACAACAATAGGAGTTTGAGTAATGTGACAAGAAACTCCTACTGTGTTACCTTTTAAAGAAACTAATTTCTATAAAGGTGGAAGAGCAGCAATAGAGGGAATAGTTCCAGACACTATCTGTAATACCTGTGCTGTGCATGCTATGCCTGTAAGCACCAGAAGCCAGTTATGCCTTTTTGTAACAACAAGTTGAGAAGGACAAATGGGATAATTGCCTCTGAGCACATTTTCTGTAGCTGGAGGATATTTGTATAATTGAATTTTAAAAATCTAGAGTGAATACTAAAGTTAGGAAACTAGTCTTCTAGGGTCCTGTCACTGGGTAGATAGGTTCTTCTATAGGGTAATTCAGATCAGAGTAGTCTTAAATTGAGGTCTTGAATTGCCCTTTGGAAAAGCAGAGGTCTGTGTAGACCAAATAAAATTCCTGTTGGAAGCTAGCACGAGTGGATTCAGAGTAAGAGGTTGCTTACCCCTCGGTGCTCTCTATTAGTCCCCTAGCTTCACTTGCTTCCACCAAAGGCTACCACTTGCTTTGCTCTGTTAGTTGAACTGGATCTGATTGCTCCCTACAAAATGTCTTGGTTAAAACTAGCAACTATTTGTTTTCTAGTAGTTGTCCTTTTGGTTGGTTGGGGTTTTTTTACCCTCCCAATTTGGCTATTAAAGCCAGCAGAAGGAAGGGGGCATTTAGCTTCAATTAAAAGAATAACAAGCAGCAGGTGGGAGCATGTTGGTTGTGCAAATGTTTTAATTCAAATTACCATAAATGAGGATAGCCACTCTTGATTGTGATCCAAAGCTTCTTAATTTTTACATAGTTCATCTCAGTACTGTGCCACAAAAATGTCCAAAGCGAGGTCATTTATTTGCACCTCATGATGGTGATGGTGGCTCAAGCCCTGAAGCATAAAATGCTGCCGTGAACATATGAGAACATTCAGGTCCTAACTGGCTTCAGTAAATTCCCCAACAAAGGTCCTTCCTTCCAAACAGATGTTGGAAGGTTCAGATTAGAAAGGCTAATAAGAGCATATTTAAAGTATGGTGAAGGCAGTGGTTAGCAAAACCAAGCTGGAGGGAGGGGCAGCAGTTCTTGGATGGGTGTTCCAGGACTGTTTTCCTGATGTTAAGCTACATTGGCCCACGAAGCTAACATCCACTCCTTTGCACCATTGCAGTCCTAAATATAGTCAGTATTCCAAGATGTCTTTCTGTATGTCTTGGATCCCAAATCTGTTTTCTGTGTTCCTATTCAGTAATTAGCCCTACTTTTTGTTTTGTGCTCCGCTTAGTATGCTAGCAGTGTTTATCTTAACATCTGTATATTTATTTTTAATATTCTTCTCTGTGACTCATGCTTTTCTTTTACACTTAGGCAAGTACTTGATTACATTTCAAAACAAGGTTTTTCCCCTGGTCTGTGTTCTGCTTGACCGAGAGTAAGTGGAAGATAATGTTATTGGTGTATTCCTTCTGTTCTGATTTGGCTACTGTATCTTCTTTCTGTGTGTAAACCCAAAGGTGTCTGCATTTGCAGGCGCAGCTCGGGTATGGATACCTGGCTCCTCTTCATTTGGATACCTTTGAATCATGCATTTGGGGTATGAGGTCTGGGTTGACTTGAACACACACGTACACACAAAACAGGGCTGTGAGCCCTGTATTCATGAAGGATTTCATTTATTATGGGGAAATCATCTAATGCCTTATATTGCTAATTCAAAGATAAATTCTTCTTATCCTTAAAAGTTAACCAATGATTTCTATTTAGGAAATTAAGCCTGTTTTCTTCTGCTGTGTTGGAGCATTTAAAATGTCATAATACTGTGTTGTGCAGTTTATTCCATTACTGCCAGTATAAAGAAGTCGAAATTAATGTTCTCCCTGAGTTGTCAGTGTCTGCTAATTCAGAGATGACAGAAGTGTGTTAAAATATATTCAACCTATAATATTTATCTTGCTTTGCACTTAATTTGTTTCCCTTTGACTGTGTTGCAAAATGCCAAGTGTACATAAAATAGTGAATAAATAAAAAATAAATTATTTGTCTACATTCATTGACATTTTGTGCATTCCTTTTAAAAAACAATGAAATACAACATAATATGATGCATTCTGAGGAGCAGTTTGGTTATATTTTTATCACTGTTCATTTTGAAATAAGACATCCTGGATGTTTTTTGGATATAAATTTGTAAGCTAGCGGGGTTTTTTTTAAATTAATTATTAGAAAAGTGTGTTATTCTTTAATGGGTAGCTTCTTCTAGTCCTATGAAAGCACACAGAACTAGGTGTGTTACACAAAATAGATGCTTCACTGCCTGAAACAGTTTGTGGTACAGAGCAAGAGACAACAGATGTATGTAGACAGATGGGATATAAAGCAGAATATGGAGATTACAATGTACCAAGAGAGACCTCCAAGAAAAATATAATTGTTGAATTTCTTTCAAGAATAATTTCCTACTCTAGCGCAAATTATGTTACCATAAGGTATTTCTTAATCCCTTTAATTATGTATGTACTGGTACAGTTGCTTTTAAATGTGGAACTTAAATAACATGATAAACTCTGAATTTAGCAGAAATGTTAAGAGTTCTGCAGCTTTGAAAATGGGCACCAGAAGGGGACAGGTGATCAGCTGGACTCTGCTTGTCAAGAGTAACCCAAACGTTGAATTGAAAATGAGTGACTGCTTTGCTGGAATTTGTCGCCCTTTTGATGAATTATCTAAAGTGGTTTTGTGGGTTCCAAAGTTGGTTTTGGTTTAATCAGTGCCCATTTTCTTCTAGACAAATTTTTCGAGTGTTAGGTTCTCCTGATAGTGTTAATTGTTCAAGGCAATTAACTAAACCGGATACAGAGCTTTGAGTTTTCTAACATCTCTAAAGAAACTCTTAATAAGACTTTTAATCTCCAGCACCTCCTGAAGGGTTCAGCTTTTGTATCACAGCTTTGCCTCAGGCCAGTATAATTTCAAATGTGCTAAAACTGTCTTCTAGCATCAACTTAGAGCTGCTGGTGCTTCCGATTATCCAGAAGAGTAAGAACAAGACTGGGTTCTCTGCATTTGGACAAACCACAGCTGACTTTTGACACCTGCTAAGTACAGTTTCAGGCATCATTTCTGATGGCCCTGTGTCTGCTGCTACCTGTTTCACAGTATTGAAAATTCACACAAAAATCTGAAATGTGTCAGGTGTCTGTCTTCCTCTGTGTGGCACTTCTGGTAATGCAAACAGTTTAAAAACCCACACAGATAAAGCCAGATTTCAAAGTATTTCAGGATTTGCAGACTTTAGTGCCTGAGATCCTGTAATAAACTTCCTTACATTATTATCTGGCAGATGTGCATTATTATTTGGGCAATTGAAAGGAGTTATGTGTTCTCCATGCCCATACTTTTACTTGCTCTATGTCCAGATGGATGAAGGAAAGCTTATTCTGTGAAAACATTAAAAAATGCAAACTTGTCTCTGTTACTTTGCAATGCAATTGGCAATCTTGATTGAAATTTAAACAGAATGCTGCAGATCTGATACCATGCATGCTGCAATTGTTTATTCACTGGTAAAATCAAATGTCATTATATACAATGTAGGCATTTATTATTACAAACAGATTTTAACATAATGCTTTCCCTAACAGTTTTTTAGAGCTAGAAATAAAAATGCCCTGGTGCCGTGACCAGGCTGTTTTGAACTGACAAATATCTTCGGAAGTTAAAATAAATGCAGCAGCATTTTTGTAGCAAGGTCATGTCTGCCCCTCTGGATGCAAATGCACAAAAAATTTCAGTTCAAACTTCAGGCCAATAGGTCTCTAAATGCAGTTGGAACCCAGTGATGCAATCTGCATAGTTTCTTTGTGAAAAGGATGAATCATGCTCAGATGTAGCCTTGTTAACTGGCTACAAGCTCAGGGCTCAAAGTTTGCACCACAGGCAAAATATTAAAAAAAAAGAAAAGACATAATAGACATTAAGTAGTCTGTATTTAAAAACTGTGACACTGTGACAGAAAGATGTGACTGGCAATCTACTTAGGTTATCTTTTCTAGTACCAGTATCTAATGATAAATGTTAGCATTACTGTAGCACAGAAGGCCTATCATAGAAGAATCTAGAAGAAAATTACTATGTTTGGGATAACCTTCAGAGAACTTACTGTGTGGTATCTCTGTTTAGAGAATTCTTCATTGTGTTTTTGCCATTACTTCTGTTCAGTAATTGCAAAGGGTTTATCTGCAAAATTATCTGGTTCATTAAAGGTGATGATGTACTATTTTCAACACATCTATTTTTTTTCCATACCATTCATTGATGGACTTGATAGGATGCTTTGCAGTAACTTTCATTCCCCCAGCAGATATCTTTTCTAGAACCTCTACCTTGTGCTGAATATAAGATGCTCCTCTTTTTCAAGTGATTGTGGAAGGGAAAAAAAATGGTGGGACATAGCCTTCAGGTGTCCTGGACTATGTTTTTATCTGTGCTGTGGCTGCTGCTTGACCTGGGGTAGAGTTTTTAAAAAGTTCTGATTCTCTTTCCATTTGTGTGTCACTAGGTAGTATTTACTGTACCTGTTACTAATGAGACTCATGGAGAACTTAAATGTTATGCGAGAGTAAATCACTATCTTTGAATTGGCTAAGAGAAAGGATTTGTAAGATCAAAATACTGTGGGCACTGATCAAACTGAGAGATCTACAATGCTGCTCTGATTTTTTTATATATATACTTTTAAATAATTCAGTCTTTTCAGAGAATTATGGCAGCTTTCAAGTTAAAATATTGATCCATGGGCATTCTGCTGCTCTCCAAAAGGTGCAGAGGCTTCCACGTCTGTGTCTCCTCTGCTCAAAGCAGCAGATCTTCGTAAAGGAGGCACAGATTAAGGATCTCCAGCTAATGATCGAGTGCTGTCTGTCACCTGATAGGAAGAAGTCGGTTGTGACAGGGTGGGGTTGCACCCCCTCTTTTTGCTTTTTCCTAAATATGCAGTCCTTAGGCAGTTTTTACACCTTTCAGTTCCCTTAAATATTGTAAGAGACTCAGTGAACGCAGACACTCTCCTCTCTCTCTGCAAGGATGTACATGTACTGCCTTGCTCCCTAGCATATCTTTTTCCGCAGAACATCACTGTCTTCTTATAAAAAACACTTTTCCCCAGGAGTCTCCTAAGATAATGACCTTAAATTTGAGAGTGAGGGAATTCCAGCTTCTTGCATCTTTCTATCTGCTACTGAACTCTTTGTATCTGTTGTGGCTCTGTTCACACACAACAGCAGGATCTGTCCAGGGAAGGCGGAAGCTGTTCCCTCTGGCCGAGAAATAGCAATGCTGTATCTTGTCTCAAAACAGATACGAGAAAATGGTCCATATTCCCTTGGGGTGCTCTTCTGTATTGGGTAACAGGTTGGAATTGTAACATTTCAATGAGGCTGTTACTCGTGTTTTACAACACTCACAGCTGCCGCAGCCGCTGCCTCTAAGGACTCCTGCAAACTCCACCATGTGTCCTTCTTACCCCAGACTCTCTGGTCACTGCTGAATTTTACCTTAACTAGAAGTCGTTCAGTATATATAAATGACAGGGCTTTCCCTGCAGCCTGTGGCCGTGTAGGCTGTGTGTTTAGGACTTGCAGGAGCCTACTGCAGCTAGCCTTATTTCCTCTGGTGAGAGTTAGGTCCAAGTCTGGCAGTAGAGCAGTGCTAGAATGTGGGAAGCCTTGGATTCAGGCCAAAGGGAATTAACTGAAGGTGCAGCTGAGGCTTAGCTGCCGGGTTATGCATGTGTTCTCGGGGTGAGCCCCCTTCTGCCCTTTCACTAGAGATGTAGAGGCAGGAGGGCAAGAGTCACGGTGCTGGGCCAGGCAGGGGAGAGGGAGATTGATTTCAGCCTTGTGGGTAGAGCCTGTGGGAAGTGAAGAGGAGTGAATTCTAATCTATAGATACAAAACCTAAAGTGGCCTGGCCACTGCTGTGATTGGGCCTGTGTTTCTGAATGGTCAGCTGGAGAGGAGGCAGGACCAAAGCCGAATGGACTGAAGGCCTCTCTGCAGGTCCTCTGAAACACTCACCTCTCTTGGCTGGCTACAAAAGGCAGGCTGGGTTGTCCGTCCACTTTCTTGCCCAATTCAGAGAGCCAGACATGCATGATTAAATGAGGGACTGCTTTAAGCTAAAGGCCTCGATTCCACCCAAAATTAAAAACCTCTGGTTTGGGATATGATTTATATACTGAGCATGTATGCAAAATTAGTATGCAAAAGGCCAATGTTCTCCAGCTCCTCAGACCTATTAGCAAATAAATCAATCCTTACTTATCAGCTGGTTTAGGAAGGGTCCCTGGAACAAAGCCAGCTTTTCCCTTTAGAGGCTGAACCTTTGTTATGGCTTTTTGCCTACTGTGAACAGAGCTATCTCCACAGGTAGGATGGACACAGGCTTGGTCTGTAGTTGAAGATGTAGCCACAGCTTACCTTTCCAATTCCTGCTGTACCACAGCATGTTGTTTCTGTTATCTGAACAAGTCCACCATTGATGTTCCGCTGGAAAACAGGTTATTTTCTCCCATGTCTGCTCAATGTTACAGTATTGGCTGTCTGTAGTGTGATTAGCTCTGTGCAGAATGCTTATTTCTTTCTAAAACTTAATCTGTCTTGGGTGTTTTGTTTTGTTTTGTTTCAGCTCAATTTGCTTGTTGAGTTAACAAGAGACTCTGAGATCGTGATATGTCACTTATCAGTTTTCAGTGCAATGAAGTCTGCTGTAGCAGAATGTCTGAATGTCTTGGGTTCTTGATATTCACAATATTTTAACATTTTCAGCACCTACATACGCAGCGTGGCAAGTGGTAGTTACAAACCAGCAGCACTGAAATAAACACAAGATGTAAACCTGTGTGGTCGTACCAGCCCGTGCTGCTGCGGGGTCTGGGCCCATACAGAGCCGAACTCCCGGCAGCTCTCAGACGGCCTGGGGAGGCTGTCGTGGGCTTGGGTGTACAAAGAGAGCACCCAGCCAGCATCAAAAAAGCCCCAAGGGAGAGCAGGGCTGTCCCCAGATCTGTTCCTGGGAAATGGGGGGTTCATCCACTAGAGGAGAGTTTTGGGGTCGTTGCAGGTTTTTTTGGAGGCGTTTGGTGACACTGGTCTGGCATGGTGGTTTGGCTTCAGCAAGAACAGCAGCCATTTGGTGAAATGGGGTTTGAGCCCGTTGTTTCCCAGAAGAAGGGAGCCCTGTGAGAAGACGCTGGCAAAGATGTGCAGCGCTCAGGGCCCCGGGACCTGCCCCACTCCCGCTGCCCCGGCTGTGCCCTCACTTGCCGGGGGATGTGCGGCGGGCAGGGAACAGCTCCCGGCGGCTGCGGGACGCCTGGCGCTGGGCTCACACCTCCCTGCAAGCTTGAGGGCAGGAGCAGGAGCAACACCGCGCCCACGCAGCGTGGTCAGAACAGCCGAGCCCCACAGGTGTCCCCCTCCGTGGGACCACGCGGGTCTGCTTCTGCGCCACGGAGAAGTGACAGAGCTTTGTCCTGCTATCCAACACGCAGGAAGAGGGATTGCCAGTCTGAGGGACTGCACACCTCCCCAGCGGGAGGAGGAGGGGAGGCAAATAGCATCTTCTCCCAATTTTCGGGGGCTTGCAAATAAACCACGGATTTACTGGGTGGTGTTTTTTTGTTGTTTTTTTTTCTTTAATCCCATCCAGACGACAGGACAAGAAACACTTTTAACATGGGATTTAGATGTTGCTGTATGTATATTTAAGAAACCCGCGCCCTCCCCCCCCAAAAAGAAAAAACTCAAACCCAAACCACCAAAAAACTCAAACAAACCAAAACCAAACCACGATAAAACAAAAAAAAATATGAAGGGAAGACAACAAGCGTACTCACGACTTTATCATCCCCCGCCCAGAGGCACCACGGGCTCCAGCGACCTCTCCGACGAGTGTCCCTGAGGCCAGCCCCGCCGTCCTTGTGCGCAGGGAGAGCGCGGGGTCTGGGAGCGGGGAGGGGGATGCTGGATGCTCCCCTGCCCTTCCCGGGGGAGCCCCCGCGGCGGCGCCGGCGGCCGCTGGGGGGAGCCCGCACTCCACGCGCGGCCCCAGCCCCGCTCCCGGCCCCAATCCCAGCCCCAATCCCGGCCCCAATCCCGGCCCCAGGCCCGGCCCCGCTCCCGGCCCACATCCCGGCCACAGTCTCGGCCCCGGCCCGTGGCGCCTTCCCCGGGCCGGAGCGCTGCCAGCGCTGAGCCCTGTCCACGGAGAGGGGCGAGACGATGCTCCGCAGGAAGAAGAAACAGGACCCCCGCCTACAAACACCCGCCAAACCCCTGCTCTGCCTGTCCCCCGCCAACGTCCACCCTGGGGGAAAGTCGGTCCCCAGCCGCACCAGCGGCGGAGTCGTTTGTCAGAGGCAGTGGGAAGCCGTCTCGCCCCTTTGTGCATCTTGCGGGGTTTCTCCTCGCACAGGCAATTGGCAAAGGTTAGGCAGGCGTCTTTAGATCCCCTATAATCCCAGTTTAAATATTAAAAGTATAAGCAGCCTAGGCCCAGTATTTACCTATGTAACTCCATAGATTTCCCTCCAGACCTGGACTTCTAAGAATTTAAGGGATGGTTTGCGTTTCTTCCTTTTCCCCCCCCTTCTTTATTTTTCCCCCATCCCTTCGTATTTATTTAACAAACTAACGTGAAGAGGAGGGGGGAAACGCCAACAAAAAAAGCAGCATTTTTATGACCGAGAAATAGCCAGTCTCCCTGTCTGTAACGTGAAAGGAAGGCGAGATTCCATCCTCGCCTCCCGCTTTGTCACCGTCTGGGTTTAAGTGGCCGCCACATCAACACAAAAGGCCAACACACACACACACATCCCAAAACTCGACACAAAGCCTCAATTGGTTCAATAGTGAGGATGGGTATTTTGATAGCGAAATAACCTCCCTGCTCCGAGGGGGTGTGGGTTCCGCTCTGTACCCCCACCGTGCTTCAAGGGGCAACCGCCAAGGAAAAGGGGAGAAAAATCCCTCAAGAAAATGTTTAAGAGAAAACTAAGTCTCAAACGGGATTAAGGTTTTAATTACAATTCCCTATCGAAGTAACATGTTTGAGGAACTGATCCTATCAATTAATGGTAACCTTAATCTAAAACTTATGAAATAGCTTTGTGTGAAGTATACGTCAGACTCCTTTTTTTTTTTTTCTCTTTTTAAGAAAAAAAACATTATAAAGGTTAATGCTACAACAACAAAGTACTAAGCACTAGCAGAAGAAATTGTAAAGAAGAAACGTGCTGCTTTGGCTAGAAATAATTACTTGTGAACGCTTTTGGTGTGTTCTATCTGGTGGGGGGGGGGCTATAAAAAAATTGAAGTTCTTTTAGAAAGGGAAAATAGATGGATGTTTCTACCCGCCAACGATATCATTTCATAATAATTTTGGCCCACGCTATATTAAAGAGAAAAACAAGGTAATTGGAACATGCATCAACAGTTTTCCACGAAATAAGAGTTAAAAGAAGTAATAGAACTAATCACTGTCTCCTCAAATCAAGTAGAAAACATTTCAATGCACTAATTAGAGTAATTAGAATAATAAGACTGCCTATATGTGGTAAGACAATGTGTACAAACAACTTTATTTAATGTATACTGGTAATCAGCGATGCGTGCGTGCTTGAATGCTTAGTGCAATAAAATTCACCCCCGTCCGCCCAAACAATCAAATACAAATTAGTTTAATGATTGTGCCTGCTTGAACGTCTTAGAAATCCACAGGCAGAGGGAAATAAATAGCACCATCCTTGTTTGTATGTCTCCCCTACTGACCAAGGAGCTGATGCCTCCATGGACTTGGCAATGAATGACTGTAGACATGAATGAATCAAGGAGGGAAAGAGAATTAATGAATGAGTCAGGCTGGCTAAAAACAAGTCCTAACTTTTAGACGAGCGCCTCTTAAAACTCCCGGGACGGGAGGAGACGGGACGGGGAAGAGGAGGGGGAGAACGGTCTCGTCATCACTTTTACGAGCTGCCTCTGCCTGCCAGGATTTACCGCCGTGCGAGGAGGAGGGGGAGAAACACCGGCCGCCAACTTCCTACCGGCCTGCTCTTTTTAATCCTTGAAAATGACATCTGTGCGGACAGGCCCAGGAACATACGGAGCGGTACTGCTCAGCCCGGCGGGGTGGGACGTTGCGAGACCGCCGGGGAGCTGCAACCAGGCGGGAGCTGGAGCCCGGCGCTGGGACGGCCCGCACCGCCCCGGCCCTGCCGTAGAAGCGCTGGGGTTCCCCGGCGGCCCTACGCCCTTTGTCCCCACTCGCGGAGGGAAGAAGAGCTCCTGCTCCGGTCTGGCAGCGGCTCTGCCCCGGCGGGGGCACGGAAGGGGCCAGGCAGACACGGGCCAAACCCGCCGCTCCCCGGGGCGGAAGGGTCCCGGACCCCCTCCCTCGCCGCCCGGGCCCCGGCCGGGGAGCAGCGCCCGCCGCCGACCCGCCGCTCCTCCCGGCAACGCCGGCACAGTTTCGGCCGCTCCGTTGCCGCTGTCCTTGCCACATCCCTCTCTCTCTTTGGCCGCCGACGGGAGGGCAGGATCGGACGCCTGCGTCCCGCGGGGGTGCTCGGGTCTGGTGGCGCTGGCACCGGGCCGCTGCGGGGCCGGGGTTGCGGGGGAAGGGGCTCCGCATCGGCACAGGCGGCCTTCCCGGCCCCGGGGGCCCTGCGTGAAATCCCGGCATACTCGGGACACTTGGCCGAGTTTCGGAAGTATTTACAGGGAGCTGGCAGGGAGAGATAAGCGTATCGAAGGAAGAGACCCACGGCGTGGGCCAGGCCATGGGCTGAGGCCGACTGCGGCATGAGAATCCACGCGCTGCAGCTGGGACTCGCCTGCCGAAAAGCCCACTTGTTTGGTTTATAGTTTGATGAGAAGTAGGGTCTGAGGACGAGTCCTTGCTTTTTGTTTTACCATTTCTGCTAAAGCACGCTTTGCCTTTGCTCTAACTAGTTTGCCCCTGAGAAGTGCCTGCTCCCCCAGCATCGCCCGTGTGAGCCAGGGGCAAACTCGCTTCTGCAGAGCATCTTCCTACATCCCCGACGGCAGCCCGAGCACAGAGTGCCAACTTAGCGTCTGCAACTCCGAAAATTTGGTTTTTTATCTTTTCCGTCTCGAGATTTAAAGCCAGAGAGGCAGCCCAGGCCGCGTCCCTTCCGAAACGCACAATAAACAGACACCCGCCCGCAGGAGCAGGGGAGGCGAGAGAGCCACGATTCCCAGGACAGACCCCAACGCCCAGCCTCCGTTCTGGAGGCAGCAGAAGGCCGCCGCCGCTGCCCCATCCACCGCCAAGAAGCCGCGGGCAGTTTCCTTCCTTCCTCACCCCCACTCCCTGCTCCGCAAGGCGCTGCCTAGGCTCGGGCTGGGGGGACTCTCCATGCCGGCCACCCTCCCCCAGTGCTGTACCTAAGGCCAGAGGTTTAAGCCGGACTAAGCCCAGCTCGCCCGCCCGCCGGCGACCGCTCTCCCCTGCGCCTCATCGCCCACCGGAGGCCGTGGTCTCCCCTCCCCGTCCGGGTCACCCGTCCTCTTCCCCCCTCACCGACGGCACCGCAACAAAGAGCCACCAAACCTCCAACAACGCGGCTTGGGACAACCCCGAGGCCTGAGGCCGCCCGGCAGGAAGGGGTCGGCAGCCGGGGGAGAGGATTTTCCTCCATCGAATCAGCCGGAGGGCAGGGAGCAGCCCCAGGCTCGGGGCAGGTCCGAAGCCGGAGGCCGGGAAGGCGCAGGCAGCCGGGACCGTCCCGCCGTACCCCCGTGGCCCGGTGACGGCCACAAGCGCTCTCGGAAGCCGGGGCACTGGAGAACGGGGCACGGGGGGAACCCCGAACTGCCGCCAACAAAGCCCGACGGAAAGAGGCACGGCGGGGCGGAGCCGGGGCCAACCGGGGCCTCTGCCCCCGCCGGGGCTCTCACAAGCTGCCCAGCCCGAGAGTATCACATGGCCAGACACCATCCCGGCCTGCCCCGCAGCCTGGGGGATTTGTCGGATTATTTCCCCTTCCTCCGCTTCCCTCTTCCCGAACCTCGGCTCCCACTGCCCACTCTCAAGAGAGACGGCGCAGCTGGGCGGCGGCGGGAGCTCCCCGGGTCGGGCAGCACAGACTACCGCCTCTCGCCCCTGCGGGGCTGGCGACACTGGGGGTGACAATCAAGACTGGAAGACTTGAGGATATGCAGTCTCCTTTCGCCTTCCAGTTTCGGCCTCCACCAGAGAGAGAGAGAACCGAGGAAATAGGGCTTTTGTTGTTGACATCTGACCTACGACAGAGTGTCCCTACTGGAAATGAGAGCGAGGGAGCCCGGGAAGCTGCCGCGCACCCTGACATCCACCTGCAGAAGGAGCATCCTGTAGCTGCTCCATTTCCCTCTCTCCTTTCTCTTAAAAAAGAGACCGAAGGAGATAAAAAGAATGACCCCCGAACCAGCCGGCCTCCCCACAGCCAGTCCGGAAGGACGAGCGAAGTCGCTCCCCTAAGGCCAGTCTCTTGCTGGGCAAAGAGCCCCGGAGGAGCAGCCCGGGGACCCCCGCCGGGGACGGCCCTGTCCCGAACAGCGGCCGGCCGTGCCACCCCGCCACCGGCTGAGGCGGCCATCCCCACGGCGCCGGGCCTGCCGAGCGGGGCACCATCCATCCAAGTCACCTCCTGTCCACACGACATGGGAGCGCTCCCCGAGAGCGGGGCCCTGTCGTCAAAGGCGAAATATTCCCTGGGCGCCCACCCGAGTGTCCTGCAGAGGGCAGAGGCTGCTCGCTTTCCGCAGCCCGTTCCGCGGGCTATTGACCAAGGACTTTTAAATCCATACCCAGCTTCAACATTTTACCCGTCAGCACGTCTGCGGTCACAAAACACTTCTTCTTTCTGTCACTTCTCTTCGAAACTATTGATAAGATCATTTAGCTGAATCTGTTCGGGATGAGTGTAATATTGACTAGAAGTTAGAAAAGATGATTAAATCTAATAAGCCTAGAAACTATCGCGAAGGAGGGGAGGGGGGGAGAAGAGCAGGATATCGCACTTAGGAAACCGAGCCAGCCAAGAAGGACCTGAACACACCGCCGCGTGTGCGAACACTGCGCAGTTGGATGTCGCTTGTCAGCGCGCCAGCCCCGCGGGTCCCCAGCCGGGACCCGTCCGGGAAAACCGACGGGCTCGTCACACGCACGGAGCCGCAGACGCCTAACGAGAAACCGGGGCCATAGCCGCGGGGCCCGGCCCGGCCCGGGGGTGCGCAGCCCCGCTGGGCAGCCGCATTCTTCCTTCCTTCCTCCTGCAAACGGTACTCCCATCATTAAGCCCCGCCTTTTTGTTTTGCTTTTTTCTTTCTCTCTCTCTCTCTCTCTCTTTTTTTTTTTTAAGGAGTCAGATGTTAAATTATAAAAAGACACCGAGAAGAATCGAATCCCTTCTCCCCCATACCTTCCGCCAGAACATGCAACAAACTTGAGGAGCAGATCTCCCCACCAGCATCGAAGGCAGGACAGCCCTACCCGCACAGAAATCAATGCTCCAAAACATACGGCTGTGGTTCATCTGCGGAGAGACACAATGAACACAGCTCCCGAGGCTCTCCTTCAAGACCCTGAAAGTTATGAGCGTGGAACCTCTCGGTATAGGCATCAAATTTATTCCAAAAATTCCACGAAATATAAAGGAACGGCGGTGCTTTTACACAGAACTCAACTCAGTATAAGTACTGAGGTCTTCTCCCTCCAAATCTTAAGAACTATGCAAATCTGTGCTATCTTTAAAAATAAAATAACGATATTTCAATAATTAGAAGAAACTATGAAGGTATTGTGCATTTCTGTTTTATGTAGATAATAAAATATTACTTTAACATAAATATATAAGGATCTCTGCGTTTTTATTTTTCCCCACAAGCACATCCAAATGTACCAAAACAAAGTATTTTTAAAGAGACTGAACCAAAAAAAAATTACATCCCATATAGATTTTGTTCACCTACTCATTTAAAGCTACAGAAAAACAGTTTCCAGAACCTGTTTGCTTTAAAAGAAATAAATATACATTGAGGCAGGCCACTTAAAAATGATATGAAAATATTTCCCTGGGTAGCATTTAAAAAAAAAAAAGAAAAATAGACAAAGAAAACATTGAAACTATTTCTGCATTTCAAAGGACAAATATTAAACATATATACATAGTGGTAAGGTTTGCGTGGTAACTTTTTTTTTTAGTAAACCTATTTGGAGTTTGAGGCTTTCTCAAACATCCTCTCGACTCCGTTTTCTGACCTTACACACATATTAATAAGTGTCTGAAAGTTCATTTCCTCCCTTTACCACTGGATCTGCCCTGATCTGATTCACTTCACTAGGCGCTAGTCCTCAACACTTTAAATAACAAGCAGCTCAATACATAAACAAACAAACAAACAAACAAACCAAAAACCAAACCCAAAAGAAAAAAAAAAAAAAGAAAGAAAAGAGAAAAGCTTGGTGCCCGTATCTTTTTAACAATTGTTGGAAAACCAGGAAAAAGGCTAATGCATGTGCCTCTTAGAAATCATCATCTGTCTTACCAAGAAGAAAGCAAGCAAGCAAGCAAGAAAGAAAGGGAGAAAGAAAGAAGGAAAGAAAACCCAGTGTCACAGGCATTTTAAAAGACAATGAGAAACATGTTCTAAAGCCTCAGCTACTGAATGCAATATTTATAGGAGAGTTCTGCGAGAGAATGCTTCACTGTTTTTTCTCCATAATTGTCCAACACTCAACTAAGTAAACTTTTAGATTATAAAAATGCTTTGTCTCTATAGCACCCGTTTGTGCTGACTAAATGATCCCTTTATGAATTTATAACTATCATAAAGTTCCTCTAATGTATATGCATAGCTGTGTGTGTGCATAAGTACACAAACACGCACGCAGACACACGCACATACATGCGCTGCTCCAAGGTCCCGCTCCTCTGCTTCCCTTCAGAGCTTTTTGTTTTCCTTTTTTTTTTCCTTTTTTTTTTCCTTTTTGTCCCCATGGGTTTTTCTCTTTTTTTATTTTGGAAAGTTAACCATTTCTCATCAAGATAATGTCACGAAATGCACTTTAAAACTATTATTGAAGTGGGGGGGGGGGNGGGGGGGACGACACGGATTGAAAAATGGCATTTTTTCCCACTTCATTTCATTCCCCAGTGAAAGACACAAGGCTGCCCAAGTTAAAACTGGTCCTTTCCTTCAATAAATTATACCGCAATCTGACCAAAGGACAAGGGGAGGATGGGGAGAGAGAGGGGCTGGATACAAATAGAAAATAAAATAAATATGAAAAGTAAAGTGAAAAAGAAACGCACATGGTCTCTGTAGAGAGGAGGGGGCAACGTGTGTTTACAGGCAGGTGTAAGCACCCGACCCCCGCCTCGGGCCCAGCAGATCCTCAGGCTTTCCCTGGCTCTGCCTTGACATAAAACTGCTCAATAAAAGAAAGTTTGGAGGCTGATATCGGCCTGGGCGGCGAGACTGGGGATGCCAAAGGCACGCAGGGGAGCCGCGGGGGGAGGAGGGGAAGGAAAGGGCGCTGAGGGGGCGGTGGTGGGGAAGCGAAATAATCCCCTTTCCCTCTCAAGGAAATGCCACTTTCTCTGGGAAAACTCTGGAAACATGTTCCCTCTCCGCCTTCCCCACACCAGGCCTTGCTTGCCCGCACTGACACAATCTGGAAGGGTTGCACATATTTTTTTCCTCCCCCTTTGGTTGCACCTCGACCCCCAGACACACTGCCTGAAAATGAAGTTTACTTTGTTGATTTGCATTATTCTCCCTTCTCCAAACTCGACTCTTGCCATTGAAGGCATACATTAAACAATTACGAGGGTCACATCTCTGGAGAATGGAAGCTGGAGGTGCATATATATGTGTATATAGAGAGATTATATATATGTGTACGTATGTATGTCTATGCACGCATGCATATGTATACATACACACACACATACTAATTCTTTTTGCTATGGTAAAAGGAGAAAATAAGCGTTACACGTATTTAAGAATACTTGTTTATAACAAAAGTTCACATATACACATAAAGCAAAGGCTAAAACACAGTAACATATTGTAGACCGGTCACTGGTTGACTAACGCTCACTGTGGAAAATGCAAGTCATTTGCAAAATTAAGGTCGGAAAGGAAGGGGGGAAAAAAAGAAAAAAAATAAACATTTTGTTTATGTAAACTTCGATTTTCTTGCAGTGCAAATTGGTACGGTTAAATACTGTCTACATCAAAAGGGATAGCTTTTCAGTTCTCTTCCTTTTTTTTTTTTTTTTTTTACATATATTCATACAGGGGATCCACAGAAAATAAACACAGCAGCATGTGCCAACACCGAGCGACATTCCACAATGCAATCTGCCTTTGTGTGGCGGGAGGGGGCTGCGGAGAGGACCCGAGGTGGCTGTGCCCCCCCTTTTCCTCCGCCCCCTCTCCGGCAGGGCAGCGCCGTATGTTTTGGCCAGCGAGCGAGGGAGTTTTGTGCGAACCGCTTCGCCCTGCGCCTGCCCTGCCGGTGCCTGNTTTCGCGTTTGTTTTTTTGATTTTTTGTCTTTTTTTAAAGATAGGAGAAAATAAAATTAAAAAAAAATAATAAAGAAAAAAAGGGGGACAATCAAAAGTTGGGGGAAGGAGAGGAGGAGGAGGAGGAGGAGAGGAGGAGGAGGGGCCGGGCGCCCCCGCCGCGAGTTCACTGCACGGGGGTCTGCACCCCGTGGTGCGGCGGCGTGTCCCTGCTGGCCCCGTACACGTCCTCGGCGCCCGGCAGCGTCCCTCCCGGGGGAGTCATGCGCTTCTCTTTCTGTCTCCTGTTACAAAACCACACTCTCACCACCTCCTTCTCCAGCTGTAGGCTGTCCGCGAGCGAGGTGATCTCCTGGGCGGAGGGCTTGGGGCACTTGAGGAAGTGGCTCTCCAGCGCGCCCTTGACGCTCACCTCGATGGAGGTGCGCTTTTTCCGCTTGCGGCCCTGCGCCGCGATCTTGTCTATGCTGGTGGGGCTGCCCGAGGAGGAGTCCGCCTCCTCCAACCACTTGTTCAACAAAGGCTTCAGCTTGCACATGTTCTTGAAGCTGAGCTGCAGGGCCTCGAAGCGGCAGATGGTGGTCTGCGAGAAGACGTTGCCGTAGAGGGTGCCCAGCGCCAGCCCCACGTCCGCTTGGGTAAATCCCAGTTTGATGCGCCGCTGCTTGAACTGCTTGGCGAACTGCTCCAGGTCGTCCGAGGTCGGCGTGTCCTCGTCGGAGTGCGGGTCGTGGTGCGGCGGCGGCCCGGGGGGCGCAGCGGCGGCGGCGGACGGTGCCGGCCCGGCCGCCCCGGGGTGGGGGCCGTGGGG
>VWZW01001520.1:3483194-3730450 GCA_013397115.1 Edolisoma coerulescens
CGCCACCCGCCCCCAGCTGCCGCGGCGGGATCCGGCTGACGAGATGTTGGGCTCCCTGGTGTTTCAACTCCGTGCGTGCCGGAGAGAAAGCTGCATTTCCAGCAGCAAAACAAGAGCACGGCTCGTTCCTAGCGAGCCTCGGCTTCCAGCCGCCGCTCGTCAGCCTCCCCGGCTCGGGGGACTGGGGGAACGCTCCCCAAACGCGCGCTCCTGTGTGCGTTTGGATGCGTGCGGCTGTGGGGTGGGGAATATATATTTGCATATGCCTGTTGTGTTTAGAGGTGAAAAGCTTTTTTTTTAAACTCTGCTCTCCAAACCTTGAGATAGACACACGCAGCTAAGAGGAAAGGAGGAGGGGGAGAAATCCGCGCGCCTCCTTTCCGCGTCTCTATTATCTACCCATTAGATGTTGTTTTAGGAGGAAATGCGCCAGGAGTGCAAAGACGCGGAGAGTCGCTCAGAGAATTGCTGGGTGCAATAAACGTGAGACTCCTGGTGCTCGCTTTAAAGGCCAACTTGGAAGATTTGTGCTTATTGCTGGGGCGCATTTAATGCACCTTTTGTGAGATGGGATTGTTTTGATCTCTGCTTCCTTTTTAACCTTTCTCTATGAGGTATTCAAGCCTGTGCTTTCGTGTGGCTCTTTCCAGTGTTGCTCCGAGGAGTCTGATTCGGCGGAGAGACCCAAGACATGAATGAAACTTCAACTTTAAGGGCCTGCGGAGAGACAAAACTGAGGCCGGGGCTTCACAAGTGATTGCTTTAAAAAAATCCAATCTACACAAAGAGGCAGCTGGCTGCTTTAATGAAAACTGCTTAAAGCGGCAAGAACTGCAGCCTCAGGGATGTATTTATAAGATGACTCAAAAGCTACACTTTCAAGTTGCTTCTCCTCGGGGTAGATATAACAAACACATTTAACTAAGAAATCTAAACAAAAAGGACAGAAATTGATAACTTTGATTGCACAAGCTCACATTACCCATTGAAATTAAAATCCGCCATCTAAATAGATTTCTCCACCTATCTCTAGAGAAAATAAAATCCCTCTCCCTGCGTATATAGATATACACACATGTACGTGTAATATCATGTACATTTTTGCCCTGCTAGAATACTGATTATCCCAGAAGACAGAACGTAGAAAGGTGGAGAATTAAAAAAAAAAAAAAAAGTTCCTGTAAATTTTTTATTAATGTTCATTTCCAACATTCCCCACAACTTTATTCTTCCAGCTGCTTCATTCAGCTGAGAATCTGCTATTTTATCTGCATCAGTGTTTAAACTAGTGGGATATAATGTTCTACGTTCAGTATTTGAAATTAAATTATTTGAATTCACGGATATTAATCTTTTCCCTTCATCCTCCAGTTCTGAATCTTGTCATTAAAAATGATCCACCCTTTGTAGTCCGCAAGTGAATATTTTATAGACAGATACCGCTATGAAGACTTCTAACGCAACGTCAACCAGTCAGACTTAGCTGTTGCAGGGATTACTTTGAGTAATTTATCAAAGGCAGGCTGCTAAATTTTGAGTGGTGAATATGAGGCCTTGGGGGAAAAAGAAGCAGAAGAAGCAAAAGGAAAAAAAAAAAAAAAAGACGAATTCCATCAGTCTAAGAGATAAATTCTGGTTGGAGTTAGTACAGCTTGTTTATTGAATTCTTGGAGACAGACCCAGATGCGATTGGTGCAACGGAGTTTGCAATTTAGTGCTCAAAAGCCTGGCTGGGAAATGACCGCCCCGTGCTGAAGGGCGTTTCTGTTGGCGTGAAAAGCAGGTGAACTGGAAGGAGAGGAGAGGCGATTCAGCCTCTCTGGCTCGGGAAAGCGGTCTCACAAAGATCTTTCCAAAGCCTGCTCTGTTCGAAGAGTTGTGCAGGACGAAACACAGCAACAGATTTTAGAAAAAGAAAAAAAAAAAGAAAAGAAAAGAGAAAAAAAGAGAAAAGTGCCCGGCTTTCTCTGACAAATCTAACAGTTGCTTTTTTGTTTGTTTTGTCAGTGCTCACGCCTGATGGAGACAAGCAGACGTCCTCGGGAAGAGCTCAGACAAATGGTGTCCCTGCTTCACCGGGCGCCGTGATCGTCCCTCCCCTCTTACAGCTTTCGGGGCACTTTTGGGCACGACTCACACTCCTCACTCTGAGAAGCGCTTTCTTAGAAGGCTCTCGGTCGCCACTGCCCCGCTCCGTGCCCCCGGTGCGGAGCGCTCCAGGATGGGGTTGCTGTTTTTCGCCAGAAAGGAGACGAGCCCGGGAGCCGGGAGCTGAGCCCCGCCGGGGCAGCGGGCAGCACCGCTCCGGCCCTGGCCGCGCAGGGCGGCCCCGCACACGGACGCGGGGCTGGCGGTGGCCCAGGGGCGTTCTGCCAGCCCGCTGTCAAGGCGGGTTGGGGAATCGGGGCCCCGGCTGGGGGGCGACTTCTGTGTCCCCCCACCCTCAGCCTTCCACGTGGGGGTCGGCACGGTCCCGGCGGGAATGAGCGGGATTTGTACAGGAGCCTGCCTCGGGAGCAGAGGCGAGAACGGGCCGGGGGGGCTGGAAACTTTCTTTCGCTTGGCGAGGAAGAAGAGGAGCGAGGCGAGCAGGAAGGCTGGGCCATTGTCCACAGAGGGTGCATTTTTGTCAGGCTGGCGTTGGTTGCTATAGTGAGGAGGGAAGGGGAGAGAGAGAGGAGGGAGAGGGGAAGGGAGGGAGGGAGGGAGANCTCCCAGCGCGGCGGGATGCCCCGAGTCGCACAGCCCAACAGCACACCTGATCCAGTGCCTACCCACTTGGTCACAGTGGCTTCACACCCCGCAGAGCATCCGTGACACTGATCCTGACACGGACTGCGGGAGGCTTTGTGGGGTGCCCTTTATATATATATATTTTTTTTTTGTGCCTAAATAATGCAAAGCACGGGAAAAAAATAACTTCTTCCGATGCAAATGAGCAGCTCTTTAATTTTAAAAGAGACTCTTATTTTGCAGCAGTGTTTTTTGTTGCCTTGCTATTGAACTTTGAAAATAGTGTGGCGGGGGGAGACAATAATGAAGGGTCTCGAAGGCTTAAGATTTAGTTAAGTGAGTGACTCAAGATTGCACAAAGAAAGTTAGTTACTTAGTTAATTGAGAATTATTCACCTTCTGAGATCGGCGCAGCAGTTTGTTCAGATGACAGTACGAGCTTGGGGCGGGGGAGGAGGGAGGCCGACAGGGGAGGAGGCAGGTCTCACTTGTGAGTTTTCTTTTTTTTTTTTTTTTTATTTTTTTTTTTTTTTCCCAGGACAAGTTAAATTGCAGCTGAAGGAGAGAGGTCAGTATCTTTTCAAATCAATCTCTCTGTCTGTCTGCCTATGTCCCCATCTATTCCCTGTAAAGGGAAAAGCTCCAACTTTGTTCCTCCATCTGTTCTGTATCATCTGCAATCGACAGTTCTTTAGATTGCATGCACTTTTGCTCCCGATGAAGTGAAACTTTTAAGGTGTATAGTCACTTATCTGAAATAGGGAAAAAAGGAAGTCGTGTTTTCCAATCTTAGAGGAGAATTGTTTCCTTTCCGTGCAACTGTTAATTCTCTCTCCCTATTTTTCTTTTTGTTTCTTTCTTTCTCTTTTTCTTCTTCTCTTCTAATTTTCGAATTGTAGTTGACAAGTTTTATTTAAAAAAACACTTTACAAGCCACCACTTAATGCATTATTCACATTTTTAAAAAATGCTTGAGAGAAATCACGTTAATGAAGAGAACATTTGTAGTAATTTGGTGATAATTATCAGAATCACCAAATATTCGCAAAGGCTTTAACATTACGTGTTGGAAGAAAAGCAAAACACATTACTTTAATAGTCTGATATGCAAACTATGGACCATTCAATTACATGGCTTAATAATGCATACATGATGTGATCTTGTTATTGGGATAGGAAGGGCTCCAGTAATTCACTCCAAAGACCAAGTGTGCTCTTACATTCAGTAAAATCCATTGCCATGGATCAGGGGGCCCTGCCAAACTACATTTAAGAGAATAAAAATTAATGACTGAGAATTTGAGCGTTAAATTAACATTAATTATATGACCTGCCTGCTGGAAAGATTAAATTTCTTACGCCCTAATTAGATAACGTCTCCTCATACATCAAACAATTTCCTTTTCCAGATTTCAGGATTAAAATGCAGGCTGGGGAGACCGGACTTGTTCGGTCGCCGGTACCCGGCAGCCTCACAGAGAGCTCCCGGCCCCGTCCCGCTCCTCCCGAGCCCCGGGGGCTCACCGCGGGCTGGGATGGGGGCCGGGGAGCAGCTGTGGGTCAGCCCTTCTTTAACTTGAATTTCCCTCGCCCAGCGCCCCGGATGTGGTGGCGAGCGAGGCCGGGCGGGGCGGGGGAGCGCCGAGGATGCGCGGGTGCGGAGGGAGATGCGGGAGCGCCTCGTCCGCCGCCTCGCCGGGGATGCTCTGAGGAACGGCCCGGGCACCCACGCTGCCCCAGGGGCTGCCCCCGTCGGCCGCCCCGAGGAGTAAGCACAGAGAGACGGGGCTATCTTCCCACCTCATGAGTGCAACTAATTTGAGTTTAATTGCTTCTCTCAAGAGCAAAACCCCAGCGATTCTCCCTCCCTCCCCCACGCAGGCACACGGGATCCTGCCTTTTCCGGCCCGTGAGAAACCCCCTCTCCCCTGCTCCTTCAACCCTCCAGCCCCGCGGTCACCCACGCATAACCCACGGGTCACGGTCACCCAGGGCAGCAGCCTGCTGCTTGCGCTCGCCCGCGCCCCCGTCCCCTCCCCACTCCCCGGCCTCCCTTCCCATCCCGACGGCGCCCGGGCCACGCAGCGGACACGGGCGTGTGTGACGGGGCCGTGCCACCGGCGGGGCCAAGCAGCTCGGTTTCAGGGCTTCGAGTTTCAGGGTTTTAACCTCGACTTCTGCAGGGGAAAAATAAATTGAAGAAAAAAAAAAGGCGGGGGGGAGCATGTTGGGGGCGGATGCCTGGGGAAGCGACCCCATCGGCTCCATCCTCCCAGCAGCATCACCAGCCTGGTGGTGGCATGCTGGTTGTGCCTCGATGGTTCTTCGTTGTGTCTGCCTTTTTGCTGAGCGTCCAGAAAAACTCCCGAAGAAAAGTCCAAGGAAGCCAGACTAAGACAAACATTACTACCCAGAGGCTGTTTTGGGAGAGCAACTGGGCAGCAGAGCCGAGGTGGCGTTTGGTAGCCTCATGGTTAAATTCAAAAGTCATAGCAACCTCCTTCCCACCTCAAAAAACTGAGAGGAAGAGGAATCATAACATCATAAAATGTTTCCTTGTTCTCACTTCATTCTATAGTACCAGATAATTGCTTTTTCAACTCAATTGAAACTCAGTTCCTGTTATTGCAGTGTTACTGCTCCTCCATGTGCTTCAGCATTTGTCAAAAACATCCACTTCTTGTCTATTACTGTCTCGTGACCACTTTCTGGACTGGATTGATAACCATTTATGTTTAATGCTATGTTAAGTAACAGCTTCCAGAAATGGAGTAGGTGAGGAGGCTGTGGAGGAGATAAGAGTAAATTGTATTGTTCTTCAGCCCTGATCTCCAGAAGCAGCTCTCCTTCAGGTCTGAAGCCTAGGCCATGCAGTCAGACCAATGTTAAAAACAAGTCATTATTCCTCAGGGAGTTAATCTTTCCAATAAATAACAAATACCTTTTATTTTAAATTTGATGGCAAATACAGTTAGATAGACAGGGGACCAGAGGCACTGAGGGCAGTAAAAGTTAGCTTGTAGCACACAAGCAGTCTGCAAACTTGAACAGCGTCTTCAGCAAAATATCCATACTCCAGTAACAAGAACCTCCACCAGAAACAGTTGAAAAACACACGTAATGGAAGCAGATCCAGAAACCACACAAAAGAATATTGTGGCATGCAGCTAAAAAAGTAGCAGCCTGCAGAGCTCCCACTGTTTGCCACTCTTTCCAGCTTTAGAACAACTGATTCTGTAGGAATTTACTTTCTGCCTCTGGTCAAGCTGATGTGTGTTCCTCCATATCCTCCTGTCAGCTTCAGTGGCAGAGCTGAAGGGGCTGAAAAAAGTGTTGAAGAGGGCAGAAGTGACTGGGTGGTGGTGTGAAGTAGAGGTCTTCAGCTAAAACACACCAGCACCCCTCTGGTTACCAAGTTATCACAGTGGGTGTGCAATAGCCTATTTGTTATGACAATCTAATAATTGGTCTAGAAATTTCATATTGAGAGGAAGCTACAGCTGACATAACCATTTCTTCACTGAAAATGCAGACACAGATGTGGTGGGATGCCCCTTTCTCTCTGCTGCAGTGAGTGACAGCTCAAAGTTAAATTTTAAGTATTTGCAGTCCAACTTATTTTCTCACATTTGTGTGAATCCAGTGGTTTGAAACAAGCTAAATCACTCACTTGTTCTGAGTGCAGGGTGGGCAGGCACTGTGACTCAGGCACTGCTACAGGTGACGTGACAGTTGCACTTCTGCAGCTATGCTTGACTGTCTGGGGGTGCCGACACCAGTTGGAACAGCAGGGATTTCTCTGCTGCTCCCACACACAGCCCATGAAAGGCAATCAGTCTTCATAGGGAACAGCTCAAATAATTCATGTACCATAATAATTGTATATTCCTGCTAAAGTGACACTGAACAGCCGATCCTTCAACAAAAAAGATTTGCCCATCACCCTAGATGATTGCTAAAGTGTTACATTTCTAAAAAAATCCCTAAAACCCCATGATGATATGCAAGTACAGAAAAATTAGTGATGATAACTGAGCCTAGAGCTCCGTGGCTGAAATGGGAGTCTCTCTGCATGTGAGCTGGGTGGCAGAAATAAGCCTGGATCTCTTCCCTTTGCCTGCTAGACCCTTCACACCGTGAAGACTGGGTCGTACATCTCCCCCCTCCACTTTCTGCTGAGCAAACATATGGTTGGTGTTTCCTCAGTGGGGAGCCCCCAGCTGAGAGCGCACCTGTGGTACAGTCAACAGTAAACAGGACCAAAGAGAGTTAACCTACTTATGTGCACTGAGAGAGGTGAGTTTATCCACTTTTATTTACTGCTACACCACTGGACTGCACTTCAGCATAAATTGGTTCAAGGTGCCTTGTTTCAGCAGTCGTACAGAGAACGGGCTTCTTAGTTATTCTGTAACTCAAAGATGTGCAAAATCACTGCCTAACTGGGAATAAAATTATCATAAGCACAATTATGCCTGTGCTGAAAGGACAAGGTCAGAAGAGAGAATCCAGAATGTCAACAAGACTAGTTCATGATGGATTGTCCCAGACAAAGCTGTCCGATGTTATATATCACAAAAAGTTAAAAGATGATGTAATTTATATGTTAGACTCATTGTCAATTCACACCCAAACCCGAGGAGTGGCAAAA
Source organism: Edolisoma coerulescens (assembly GCA_013397115.1). Lineage (NCBI taxonomy): Eukaryota > Metazoa > Chordata > Aves > Passeriformes > Campephagidae > Edolisoma > Edolisoma coerulescens. Next base: position 3,490,579 of record VWZW01001520.1, read on the forward strand.
TCCATTGTTGTACTTTCGGCCATATGGCAGGTTTTGGGATGTGTGGTAAGGGTAGTTGGCAATACAGAATTTTTATCTTTGGCATGTCAGTAAAGCATTTTGTGAGCTGACAGTAGCTTCTGTGTTTGGCACCAGTAATCCTGGGGGACCCCCTGTCAGTGTGTTTTCCCTGCCATGGCTTCACGACAACTTGCTCTCTGCTCAAAATAAAAGATCTTCGTGCAGCCAAAAGGGTCTCTGATTTAGTCCTTTTGCTCCAGAGTTTTGGCATTGCTGGTTCAAATATTTTGGGATGGTGAACCATGGTTAGGCTGGACTACTCAAGGGCAATTTGGGTGTAGTGGCTTCTACCAGCTCTCACAAATTTTTTGCAGGGTTTCTTGTATCCTCCCCCCCTTCCCACCCCCTTATTTCCTTTCTTCATTTTTCTTATAGGCATTTTTTATACTATACCAACGTATTTATTCAGTAACTATCCAGAAAAGCCTGGTCAACATCCAGTACTCATACATTATTTTGAAAGAAGTCCATATTCATGGCTGCTGAAAAAAAATAAATGCATTCATTGAAAAATCTGCCTGCTTTGGTTTTAAGGGTAGGACATGAAGACCTCACTCTTTTCTTTGCCTCCTACCTGAACGCATCCTGGTCATTACGGGTGGGAATGGGAGAGCTGTCGCTTGTTATAGTTGTGCGATAATTCCAGTTACAAGATTTTGGTTATAATGTTGCTAGCTTGCATCAACAAGGCCCAGATTTTCTATTGCCACACAGTGCTTTGGGAATGAGGACAAAAATTTCCATCTTGTAGATTTTAATCTAGAGTGGGGCAAAGAAAAAAAGTCTAAGGAGCGGGGAACAGATTGAGAGGGACTGGCTTCCGATGCAGTACACAGCACAGCAGAACCAGCCCTTCCAGACACGGCTGAGATCATCCAGCTTGATGCTGGATATGCCCTGTAGGCATGCTGAAGGTGGAAACTGGGGCCATTTGGAAATGACATGCCTTCACATTCTAAGTGCATGGTAGACACAATGAGTATGAATGGTTGTTCCTCTTTTCTAGGAGTGAAACTCTCCTGGACCTTTCATTGGACTCTTTTTATTATCTTAGATCAGCCTGCAAAAGACATGCCCATAGACACTGCTTCTTGATTTGAATGTCATTTGTAGATAATGTGTTATATCCATAAAGAAAAAGGCACATGCTATGTATAGGTCGGGTGTGATGTGGTAAAAGCAAAAACCAAAACAGCTTAGGACACCCACAAGCCCTCTTCCCTCCCTTGTGTTTGCTGCAGGTACAGAAAAGAGACTAGCAAGGCACTTTGGGCAAGATACCTAGAAGGGGGCTGAAACTCAGGGCTGCAACACCTTATTTTTAGATACTTGGCTTTCCAAGGTAATTCACAGCCTGGAAGTGCACTCCACGTTATCGCAATTACGATCCTGATAAGCGGGCACCTGGAACAGGGCATGCCGGCTGGCCTGAGCCTGACGATAGGAAACGGTAAGCAGAGACAGTCATTCGTCTCTTACCAGGAATTGCTCTCTTCTCTTCCCTGGGTGGCTCTGGAGAGAAGGATGCAGGCAGCGAGGGTGACAATAATGTGGCCTAACTTCAGACGTCTGCAGTGCAGGGGCCATTGGCAGCCAAGGGGAGGCACAGCTCATCTGCTGCACTTCTGTGTCTGCTCTGGGAGGAAGTGCAGTGCCTAGGGTAACTCACTCGGATACAGCTGACTCTGCCACGGATGTAAAGTTAAGCAAAATTAATGTGACACCTAGTTAAAAAGCTAGGCATTTCCAGTGATAAATAACAAGCTTTGAGGATGTAAATTTTGAGCATGTTTGTCTCCAGGGATGAATCAGTGCCCAGCCATGTGTATCTAGAAAGTTGAGCCAGGGTAGTTTTCCTTCCTATCTGGTGCTGTTGATGTAAAAGATCAGAGCTCCTATTTGTGTTTTTATTGTGTTTCTGCATTTGAATCAGAGTTGGTAACAACCTTAGGCTGCACTTTCAAAAAGCTTGAATCAGAAAGTGAGTCCAGGTTTTTTTTGAGTAATGTTTTTGAATTCAAGCACCAGAGAAAGGGGGCAGTTTTCTAGGGGTTCATCTTCAGTGAGGCAGGAGGAACCTACCTCTTTTGCTGTTAACTGGTTTGACTGGGGTATCTACTGAAAGACAGTGTTCACATGATTGGGACAGTTAGAAGGGATTTTGATGAGCGGTAAATGAAGGCATATGTATGCATATACATAGGAATATATGTCTCCTGCACCTGAGATATTTTTCTCTATTAGTTATGGGTGAGATGTCTTTTCTGCTTGACATTGCTGTCACTTCAGAATATTTTTGGGCAATGGGTCTGTGAGGCACACAGATAAAAAAGCCCCCCAAAACCTTTTAGAGCAAAATTGAGTGTTGGCATCTCTCTCAGGACTTTATTGCCATTTTTTTTCCTCCTTAAATCTCCTACTCTTGGATTTATGTAATTAAATGACAATCTCAGCTCTTGTGAAAAATAATAAATATGGTTTCTACACATCATGATTCTAGAGGGATGTTTTAAAAAGTGATTTGAAAGTACTCTGAATGTGCAGCAACCAACAGAGAAATAAAATGAAAACCACATTTATTATTAGGAAAAATCTTGAAACTTTTAACCATACTTGTCATTTTTAAAGTTGACTTATGATTTAGATTAGACATTAAGAACAGCTTTCTAACTTTCAGCTGGGAAGCACAAGAATAGATTGCCTAGAGTGACAGTGGGAGGATTTTGAAAATAGATTGGACAAATGTCTGCTGGGAATGGTTTAGCTACAGTCGATCCAGCCCAGTGCCAAAGGATGCACAAGTGACCTCTAATTCTTCCGAGCTGCAGCACGTTGCAGTCCCTCAGCGCTGGCAGTGCCCCTCTGCCGGCACCGGCACCAGAGCCCTGCTGGGTGATGCCGAGGCGCCGTGCTTGGCAGGTGCAGGCGGCCAGATCCCCGTCCTTCCCAGGACGTGTGCGGAGCTGGGGAGTGCCAGAGCTCACCGGAGGGCTGTCATGGCTGGGATTCACCTCTCGCCCTGCCTGACCTTTCTGCTTGAATTCTCTGAGCATATTTCTGGTTATAAGCAGTTCCTCTGGGCAGCCAGGAGCGAGGTAGGGAGTCACCTTCTCTGCAAATGTTATACATGAATAAACACCTTCCTAGGCTTACTTAACCCCGGTCCACTGTGTGTCTGCTTCCCTGCTGACATGCCATTAGCATCTGAAGCATCTATATTTCCTGAATTGCAACAGAGATAACTTATCATTCTCCAGCTGCTTATCTCAGACCTGCCCTGTGGATCTAGTGGAAAGATTTTCCCATTAGCACATAACAACAGGTGCCTGATTCTCACTTTGAAATGTTCCCCTTTTTAAAAATAAGAAGGTTTGGGATTCTTGCCTTCTACTTTTTGCATCTTTTTTTCCATCTCTATGCCCATGTAGCCCAGTTTATGACCAGACTGTTGCCCCACTATCTTGCTGATAGTGCTATCAGCTCCACACAAATATGTCTCAGGAAGTTCTGGATATGTTAGCATCATTGTTGCATTGCAGTGGCCAAAGTCAGTGTGCCGTTTAAAAAGCTGTCGAGGGGTTAGGTACATATTCAGGAAACTCTTCTGGAAGATGCAGGAATATACAAGTACAGGAACAAGCATCCACTGAATTGCCTTTTGCATATCTGTTTTTTCTCTTGACAAATCCCCGGGGTATCAAGTCAGTACATGCAGTGCTATGCATAGGTTCACTTTCTGGGAAAAGGGTCAGCAGGGGCAGAAGTGCCCACAGCAGCCAGTGTGTGTATGTGGGCATACCCAGGAGACATCTCTTTGCAGCTCCTATTCCATGGAGTTTCGCCGTGCTTCCCAGGGCAGCCAAATGTGGCATCTCTGGTAGCAGCTTTGTCAGCAAGCTCTTCAGCATCCTTTCTTGCAAACGTGGCAGACAGGGGTGTGCTTCTTCTCCCCACTGTAGCCTGGGGCGCCAGGGAGCTCCTGGAGTGCTTGGGCTGCACACAGATGTACTCACTGCTGCACACCTCTCTGTGGAGCCTGGCCCCAAAAGGGTCAGACCCCTTTCAGGCGTTGCTCATGTAAGCTGCTGCCTCAGCCATGGTCCCCTGTGCTTGGCTGGGACTTGCTAGGGTTGCTGCTGGTTTAGAACTGTTACAGCTCTTTTTTGTAATGGCTTTAGGTAAGAAAATAGACATGATTCAAGGAAAGAAGAAGATCAGGGCAAGAAGCTGAAATCTCTTCTTACTGTAGTGAGTAGTGCTACCCCTATATCACTTGCTTTGTCATGCAGTAAAATTTCATCCAAAGCACTGAAAAGGCGCACATAACTAACCACAGAGTTGAGATTCATTGGCTGGAATTTTATCGTAAGAGATACGAGGAGCATGATAGACACACTGGTGCTATCACCTATAGATATGTTCCTTGATGCTTTTCATCATGAAATTCTGCTTCCTCTTGCTTATATAGTTGTGCCATCTGTCTTGATTTGAGTGTTTCAGTGCTTGATGTTTTCATCCAGATCAAGATCCAGGAGACAAGTGAAAATATAAGCGGCCCATCTTTCATTTCAAAAGAAAAGCTTCTTGAGTTTGCAAAGTTGCAAAGTTTGCAAGGGGAGCCTTGCAAATGCAAAGAGAAAGCTAAAGCACCTCAACGGCAGGTGTCTGCTTTTACTGGTATTTCAAAAAAAAAAAAAAAATCTCACTTTTGCAGCTAATCTATGGGGCTTTTTGTGCATGGCCTGATTTGTACTTTCTTAATGCTCAGGACTGGCAGTATTGTTTATAGCTCTGTAAAACTTATAAAAATTAAAGAGCTTTTTTTGGCTAGTCTCTGACTCAAGGCAAACTATCCTGGAAGCAGCCAGTTTCATGGTTCCGTGGTTTCAGAGAATGGAATTAAGGGAAACTGATACACTTGAACATCCTAAAAAATTGTTGCTATTATTTCATTGTGAAAGTCTAGCACAGCAAGATTTGGTATAGAAGTGCAGGATTTTGCAGTGCCTTTAACGAAACTCTGATATTTCTCAAAATGTGAGTTTATAGCTGGTTGTTTATGCTGGGCCAGACACAGTCCTTGCAGGCTCTATGTGCCTTTGAAAGACTGGAGCTTCTCTCCTGATCTGGTCATGACCAGGCGGTGGATGGAGAAAGAGAGCCCAAGTGAGTGGGTTGGGGGATGTCTTCCCTGCAACCCCTGTCTGTGATGACTTTATATTTCTGTGTTTCTGGGTAGGGGAACCTACAGTAAGGGTTGCTCTCTTGTGATCTTATGTGTTTCATCTTATGGGAGGAGGCTGGAGTACTGAGAGGGGGAGAACTACCAGAAGTGTGGAAAGATGGTGGGAGAATGGGGGATCAGACAAGAGAAAAGAGGAAGATGGTGGAAGATCAGGACGAAATTAAGAGGATGATGGAAACATCAGGGCCCAAAGTAGGACAGAACACGATGCTGAAGGGGGCGTGAGGGAAAGAGGCCAAAGGGCTTGTAGGTCCCTAAGGGATCCCCAGCAGGGTCCAAGAGTGCCACCTCTCTGCATTTGTATCCTGACTTGCAAGTAGCAGTGGATGCAGTAGCCTTGAACATGCTCCCATACACCCATGCTCTGATACACCTCTGGTGAGCAGTACTTCAAAGATAACAGCCTGTTACTGCCATTATTTCAAGCAACGAATGATGTCACAGACTTAGTTATGAGTGGAGGACTTAATTCTCCTACCCGGTGATACATTTATTTTAAAACAAGTCATAAAGTTTTCCTCCTCCTGAACTCCATCTGTTTGAGGGGTATGAAGGTTGAAAAATTGAGCCTTCAAAAGTTACAGAATGTCAGAATTAAGTTTCTTCCCTTGTGTATACAAATTAAAATGTGCTTGTGTGATCACATATGTGGGCCCAGTTGACTAAGACTGGACGTCCAAAGTGGAGTTACGTCTTGGGAGGAATTGATCAAATGATCAAATTCTTTTTAGGTTTTAATTGCATATGGCAATGATAGATAATAACTATACATTGTGTATGTATTATTTTTATTCCAAAGCCTCCTTTATAATGTGGGTGGAACACTATTTGCCCTCACCAGGGTAGGAAATCTGACCTGTTATTTGCTGGAACACAAACTCATTATACTCAGTCTTCAGGCTGGAAGTGAAAGAAAGCATCACCTTTTCAATTTGTTGGGAAGAACAGAGAACAGCACTGTGAAATGAGCTATCCTCATCGGGTATCCCAAACTTCTTAAGCGTAGATGAGCCATGGACACTGGTTAATGCAATATTGCTCCCTGTCATGATGGCTAGTGCTCACCCTGACCTTCCTGGTCCTCCAAGACATGAGGTTGCTGGAATAGGATGGAGGGGTTTCTGATGGTCCGACTTGTCAATGAGAGTGGGCAAGGAGCAGCTGACGGAGGCTCATAGCCAGGGCCATAGTTTGATGGCTGTTTGTCTCCTCTTTCTCAATCACTTTTCAATCAAGCTCCAACATGACAGTTTGAGGTGGGCAGAGTGAACGTAACTTGTGGGAACAGAGGTTTTTTATTTTTTTGGCCTTATAAGCTTAATAATTTCCAGTGAGGGCACAGCAAAGACCAAAGTCTTGGTTGCACACTGAATATTCAACACTGTTCAGCATCTACTAATCTTTAAGTAGAGATGAGCCATTGCTGCACCAAGGAAAATTAGGTTTGTCAGTTCATTCACACTTTAAAAACAATCTAATAAATCTGCATTCTCTCCATCCTACCTATAGCTCCTGTCTCCAACTCCGCGCAGCACAAGCCCCAGGTTACCTGGGTGCCTGCAGTACATGAAGAACACACGGTGATCTGTTCAATTTTAATGAAGAGCATTTCCAAAATTAATTACCTAGAAACAAATATTAAACTACTATTCTGCAGAATACAGGAAGAAGAATTATTGCAGAGGAGTGAATGAAGGCTGTTCTGAATGTTGCCATTGTGCTCTGGGGTGCAGCCTCCACGTACCCTCCGAGCCCCCCCGAATGGAAATGTAATAGCAACGAGAGCTGATCTGCTCTCAAGGTTTAGATGTGGGCCTGATTTCCAGCAGGTGGGTGATGCTGGTGATCTGATGTGCCCTGAATTAAGCACATCTTTAAGGCGTTTTTCTTTTTTTTTCTTTCTGAATAGAGACTTCCAGTTCTGTTTTGCAGAGGCTAACAGTGACTTCAATTAACTCTGGATGTGACTGCAGGACCTGGACCTCCTCAGCTCTCTTGCCCCATGCTTCCTCTCAGGCTTTGCCAAACCGCTGCAAACAAGTTTATTATCTTTTGCCCTGATGTTCTGTATATCAGTTTGGGTAGTGATTCTGTGTGTGAATCTAAAAAAAAAAAAAGAAAGAAAAAAAGAAAGAAATGACAAGAAAAATTGAAAGCCGTATGCTGACAGGTGTAGGTGGGCTTAGATAACAAGGATTATATTGCAAAATCTAATATGAAGATGGGTTATATCTAGCCCTTGCCAAAATTAAAAAAAGGAAATCTGATCAGCATGGTAGGCAGCTGAGTTTGACCCAAAGACTTATGGAATAAAGTGTCATTTGCATCCCTCTTCTGCAGTCTCAGAGAGGTAATAAATAGTGCAATAGAAAAGAAGTGGCAGTGGAATGCCTAATTTTAAAACTTTTTTATATTAATCTCCTTTCAAAAGGAATAAAATAAGAAACTGAAAGTAAACAGTTCTTTTTAATATATAAAAAACATATAAAATGAGCTATAAGATTTATGTTTTTATGTTTATGTGTTTATACTTTGATGACAGTAGAAAAACATGTGAATGAAGACGCGACCTTCATTTTTTCTCTGCTGTGCATTTCATATGCATTTTTTTCCTAAGGTATCCTGGTGTCAGAAATCCCTTGCAATATACATGATCCAGGGATTTACTCTGATACACAGTTTTACCAAATAACAGAGTATTTAGGAGACTGTATGTGCAGTAAATGGAACCTAAGTATTATATTATGTAGTAGAAGTTAAAAATAAGACAGTCTGTCTCCTTCTGGCTGTGGTGTTTGCCTTCCCAGCAAAATGCCTGGCTAACTTTGTCCCTGCCACACAGACCACAGGCAGCAGTGGCTGTCTGGACTGACTGTGCTGTGCTGGCTCCCTCTTCCCTGGCACCAGGCATGGCCAGCAGGACAGGGGTTTAGAAGGGTTTGGCCAACATCTTGGGACAGGTGTTTTAGAAGAATTTGACTTTAATGTACATATCTCACTCAGGGGCTGGATTTTCAGAAGTGCTTTGCTACTGGATTCTGGGCTGCTTGGAAATGCAGATGTTTCCCTTGGGTGCCTATACTGGAATAGACAGAGGCAGGCCTGTGGAGAGCTGCAGTCCATGAAGTGATCTCTGTCCCGAGGGAACACTTCCAAAACAGCAGTCCCAGCCAGGACGGTAGGTAGCACATGAATGGTGCTGTGTGTCCTGCTGGCTGAGCTTCCTTTGGGCACCACTCAGAAATGCCAAAGGCTGTGAGGAAGAAGCAGAGCACTCAAAACACATTTAGGGTGGAAGACCCACCCTGAGTGAAGGTCACAGGACTTTTGCTGCCAACTTGAGGGAAGGTGAGATTTCTTCTGATGAAGAGTCATTACTGAAAGCTTTGAATAAATCTTTGAATGAAGCCTAATATGTCTGCAGCTACATCCTAGTTCATCTGTCTACATGCCATATTTGTGTTCATGTGTAGAATGATGAAAAAAGTGTGCTCGTAAGGACACTTGTAGGCTGTACAATGCTGTGCTGAAGCTTTTATTACGTTGATTCAAATACTTTCCTCAGGTTATGTAAAGTAATCTTTCTGTATCTCATGGAATTTGCATCCTGGGAGTGATTGATACTCTGAGTGGGATGAAGCCGACTTCCATTCCCTACCACACAGGTGTATGATGAATCCTGGTTTGAGGTGTGCTATTATTTACTGCCAAGGTTATTTCATAAATTCAGTTTCACCCTTCTAATTCAGACTTGCATGCTTTCTGTGAGGAGGGCTCTTATTAAGTCATGATTTCCTAAGCAAACTAAACCAAACTAAAAGGCACCAGTAACAGATTGGTTTTATTCCCCTCCATAAATGTGTGAATTATTGTTTTATTATGCATTAAAAATGTGATTAGGTGTGACGGCATCTTTGGACCATGTCAGTGGACAAGTGCCACTTTTCATTACTAGCTTTAAACTGTGTGTGGATCACTTTTAGTTTTCTAGGAGATTTGTTAATGGGATTGCAAAAACTAACACACAAACTGGAAAGGGGAAAAACAAATCTCTAAAACTGCCGAAGAGAATAGTATTAATTTTCAGACTCTCTGAATATTGGTGTATGTATATCACTTGCCATCAAAAAGCCAACACTCTCATGAAGCAATTATTTTCTGCCTTAGGAACAGGGAAACAGCAAAGTTCCTTGGAGAAGAATGCACTTGGAGAGCATACGCTGTTACTGTTCAACAGCAACCACTGGGTCCCCTGTCTTTGCTTTACCACTGAAAAAGTGTTTGTGGTTGGCCAGGTAGTTGCAGAATTCAGCCTTTATAACCTCTTCCAAGAACAAAAACAGGGCAGAACTTCTAGAAACAGGAAGGATGTCTGGTCTTTTCTTAGCCTAGAAGCAGGTTACAGAGGATGAGAAAACACTTGTGGGGTAGGCTCAGTTATGAAAAAACTCTTTCTTGCACATTACCCTTCAAGCTCAGCTTGGAATAGCCTGCCTACCTATTTGTTCTTGATTGATTTGGAGTCTTTCAGGCATCTAAAGAACAGAATCATCCCCATCTTTTTGTTCTCTGAGGTATAAATTATACAGTATAGTATTTTTTTTCTTTTAGACCTTTATTTAGAGCGCCTCAGCGTGTTTTGTGCCCTGAATCTGTGATCTGCAACAATTTCATTCCTGTATTCTTGTTCCTCATGTGTCTGTCTCTCTGTCTCTGTCTACATGTGAGGCGAAAGGGCAACTACATGGCTCTAGCTGTGCCATGTGAGCCGAGCAGGCACTAGATAGGCTGGATGCTCAACACAGGAATAGACATGATGTTTATAGGTGCTTTTGTCCTTCTGCTAAGTCTGGCCTCGTGCAGCGCAGTTTATACCTTGCTAAGTTGTTCTGGGTACAGCGACTTCTAGGTATATCCTCCACAAAGTTTATTTGGATGCTCAAGGCTACTCCTTCAGTCCTTGTCAGAAAATTTTCCATGAAAAAAATTAGTCCCCTATTTTAAAAGATAAGACAAATTAAAATTTCAGTTGATCTTCTTGCTCTCTTTCTTTTCCTGAATACTGCTTCAGGTACACATCCCCTTGAATTAATCTTGCCTGTTTTCCGTAGTACATTCCCACCGTTTTCTTTCTGCACAAATGCAGGAAATGTGATTTCCAGCAGCAGTGGCTCACTAGGCATCTCTTCTCCATAGTCACTGTGTGAGTAATCTTCGTTACAAGTTTCTGTCTTGGTGGTAGTGGTTGAGCAGGCAAAGTAAGGACTCGGCTGGCGCTGGGTGTGTAATGCACCGGCCCCTGCTGAACAGAATTGGCGGCAAGTTGAGAGAAACTAGAAAGTCACTAGGAAGGGAAAGATCTAAGCAGGAACTAATCGGCTCACCTCTTTCTTTTGCATTGAGAATTAAAATTAGACTTCTAAAATGACTTTGTCATGGTCCTCTAGACCTGTATAATTAGCTTTCCAGCTGATGTGTGAACTGTATTTTCTTCTCTTGGCTTTTACCTTTGTAGGTTATTATCTGATGGTGTGCACATCTTACTTTAGTTTCCACCTTCGTGAGAAGGAATCTACCAGTGTCTGACTGCCCGTTTGTCCTGATGACAGGGAAATTTGGCACAGCTCTCCAAAATAATCTTTGCAGCACAGAAGCCTGAAGCGTGGAAGTGATTGTGGTGTGAGTCCAAACCAGCTTTTATTACAATAAATTATCATGTTCTGTGTAAGTAAGAAGTAGTTTATTTTTCTTCTGGTTTGATTCAGACCTTCAACAGTTCTTTCACATCTGTCTTCAGAAAGGATAATTTGTATGGGCAGTGAAGTAAGAAGTGGGCTCAGACACAGACATGAATTTTCTGTACAGGTAGTAGGAATCCACACGGAAAAATTAGTGGAAAGACCACTCATTCTGAAGATGTGGGCATAGCTAATCTGCTGTCTATTTTACCCCTTTTAAAGTGAGAATATGTGTAGCACTTGATTAGAATGAACGCTTGGCATTGCTGTCAGAGTAAATCCATACACTTCCTTTATATTAGATCACTGGTTTTTTTCAAGAGTTACATACACACAGGATGACAGCAAGCTGATTTTCCAAATTGCTCTGCTTTGTCACTGTTAACTTCTGGCATTAGGCCATCTAGATACTTTGTTCCTGAGGTGTGCTCTGCCAGCTCCAGAGCTGTCCCTCCAACTATATCACCTTTCCGAAGGTCACCTGTGCTTCTACACTAAGTGCTACATTCAATTTTTTCTTTTTTTTTTTCTTTTCTTTTTCATAAATAATGCTTTTGTAGCATTAAAAAACACCCTCTCTCACAAAATAGTGCTCCATTGAGAAACAATAGAAAATAAGCTATCAAGGCATGGGGCTCATCATTGCCTCTAATTTCTTGACTCCTGTGAATATTGTCCACCCCAAGGATCCTATTAAAAAAATGGAATTTTGAATAAAATACTTCTCAGAATCTTTGGGTTTTCAATATGACCTATCTGGCATACCAGGAATTACATATTAGGGTAAATATTTTCCAAGCAACACGGTGGAAGGATTGGAAGAGCTGAGGAGGCAGGAGTATCAAGGAGGGGAAAAACTGGCTCTCGCTGTTTTGCCGATAATTTCTCGGCTGCCAATTTCCACAGAGCTGCAGATGTTACATGGGAGTGGAAACTTTCAGATAGTGTCACACAACTCTTGAGATTCACTGCCACTGAAAATATAATTAGAGATCTGGTTATCCAGCTAGAGGTCAGAAAACCAGAGTTAATTGCTAACCTGTTTATCCTACTCAAGGGATAAAGCACATAAATACAGTTAGAAGCTGCTTAAAGCCTAAGAGAACTCTGCTGAAATCCTGCTGCAGGCTTAAGGTAGCAGTTTTGAAAGTGCCTGAGGGAACGAAAAATGTGGGATAGCACGCAGGCCGCAGCACCCTGCCCGTGCTGGTACATCCAGCCGTGCACTGGCAGCCTGTGGAGGTCCTGCTGAGTCCACAGCCCCATTCCCTGACAGTCTCCCTCATCCCTCTTCCCCCACCAGCCCAGGCACAGTCCCGCTATTATCCAACGTGGAAGGGGTAGATACATCCTAAGTGACTTAAGAGGGGGAGGTCCTTTAGAAAACCAGACTTAGGTACTCTTGAAAAAAGGTGCCTCGGACTTTTGTTTAAGCAGCTGGGGTTTACAAGCCCAGTCCTCCAAAGCCTTACTTGTGTGAATAATCCTTACCCTTCAGCCCAGCGTGGCTGAAATTAATGCCTCTTCACATGCCCCTTTCATGCTTAAATGGCAGGAGCCACAAGTCACTTGTTTCCTGTCCTTTCTCCACCTGATTTCTTACATTAAAACCCTCCCATCTATCTATTCTGAGCAGACAGTGAAATCCCTTATGCCTGTACAATGCAATCCACTTTCAAATGGAAGATTTTTGTTACTCCTCATTCCTATTAAAGTAACTCTTGTGTATGTAAAGACTTTGGTTATCAAGCCCACATAATGCAGCCAAATCCGAGCAGGACTTCCATGGGGCTGGAGAAAGGCCCTGCACCACTCCTTATGGGCAATGTTCTTCCCAAGTATCTTCTCTCTCCGTAGGAACACTTCTGGGCTACAGCACTTGTAAGAAGACAGAGGAATTATTTTTACATCAGGGAAATGCCATTTTATTTTTATTCTACTCATACTGGAAAAAACCTACTTTTTAAAATAAAAAAATTCAGAAATATTTTCCTCTAGCGCATGTTGAGCAGGATGTTCCTCTCCTCTTCACCACTGAAAAGCCAGCAGCCTGGCTCAAGACACTTTCCTGGGCTCCATCAGAAGCCATTGGGTATTCTTGGAGGGAAGTGCCCTCCCTCCAGGAGAGGAGTTTAGCAGAAGGGATGCAGGAAGCTCCCAGCACTCTGCTGCATGGCAGGTAACAGGCCAGCTGCTAAGGTGAGTCTCACACAAACCACGAGGATTAGGAGCAATTCTAAATTGGGAAGATTTTGCTGGCTTAAAGGGTGGCCCTCAGCTGGGGCGATGCTTCTGCCCCTGCATTCAGGAGAATACTTAGGTGTGTGACAAAATTTTAAGTACCTGGTCACTGACACCAAATAAGATTCAGAATGTGCTTTGGCTCTGCCCTCTTACTGACATGCTCACCCTAACACACCATCAGAGAGAGTATTAGTGCCTGTTGCTTAATGCAAACATGATGGAGTCGTTGATTCATATTATTTAATAAGAAGATGACTGACTGTTCTGCATTGTCTGTTTGTGTCTTAGGAGCAGTAAAATGAATCCATTAACTTATTAACTTTTATTTTGAAATCTTTCATGGAACTGTCATGTTATTTTGATTTGAGTAAGCGATTCATCTTTTTTAACAACTATTTTTTTGGTCCAGGGAGACTCATGTACTTCTGTTAATAGGTCAGAATTATGAGATGTATCACTCATGTTCAGAATCTTTTTGTAGTGTATAGCTTATTAATAATAGATTTGAATATCAAAAATAATGATATGCTGTTTCAGCATTTAATTTTGGGGAAACATTCAGAAGATTTCCCCCTTGTACTGGCACAGTCAGTGATGAAGATAGAGCGAGACGAACTGTACTGTAGGTGGGAGCAGAGACACTGCAGCAGCTAATGTGAGGTTGAGCTTTAAATTTTTATGACAATTCATAAACTATTTTTCCAGTCGAGACCCTGGCTAATCGCAGCCTTTCCCTGACAATTTCCTTGTTCTGATTCTCACGGATTTAATAGTGTTCGTGGGGGGTGAGCCGGGTGAGATAGCTCACTCTTGTAAGCTGCTTAGGCTTGTGTACATTTTTCTTCAGGAATGTCATGTCTTCAGCAAGCTGTTTGCAGGCGACTGATTTCTTTCCTTTTAATTCTTTTCTGTCTAATGGTTTTACTAGTAGAGGGTGGACATGTGAATTCAAAGTGATGGCTCAGAAGCCTTTATTCTTGGCAAAATTCTACTGGGTTGTTATCTTTTACATCTGGTATCTCTCCGTGCCTCTTCTCTCATCTCTTTTCCACCCCCAGCCCCATCCCCTTGGGGTCCTCTCTAATGCTTGCCATATCTTCCTTTTGAGTTTTACGCTGTGGGCACTGCCAAAACTCTTCTCATCTCCCATCTGGATTAATGTCATATTTTCCTTTGTACATCCATATAGCGACTCCCAACACTCAGCATCTCCTCACTTTGCCCTCCATCTAACTCTCCCACCCCTCAGGGAGTAAAAGAAGACACCACAAATACGATTTATCTAGTCTGAAATTTCCCAGCTCTGATCTTGCCAGCAACAGCTCTTACACTGCAGGTGAGGACTCCTTTTCTAACCCTTTTCACTGGTGGGGAGCTACTGGCAGCTTCCTAAGTCACTGCTCTTCCCCTTGGAGGGCAGAAAGGACCCTGCTCCTCACCACTGGAGCAGGGTTGGGTAACTCAAGGGCTTGCCCACTGTTAGACAGTTCCTTGGATCTTTTTTGGCTCAATTTCTCCACTGCCAGCTCTGCATTATCCTGGTACTGGTGCCCTGTGTGACGGTTGGTTGGTGTTGTGCCCATGGGGTTTGACGTTGTTTTCCATACTACGTGCCAGGAAGACGCAAAAGATGGTGGAGCAGAACATGATTTTATAATGAATACAGATTTTCTCCCTTGTGTGATGAGAGTGACCTCTGCCTTTGGCCATGTATCCCAGTTATCCCTGTTAGGATCATCTTTCTGACTGGTCTTTCAGATTGCGTTTCTCCCCTTCTCCTCACACGTTGAATCTCTCCGCCAAAGCCCCACTCTCCACCTTATTGAATGCACCTTTCCACTCCTCAGTAAGATACAGAGCAGCTCCAACATCTTCCTGCTCGCTGTTGTGCCTTACTTTAGCAGCTCCTGGTTGCCAGTGTCAGCAGTCTGACGGTCCCTCCTCTGTGCAGGGGCTGTCCTTTCTGAGCCAGCTTGTTCAGCCACTGCCACCTCACCTCCACAATTCTCAATGCCATTTCAGCTGAAAAGCCTGCAAAAATTGCCACCTGCTTACAGCTAGGACCATTAAACAATTAAAAAATCTCTTTTCTTTGGATGTGCTTTTAAAAGATGTTTGGATATATCGCGGGCTAACTCCAGCCTCCAGAGGAGTCTCTCTAACCCCAGTTCCTGCTGCTCTTCCCTAAATCATTCTCCCTCCCATAATTCAGGCTGCTTTTTTGCCCCTTTTAGCTGCAACCTGCACAAAACAGGTGCTTTTCCTCTCCACATGGGAGGAATTACTTAATTACTTAATTTACTTCATTCCAGTGAGTATGGACAATCACTGGTGATTCACAGCTTGGCATGGGAAGGGAGCATGATCCCACTGGCTCCTCCCAGTCTCCTGCTCCCCTGAGGTTAGGATGCACCTCCTCTTCAGCCAGCTCTGATACTGGGCATTCAATGGTAGGAGATGGACTGGGAGAAATCCCTCTGAAAATGCTGCAGAGTGGCACTGCTGGGGTGTGCCTACCAGTCCTCCCACCTTCCACAGTGCTGGGAAGAGCAACCTTATGGAAGGAAGAGCACATTTACCCCAGGGCACTGGCACTGGCAGCTGTCGAACTTGCACAGCCAAATAATTGTGTCCCCAGTGCACACCTTGGACTCCAGTGTGCCCACTTTGTTGGAAGACATCTGCAAGTTAAAACATCTCCCAGCTGGAGCAAAGGATTTTGGCATGGAGAAGAGTTTAGTTAGAAGCAAAACACTTTAGTGCAGGGACTTTTAGTGAATTTATGCTTTTAGTGAATTTAAGCTCCCACCATGGAGCTTCAGGTTTGATCGCTGTGTCGACTACACAGCATAAAACACACGAGAACAAAACCTTGATGTATGTATAAAGCCCATATAATAAATGCTGCTGGCCCTGAGGTAACAAAGTGAAATTAGAGGCAGAGCAGAACTTGTCCTTACGGCTTTTTCTCTGCCTGCTGCCCCTTTTCTCTGACTGCAGTTCTACCCTGCGAAGGTTTTTTGCCCAAATATTCTAAATGTTTTCCCTCTCCATGTTTTACATATCTAACACATGTGCCTTACATTAGTGAGAAGCTTTAAAATTTTTGTGTGGCTTACCTCACCCTCTCAACCAGGAATTTCATAAATAAATCACTGTCTTTCAAACCTTTTTTGCAGATTGCATCTGTCTAAAGTATGTGCGCTTCAATAAGTGTGCCTGACAGAGAAATTAAAAAGAAAAATCATCTCCCAAACAGAAACTATAAGAGGCATGTTGAGCTAAACACTCGCTGCACATTATTACAAGGGGAATATGATTTGAGAAAGAGTGTTTAGAAAGTAAAGGTGACATTTTGTTTCTCTGAGCTCAGTGGGCCAGAACTTCACCAGGGGTAAACTGACACAGATTCATTGAAATCAGTAGCTGATTTGCACTCACTGGGACCAGTTCTGCTGTATTTTAGCCTAGAACGGCTACTTTTTTGCCTAAGGAACTAAATATTCCTTCTTAATATGTCTTGCTGTTGGTATTTATTCAGTTTTCTGTGAGTAATTCAAAGAGGTTGTTCATTGAAACTGTTTTTCATAAGAAATGTGGGCTCTTAACTAAAAAAAGATTTTTAGATGCAAAACATAAGCTTTTCCTGGAAAAAAACTGCCAAGTAAATAGATGTTTTGAAAAAAAAAATTATTTTTTGTTAAGATTGAAAAAAGTTAAGCTGAAAGTGACCCCACATTTGATCTGGAAATGCTGTGCAATGCCTGATGGGAAGTGTAGGAAGTTTGGGGGTGTAATAGCTCTACTTTCCCTCTGTTCCCTCTCTTTGCAGGGTCTGCATCCTGACCAGGACAGCAGCCTGTGAAGCTCCTTGAGGGACCACAGTCTTCAAAGCCAGCCCAGGAGGCACCACCGTGCCCCTGAGGTTTTGGCCAATTTCCCTTCAGCTGAAGAGTCGCTGCCTTGAGAAACCCCAGAAAATTTGCCATGATGCCCACTGCCAGCCTCTGTGTAAGGAGCAGGCCTCTTTCTTACTTCAAAGTTGCCACCTGTGGTTCATACAGCTAAGCAGTGATCGTGAGCCAAAGTGTACCTTTTGGCAAATAATAAGCCTTTATGCCATACCTGTTTTCATTTGGAAGAACTATGGATAATCTGAGTGATGCTTATTTGCTGTTATACCACTTCACACCAGGACCTTAAAAGGACAAATGCTAAATTTGCCATCTCTTTAAGAGTTTTGTTTATTGCCAGAAGGTGTTAAAGTCCCCTCTGTTGAAAGGAGTAGATATTATTTAATCCAAAGGCAGTTTTACTTAAAACCTGCAGGAAGGTTATTTTTCTATGTTTCCCCAGATTTTTGTTTGCATTATGCTCAGAAATACCAGAATAAATACTAAATATACAGCCTCCTCTTTGTTTTCCTGGTAGACAATGTGGGGTGGCCCTGCCTGCTTCCTGCTTGACTCAGCATCCCTCTCTGCCTCTCACCTTGCTTCAGCTCTGCGTGTGAAAAACTCTGCTGCTGTGGCCTCGGAATAACCAGAAAAGCAGCATTGCTCAAAGAAGGAATGTTCATACTTAGAAGTAGCTTTATTGCATTTTAATTAATAGATCCCTAAACCTTTAAATATACCCCAATGTTAAAATCCAATTTGAACTTTTAAACTTGATTTTAAGGCCGCCTTTTCTTCCCTTTTCTTTGCTGAATTGTGAAAAAACACCCCAACAAAAGTCTGCATAGTGATTGTGTGCTGTAAGTTGCTGTGCTCTTTTGCATAAAAGATTTTCCATGTTACAGCAGGGGGCCTTCCCCTGGTATGTCAGGAAGAAGAAGAAAATTCATTTCCTACACCCGGCTGTCATTTGCCTTTTTATGATTGAACTGTATACCGTCAGACAACCACAAAAGTGACAAAAGCTTTTGCAACTGAATACATCTGATAATTGCAGTGTTTGGCTAAATTTAGGACTACAGCAGTTGATACTGCAGTGTCCAAGTGAGAAAACAAAAAAAAAAAAAGAAGAAATTGTGTGTAATCCTATTTTACAGTCTGAGAGTTCAGTGATTACTTTACATGATCCATCACCTTAAATAGTGTTTCTATTTTGTTAATCTTCTAGACCTTAAGGAATATTTTTTTTATTTTAATGGATTTTATTATTATTGGTTTTTTAATGCAAACCAAGACAGTAAACACTTCAGAGAAGCAGGTACACATGAGCTAAGCTTCTTTTGCTTATGAATTGTGAGGTAAAAGTAATTCGCCTTTGCAAAGCCCCTGCAAAATATGTCTGGTCCTCGGGGTTCGCGCACCATTGGGGCATGAGGGCTAAGGGATCTCCCCAAGAAGCAAATGTGTTGCAGTGATACTGCAGGAAGTTTTGGAAAAGTCACGGAGGTTTGGCAAACAGAAGCCCCACACAGCATTTATCCTTTATATCAGGAAGAGAATGATTATGTGCTGTGTTTGGGACTGTCCTGTGCAAGCATTTTCCAGGTGCTTGTGTAAACCAAGAGTTTTGTATTCATTCAAACGAACTGGACTGAGCACTAGATGAGTTTTAAGAACTAGGTGGGAACCATAGGGTCTAGATGATCCTTAAAGGTGCCTTCCAACTCAAACCATTCTAAGATTCTGTGGCCTGTTCTAAACATTTTGGTATAATTGGGAAGATTAGACCAAGGCTCTTTATTGAAAGGGTACCAGCTAAAAGTAGGTTCTGATTTTGACTTTGGCACAATTGTGTTGAAATTTGAATTCTTAAAAATATGAGAATAGTAGGAGAAACGGAATTGTAGAACAGTTTAAGGAAACATGCTCAAGATTTTGATGTATTAATAAAATTATTTCAACCAATTGAGACACTTTATAGTAATGATTACGTGACTTGATTAAACATAATGCAGAAAAATATACACCATATGGGGGACCCTGCTCTGCACCTTGTCCAAGCCAAAGCTCCTGTGAGGGGTTTTCATGAGCTGTGTAATGCTAAAGCTTTGAAAACTTCACCAGTCTATAGTCTAACACGAATCAATATTAACTAATAGTATTAGACTGATATTACAAACATATCATTTTCTTCCAGAACAGAAAAATCTTTCCATCAGATCATGAGAGGGTACTGAAGTGAGAAATGATTTTATATGAAGTCCTTTCCGATGCTTATCATTCTTAAATGTAGCTATTTAGTGTTTTCTGAGAGTAGTTTGAAGTTTTTGTTATTGATTTGATGTATTTCAATGTGTTTTCATGACCTTTCAAAACACATTGTTAAAAATTCTATATTTACTTTGTTGTTGAGTAAAGACGTTGATACAATGAATATTTAACCCACATACCACCAGTATGAATCCTTTCTTCCTCATCCACATCATATTCATAGCAGTCAGGAACACTGTCCCTTCCCATTCTTACTGAACTGGAGAGAAACACCAGGATCTAAGAGGGATGAAGTAGACAAGGAAAGGGGTGACAGAGGTGGTAGGCATCAGTCCTGTTGGAAGAGGGTGCTTAAAAATATTTTTTGAGTTCCAGATGTAAATTTCATGGCTATGAATTCATCAGGAAACTTGGAGGACAGTGAAAATGTGTGTATTTGTGTAGGATGGGGGAGAAGAAGATGGTGGGTGGCTGAGTAACCGAGTTTGTCAGGCCTGTTTCAGTGGCACCAAGAAGGCACCAGGAGCAGCTTCAGGGTATTTGTGCTGACGGGACCTGATGGGATATTGAAGCTTTTACCTGTTCTCCAGAACTTGCAGCTTTTAGTTCCCTATGAAAAGAAATGATAAAGTGGATGATGAAGAAGAAGAAAGTATAGGTCCTGGGTGCATTTGTCAGGATAAAGTTATTAATGGGACTGTAGCAAGGATGTAAACCCAAGCCTTTGACTTTAATAACGGTTGATGATAATATTATTAATATGGACGTTTCACACTCCATTTTTATTTCAGATTGTATAATTAAATATTTAATATGGGCTTTAAAATATGGCTATTGTTAGGACTTACCTGATGTTATGCTAGATTGTCATGTCCTTTGGACATAGTACACACATACAGGAGCTGTGGCACACACTCTATCAAACACCCTCCCTGGAATTCAGTATGCAAATTATGGGACCCTAAGATTTGAAGTATTATGTTTTTATTGTGGAGTATGTAAAAATTATTGTTTGGGCTGCTTTGCAGCTTTAATGAAGGATGAACAGTATTTATTATTCCCATGTTACGATTTTGCTGTCTCGGATCTGGAAGGCTGAGGTGCCTCTGGTTTCTGATGAGGCTTGGTCATCCTCTGCATGCTCAGAGCTCTCCTACACGATGTGCTGCGGCACAGAATGAGTCCCCATGGCCAAATGCACAAGGGCTTTGCTGAACTGAGGTTTTAACCTTGCCAGAGGTGATGTGCAATGCAGAGTGGATTGATTCACTCCCCTGGCTGTGGTTGAGTGTAAGCATTTGTATAAAGGAGCTATAGGCAAGGAGTGAGTGTGCAGTCCCAGCAGATGCAGAGAGCCTGTGGGGCTGCAGCAGCTGGAGAATGGGTTGTGTAGCTGA
Organism: Edolisoma coerulescens; assembly: GCA_013397115.1. Taxonomy (NCBI): domain Eukaryota; kingdom Metazoa; phylum Chordata; class Aves; order Passeriformes; family Campephagidae; genus Edolisoma; species Edolisoma coerulescens. The sequence continues at coordinate 3,511,430 of VWZW01001520.1, forward strand.
GAGAAGAGGCACAGTGGAGTGCAGGGGATCCCAGCTCACCCTTGCAGCAGTCATACTATGTGTAGTTTTGCACTCCTTGTGCTCCTGGGCTTGGGAAGTTATTTGGAGCCTTACAGACAGTTTGATTTTGTGGGATGAGAAGACCCAGCTTCTATGAGCTGGCTGAATGGGCCTTAAAGTAGCTTGTCAGCATCAAAGGGGTGACCAGCTGCTGTGGCTCTGACAAGCTAAACTCAAACTCAGCATCTCTGCACTAGAGTCTCTTCTGCTTGTCTCGCAGCCAGCCTGAGCCAGGCAGATGGAGGGCATGCGTCTTGCCAGAGGTCAGACAGTAAGTCAATAGCTTTACCAAGCTGAGATACCAGGACCTTTCATTTTCTCAAAACCATATGCTCCTCTCTTTTGCATCTTCTGGGGATGGCAGATGGGTAGAAGCCACCTCCTTTCAGAGCAAAGGTGGCTGGCGACAGCGTAAATGCCACTACAGCCTCCTAGAGGGTGCTGTGTTTTCTGTGCCACTTACACAATAAAGAGGGGCTTGGGGAGGATGGGAACGATTTTAACATCAGTTTAGCTTTTCTTCTAACCTTGCTGGCACTGCTCAGCCTAGCAGAATGCCACCTCTTGATTTTTACACAGTGAGGTTTTCTGAAGGGTTGGTTGAAATACGCGGCTCAGTAAAACTAGCGGACACCAGCCACTCCTCTGGAAATCCTGATGGGTATTCATGGAGTAACCACAAGATTTTTTACTGTCAGACCAACAGTGTCTGGATGGACACAGTCTCTGCCCTTCTCTGGCTGACACTTAGCCCCCTTCCTGCGGACACAGGATGCAGCAGCACTGGAATATGGTTTCCCAGAAGTTCTGCCTGACTGGGAGGAGGAGTTTTCTCTTTGAACGAAAACTTTGTGCCTTACTGGGCTCAGCTTCCCCACCCCACAACCTCCTTCAAGACCCTGTGGGTTGCTCTCTCCCTCTCTCTTCCCCAAACATTGGCTCTGTTGCTACCACCCCTCTGCCCTCTGCAGGTCCTGCAGGGCTGCCACCACCCCTAGGCTTGCAAAGCCACTAGAGCCCTGGGGGCTGGCAAAGCTGCTGCAGTGGCTGTCCCCAACACAGTGTTTTAGAGACACCCAAGGTGGCTGAAGCAGGGCTGGAACTGGCACAAATCATTTGCAGAGGGACCAGCAAGGGGGGGCTTTGTGGTGTGGCATAGCAGGGTGTCACACCTCTGCAGAAGCAGGAACCCTCTTGCCTCCTGAAAACTAACAGCAGCTTTCCCCGGGAGGTTCATATTTTACAGGAGGCATGTAAAGTTGCTGTCCTGATTATACAGCTGCTAGCCTAGTTCTGGGAAATGAGTGCATGAAAATGTGTGCAGAAAATGAGCCTTCTAATAAGGCTCAAAGACTTTGAACTTCCCCTATTGTCACCGTAGGTCTTCCCCTACTTGCTTAGCAGAGGGAGAACTATTCAGCTACAATCAAATAATGCAAATGACCTGAAGGAAATTCATCCTAGAGACACTTGCTGGATAAACTGCTAATATGGTTTCCTCTCTTTCACTATTCAACCAGAATCTAGGATGACCTTTCCAATGAAACATAAAACCTACAATGTGCACCCTTACTAATGTATTCTAATGCAATTAGTTCATACAAAAGGCTTGTTAAATTTGCAGTATCTGCTTTCACCTTTACAATAATTGCTAGTGATCCCAAACCATAAGTGTGTGTCATTCTGCAAGGCTCCTGAACTGTAAATAAAATGCAAAGTTTATTTGATAACTCCACTGCCTGTCTCTTAAATGGTGCTTCTCTTCTTACAGAGGTGTCTGTATGAAGCCTACCAGAGGCTTAAATCTGGCTCAAGAGAGAGGGTCAAAAGAAAAGGTATATTCTGTAGTGAGGCATTGGGGCAGGAGAGATACTGTCAGTCTACATAATTGTGCTTTTTGAGGTGCAAGAAAGGAAATGCTAAGGTTAATGAGAAATGAGGAGGCTTAGAATGATGCTGGGTGGTGACTCCATTTTACTGGGGAATTAAAGGAGGGCACTCCTCCCTCAGTTGTGTTCGTCGAATTGCAATTCCTTCTAAACAGTTTTGTCACACAGAAAAGCCCGTGAATAATTACCTCCTTATAGCTCTTGAATTGTGCAGGAAAGCTGCCATCCCAAATGAATGTCCACTACTCCATTAAGCTGCTGTGTGACTGATTTCTAAGGGCTTCTGGAGACACTCAGGTGGGTGGGATGGTGCCGTGGCACAAGCCTGGTCCATTATCCAAAGCCAACTCACCAAGCTCACCAGGCTGAAGCCAGCATCACTGACTGAGACAAGCCTGGCTAGCTTCTCCCTGGTGGGGGGAAATCCACCCAGAGTGGGGTGAAAGTACTGCAAAGTACCCTGAGCATCTGGGTGCTCCAGAAGGGTTTGAGACAACAATTTTGGCCCATAAAATGAATGAAAGCAGTGTTAGTTCAGTAATTCTATCACAATTTCTCTTGTTAGTAAATGCTGCCCGAAGTGCCAGAGCCAGAAACAGGTATGATCTTGCACTTCTGCTCTAAATTGTTACTGTTATATGAATTGCTGCTGTTATTTTGGTAAACCTTTCTCAGCCTGAAGCCTTTTTTCTTCTCAAAATAACTTTGCTACAAACACAGTCACTGAGATGCACTGAAACAATGTTGCATTTCCATTCCCCCACTTCCGGCATGTAAAGTCTCACGAATGGAACTTTTCCGAGGGATCGAGACGAGGTCACAGAGAAATAGCTCTTTTTTCAATCTAATAGCTCTATGTGTTTGACTACAATGGAATCAGGGTCTCCTCCTGCCCTCCTGTGAGATTGATCCCGAGCTGGCTGAAGAGTTCTTTGGTACTTTTTGGAGGTTGGAACTCTGAGAGGAGGTACCTAACTCCAGGAGGGGACTCCCACAAAGGACATAAGGCCATACAAAGATGGGTCTGTGTGGCTGATTCTCTTCCCCTGCCTAGAATACTTCTTAAGGAGGAATTTGGGGCGTTTGCACATTTCCCTAGGATTTCCAGCCACCTGGCAGCCCTACCCCTGCTGTGGCTGTGGGCACACACTTGTGAACATAATCATCCTCTGTGGCACAAGCTCAGGGAGTCCACTCCAGACTGAATGATGGCCCTGCAGAGTCTACGTCCTGCCGTGTGCAGGAGACAGGCTCAGATGCTTCTTGCTCAGTTGTTTTTTTCTCCAGATACTGAAACTACCTCGTGCATGCCGTGTGTTCTGCAGCCAAAGATCCAAGTCTACCACGCAGCAGGATGACCAGGAATTTTGATGATGCAGGGCTTGAAACTGCTGCTAGTGTAGCTAGAAAAGGATTCACCTACAGTGAGTCACAGTCTCAAATGAACTCTAAGGATGAGCAAGGAGCTGGGCTGAAATACTGCTAGAGCTGGGCAAGCGGTTTTGTTAGTCCTACCTAGACTTGTCCTGCTGCAGCCATAGGAGCTGAAGAGCAGTTTTGTTGAGGCAAGAGCTGACTCAGTGTGCACCTTGTGTAAACTTTGCCCCTTTCCTTTGTGTTCCAGTAGGTTTGGCTGAAGAATTGGCAGATTACAGCTGATATCGAGGTATATGTTGTCTTTTTATCCCATTTGTTTGTATAGGTTCTCAGTTACAGAGAAAGAAATGAATGCTGTAAGCACACAAAGAAGAGTTTATCCTTCTTTGTTATGAACTTTTTACTATTCACATTCTCATGTGTCCTGTGTTTTTTGATGTAAAGCCTTCTTACTGTCTAAACAGGGAAGCGCTGGGATTTATCTATTTTTTAACATTAATATTTAATTGTGGGCATTTCCTAATTATCTACTGCTAATTTAAAATGGGAAGATGAAGTCCTTGATTTGACAAACTGCCTTCTGAAGCCAAGAGAAATGTTGTTGTGCAATAATTGTGACCTGCACATGGTAAGATATAGGGTTTATCCACATTTTCCTTAAGTCTAGTATCTGCAATGGCTGACTTGAAAATCCCTCCTCAAATATATTGTCAAACAACAGTAACAGAAAAGTATTTGACCTGGTTTTTTTTGGTTGCTGTTATAAGAAGAGAAGGAGCAGCAGGTTTTCAGCAGGTATAAATGGATGAAATCAGAGCAGGGATACAGCCGGGGATCTGGTCCTTTGCTATCTGGTGAGGAAGAAACAAACTCTTTACGTTTTACCCCTGAGGCAGGTCAAGCGCTGCCTGTTGCTACAGCCTACATTGCTTTGACAAGTTGTGCTGTTAGTTCAGTCACTGCTTTATCGAACCTGTGTGTGCCCGTGCAGGTGGTGGGAACTGCAGGGATGCTATGCCCAGCCCTGTGCCTGAACTTCCCTGCTTGGCGCTTTGACCAGCTCACCCTAGACTAGAACTGAGGCGTTAGGTGGCAACACTGGGATCTGAGCTCGAATGAAAGTCAGAGCTTGCAGGACCACAGTGGTTGTGAAAGCATCTTTATTCTTGATCTGCAGGAAAGATTTCCTCGTGCTGTTTTCTGTGCAGAACAGATGGGATCGGGATCACTGTCTGTCAGGTGACAAGGGAACCCGCCAGCTCGCAGAAGGTGTGTGATTCGAGAGGACCCCAGGGTGAGGCGATTCCCAAGGGGGCTTCTAAGGGAGCGCGTACTGCTGAAGCAGCACACATTGCTGGCTTCCACTGCTGGGAAGTCAGGGCTGGCATCACTGCAGACACTCCCCACCAGTGGATGTTGCTGCAGGCACATCAGAATTTCTTAATGTAGTGAAGAAGAAAGGGGAAAGAGGACAGCAGGGAAGAGAAATCAGGGGAAAAATGTATAAAAAATTCACTACATAAATTAGCTGCGCTTCTTGTAGCAAAACTAACAGTTTCTTTTGAATGTGAATTCTGTTGCTTCTCTTAACTAAATGCCTAAAGGAATTGTATCACATAATATACAAGGGTAATTATTAAAAATGCATAAATAGTCTTGTAGGTACAAAAAGTTGCAACTTGTCTCCTGCAAAACATTAAAAGGTTTGCATATGTCAATGAATTACAGGCTGTTTGCTTTTAATCGCTGCTATTTTGGGAGTTCCTGTAAGGATGTTTTTAGAAGAAACACATTTGGTAATTGGAGGAGGCTGCCCCATTGTAATGGGCAGTTGAAACCCAGAGGAGGCCTAGTGGGGATTATTCAGGGTGTCTAACGGTTCTGGCTCTGGCTTTGGGTGTTAAGTATCGGCTAACATGTTTATGCCTGGCCTTCAGATGTCCAAACACAAAGGCTCTTTTCTTCTGCTCCTGGCAAGAATCCAGGCCAATCTTAGAATATTTGCCCATCCTCCTCTTCTGTATCCGACCCATCATTGAGGACAGTGTTTCTCTTGGAGTTTCATCTGAAAAACACTACAGCAAAGGAATGTTCACTGACCCAGAAGCCCAGTGACAAGAAGAGGGAATTATATGTGTATGAATGTCTGCCTTTGGGAAAAAAAAGCGCATGGAAAGAGAACTACAACAAATCCAAAGTTTCTTTCCAAATTGAGCCACCTGGATTTTTTCTTTTTAAAAGTCAGTTCTGGTGGGATATGCTTGGATTTTTTTTTTTTTAAGCACAATATTATGTTAAGACAGCCTGCTTAGCATTACAGCTCTGAGATGGAAGAAATGGAAAATGTACATTTGTGTTCAAGAGCTCAGACATCAGTTCAGATTGATACTTGGAGATTATCTTGAGCTAGAATAATGTATTTACGACTAGGGTCAAAGGGATTACCTACATGAATAAGACCTAGCTGGATCAGGCTCTGCTGCTTACAGCCAGCCAGGAATGGATAATGTGATATGAAAACAGACCTTTTTGGATGTTGTTTCAAACTTATGCACGTTTCTATCTCTGTGTTTGAAGCTGTTAAAAACATTTGCTGCAGTCCTTAATTTTGGTCATTATTTTCTTTTAATTCCATATTTTTGACCCCAGTCTTGTAGTTCCAGGTGATAGAAAAAGATGAGTGCGTCTTGCGAGCAGCTAGAAGCCAGTTTCTAAGGACTTGTGTTATTCGTAAGAGAAAAGATCACAAGCATGAGCACTGCGAGATCAGTCCCTGGGTTTGTTGTGTGAGTGCTCCAACATTTATATTAGCAAAGACCAGGCAGAGAAAACCTGCATTCAGCTAAGTCCTCACGTTTCACAGTTATGCAGCTATGCACAGTATCTGTAACATATCTTCTTGGTTTAGAGTCCGATGTGCTACAGTGAATGGTGACGATAAGATACAATAAATGCATTTTACTGGCTAACAAGATGGGAAAGAAAATGAAAAGCATTCTTAAGTCTTAGTCATTGCCTTCTGTATTCAGGCTTTGTTTCAATAAGCACAATTCATCGCTGCTTACAAGAAGTGTTTCGTTATTGAGAGTATTTGCATGCTGTGTACATGTCCTTCTAATGCAGTTAATGAGTTTGTTTTTATTACAGAAGAATCCTGAATCTTTTGATGTTCATACAGCTCTGTCTGTGCTGAAAGAGCCTCTCCTTTCCTTAATCCAGATTACCAGTCAATGCATGAATTTCAGAATTTTAGCAAGGAAAAGCAATGGAAGAGAAGTTACCTGACAGAAAAAAAGCTAGCAGGCAGGTTGCTCTAATTACACAGGTAGCGTTTCCAGCACTGCTGTGTCTTCCTTCTCCCATTAAACAGTGATTAGAATGGAAAGACTGAAGGACCAGGCATCATTAACACCCTTACAAAAGTTGCTCCTTCCCCCTCTGCTGCTGAAGCAAAGGCAAAAACTCCAACTATTTCAAGAGGAGCAGGATTGGGCCCTTAGGCTGTACATAAGTGTCTGTGTTGGAAAAGAGAATGTACAATGTTGGGTGCTTCTTATAATATAAGATTAGATCAAATCCTTTCAGTGCCCTGAAGCACTTAATGCTGGGCTACCTGTGGCAGATAGCGAGTGAATGCCTGTCAGCATGGATCATCCTCTCAGCGTTCTCTAAAAATGTACAATTCTCGTTTTGCAGCATTTGAGATCTTTTAAAAAGTAGAGTCTAGGGGGAATAGAATGTAACGCCAAGACAAGTAGCTTCAATTTTTACCTGATCATCGGCATAATCAAGGAGTTTTGCATACAGAGATGCCTGACAACCAATCAGTGGGCAGTCAGAAAACCAGTTAGTTGATAGTCTTTCTGTTGAGGTGTAAGAAAATTACATGTAGCTAATGTGAGTGAATAAAATACCAGTCAAATAAATGGATGTTTTCAGAAAAAGCAAAAATATGCTGATCAGGTGAAAGGAATTTCCCCTGTCGCATCTCTAACCTGCCTGTGAAGGAAACTTCTCCTTGTCTCACTACCACTCAATGGCCACAGCTCCATAACATGTCCCCTTGCCATCAGTCTTCAGGCTGGGTGACAGGCTCTGTACACCTGAGCTCCTGGGCAGGGGCAAGCACCCATTGCCATCCCAACTTCAGTGACAGCACAGCCATAGTAGGAAAGTGGGAAATACGGTGATTTCACCTGATTAGAACAAATTAGAGCCCAGGAAAACGACTACACATCAGCATGTGTTGTAGGAGCCTCTCTGGAGTGTTTGGATGTACAAATCCTATTGACTTTGGACAGTTGACAGGAGCTTCCCCTGGTGCACTTCTGTGTTTGAGGAAAGCACCTTGCCTTTTGTTTCACACCCCGTCTTCCCCTCCTGGCCACACTGTAGGGACCTGAGACTCTCCAGAAAGCAGGCATGCCTTCATACCAAACCCCAGGCCAAAGCCAGTAGAATGCAATGGGCTGGGACATGCAGCACAGAGTAGCTCAAGGCAGCTCGACTTTATTCCCCCAAACCCAGTGTGCTTTCAGCTGTCTTCCCTTCATATTCCAGGCTATCCCCAGGCACTGGGTGAAGAGTGTGCTGCTACCTGCAGAGCTGGACATTTTGTGCTTTGCCCCTTCCTAATTTGCAGGTATGGGCACTTCACAGAATGATGCTCAGATGCCCTCACCATCCCTTCACTCTCTGGCAGAGGAGAAATCTCTGCAAGGCTGATGGCTCCTGGGCTGAGGTTACAGAATTGAACCCTGAAGACCTCTGCCCTGCATTTTATATCAGAGTAGGACAGAGTTGAAATGAGACTAAATGTTTCTACCCCACACTATCATGACTAGAATTTTGAGCCATTAATTTTTTTTGGAATTAAAAGCTCCTTTTTACATAAGTAATATACAATAAGTCGGTGAATACCAATTAAAAGCATATTTCACAAAATTAGACTTTCAGTTGCCTGTTCTATTGAATATCAGTAGGTAATAAGCTTTCCTCATTTCCCTGAGCATGTAATTTTTCCCTTGAATTCTTGAGTCACTGCTTTGATCACTTCTTGATTGCTTAAAGGCTGTGAGTCAGTAATATTTCCCAGTTTCGTTGTCACATCAAAGATCTCTGAGGGCCTTTCTCCATTAGAAGGCAGCCAAGGTTCTTGGTTGACATAGTTCATCACCATGCCAAAGCTATGCTGCACAAATGAAAATAGGGAATAATGCAACACTTTTAGCCATTCGTGTAATCACTTGAATAATATGTATCACCTCCTTAAATGGGCCAGCTGCTACACAGCAAATTTTTTTGCTTGAATTTTTACACTTGAAAGTATGGAAGACGAACACTAAACAGGAAAGGTGATTTTTATCCAGGCATGCTGATGAGTGGAAGCAAAGGCAGTTGCTTTCCTCTGTTTAGAGACTTTTGCTGTTGCTTTGTTCAGGCATTTATGACATGAACAATTCTGCCATTGAAAAGCCTCACATTTTTACAGAAACATCATTTAATGTGATAATAAGCAATATAAACAATAAGCGCAGGATCCCGACTTTCAGTTTGGTACAGGAATTTGCATCCCACAGTGGCAGTTTTGATCAGCTGAAGTCATTGACGCTGCTCCCCACATGCCAGATCCTGACATCCTTGCTCCGCTTTGTCTTGGGTTCCTCTTGGGCAAAACTTGACAGATTTCCAAAGGGTCTGAGAAAAATGACGGCGAAATTACCATCGAGAGTCGTCAGAGTTTTCCTGGACTTGTGGGAAGGGGAAAGTCTATTTCCTGTGAAGGCTGTGACACCAAAGCTTCTGGATTTTCATCTTTGGATGTGAAACCTGCTTCCTGCCGAGCCCCACCTGAGCTGCCTGAATATTCTTTTTCCTCCCTTGGTGGGAGAGTCAGGGTGTGTACAAGCACCCTGTTGGGATGTGTTGGGGTGCCATCTCCCACAGAGGGAGAAATGTGTGGGGGAAGAGACTTGCTTTAGGATGACCTGAAAGCAAAAGCTCTCGCTGAAGAAGGTTGTGAAACTTGTGGCAAATTTAACTTCTTCAGGAGCTGCAAGTATTTCCAGCATGAACTTCTCCACCGTCATCCCTGAAGCAAATAAATTACAATGGGAAGGCATTTAAAGGGACACTGTCACCTTACAGCGCCTACGTTGAAAACAAACAAATGCCTTTACCTGTGTTACAAATCCCACCTTAACATTATTAAAAGTGAAAGAATTTTTAAAAATCCAATTTACTTGTCACTCTTTCTGCTTTGTTTACTGGTTGTGTTTTCTCAGCATGGACAATAGAAATCAATGAAGTCAGGTTTGCCTGTGTTTGAGTCACTTTCACTTTTGGGTTTTTAGGCTTAGGGCGGAAAGTTCAGGGGAATGGTTATTTCATCAAATACAACTGTTTTCACTTGCAATTAAAAAAATCAATGGCAATGTTTCTAATCAGACATATGTTTGTAAAAGTCTGTTTCTGTGAGATTTAAACTTTGGACCAACCTTGGCAGTGTTCTTTGAAGATGTAGCTAGGTAAAACTTAGTGGCAATAAAAGAATTCTTTCCATTATCATGGCAGATTGGAGACTAGGTATTCAGCAGGACCCCATTTTTATAGGTATTGCTAAAGTAAGGGATAAAATATGGTCACAGCCTCTGAAACAAGGGGTAGATACATCCCTAATAAGAAAAAAGGTAATGAGATACTAATATTCAGCAGTATGAGCCATGATTTCAGCAGCCCAAGAAACCACAGTTGCTGCAGATAACATGGCAGAGGCTTCTCTGGAAAGAAATGTGAAAGCAGATAAAGGAGTAACTTTGCAGATATTTACATGAGATTCTCATAAGCACAAGGGGCAGCTTTTGATCAAAGGATATAAAATCTGGGTGAATCTAAATGTGGTTTTTTTCCCAACACTGGAGTTCCCTGTTCTGTGCAACTGCAGGAGGGCTCAATTTAAGTCCTCATAATGGTATGCAAAACTTGCAAAATGTATCCCAGCTGGGGCGTGCTCTCTAGCTAAGGCTTCCTTCTTGCTCCAGCAGGACTTCATTTCAGGGAGCTGCTGGAAGAGTGAAGCACAGAATAGCTAGTGCTGTTTGCATTCTGAGAAGTAGCCCTAGCATTCTGCTGCCACCCGTGTCAGGATGGGTTTAAGGACTGGGCCCAAGGCTTCTGGTTTTCATTTATTTCAAGCTAGTGTGTTCCTATGCAATACTGTCAGAAAAATCTAAATTTCAGTAAGTGTACATAATTTGAATAATTAAGAATTGGTTCATTTATTAAAAAATGCAGAGTCAACACAAAGAATTTGCAATCTAAAGTATTTTTTCATCCATAACATTTCAGTGGAAGTGACGTTGATTCCAATGAATAGGTTTTGTGGTTTCCTATTGGCTGGGATGTACCCCAGGTGCAGCAGAGTGCCCCTGGGGACCTGAAAGACTCACCTTACTTCCTTGCTGCAGTGACAAGTGGTTGGACACAGAAGTCTCTACCCAGCATGATGAGGCACTGCTGGTCAGCTGGCCAGGAACTCACATGTATGGGCTGCTCTTTTATGCTGTGTTTGGCATGCACCGCATGATTCTGCAAAAGGTGAAATAGCAGAGATAGTTGTTAAGGGACAGATTCTTCTTTTACTTAGAGAGGTAATGAAGCTCCTAAGTCGAGGTTGAAAACAATAGAAAATGGTAGCCCTAAGTTTCAAATACAAAGCATTGGGAGATGCCTGTGCCAGAGTCCTTTATTGTTCCCCTTCTGGACAGAGTGTTAAAGGTCTCACCTAAAAGGACCTGCTTTTTGTTTAAAAATGCTGAGAGTACAGACTTCATCGAGTGAACACCGCTTCATCAAGCAGCTGTCTGCATGCCTTTCAGTCACTGCTCCTCCTGACAAGCTCATGTTCTTACAGGCAGCATCTAATTGCTATAAATACCTGCAATGTATCATTCACTTCTCCTCCTTAACATAAAACTTTGGCTTTAGAGGAAAATTGAATCTGTTATTCCTGATGTTTCTTAGCCTCTTGCTGTTGCTAGATGATACCAGGCTGGGTGGCAGGAGGAGATCAGGTTGCTCCCAGGTAAACTGGCAAATGGTTCTGCAGACCTGGCAGGGGCCACCAGGTCCCCTCTAAGGCTATAGGTATCATGGGCAGGGAATTCCCAGACAGTGAACCCTCTTGTACTGGCAGACTGGGAGTTGTTTTTAAAGGGGGGAGAAATGGGGGATAAGAAAAGAAGACCTTGTAGAAAATTCCAGTCTCTATTCATAAGGCTTGTGCTAAAAATGACCTCATGTGTTTCATAGTGCAGCAAACAGAGTTGAAGAATGTGGTCTTGTGGCCAAGAGGAGGGTGTTTCAGTGACCACTTAGGAATATTTGAATCACACAGTGGCTTATTTTGCTGTTCTTTCTTATTCCTGACAGCACAGTGTTTAGAGAGGCTCTTTGAGCGGGATGAAGACACTGAGGTTTTAGTATGGATAATTCAGCTGCACTCTTCCAGTTGTACACAGCTTTGCAGAAGGAGGGACCAGATTTTTGCCTTCTAAGACATCTCATAATCTATCTGCGTCTGTCTGTCACAGATTCAATCCTTTGAGCTATGATCCTAAAGGCCCTCAGGGGCCAAACTTCTTGGGGAATGAAGCACTTAACACAGAGTCTTCTGCAATCAATACTAGAAATGCTTTAAAAATACTTTTGTTTTCTTAAAAGAGAAAAGAACCAGTAGAGATGAAACCTACTCACCCCTCACTTTACTGCTATTATAAGCAGTTTCTACAAAGCTTAGAATGACCAGTGACATTTCTCTTCGGGTGACATGTTCAGAAACTTCACCATTCTTCCATTTTCACCACACAGCACCAGTTACTTTGTCTTTCCAAAGCAAGTGGGCATGTGAGCACCAACTGCGTTGCCTGGTTTCTCAGCCCGGCTCGCATCCAAAACTCTCCAAGGAAAAAAACCTCTTGGTTCTCACAGCCAGTTTCATGCTCTGAGACATGGGATGACCACTTGCTCGGCTTATAAATCCAGAGATCCCAAACCTATGTCAGCAGTGGTATGCTCAGGACATAACAAATCTGGCTTTTGACCATGAGATGTCATTAGCTGCTCAGTCCTTAGGAATGTTTCCAACTGCAGTATTTTTGACTTTTTCCTTACTTGCAGCTTTGCAGAGATCTGCATTGGGATGGAGGCTAGCGGGAATTGAAAACTCCATCTCCTGTAACGAAACCTCTCGCAACTGCCTGCTCCTGGCTCTTTGTCTGCTTTTTGGAGAGGCCCTACCCTCCTGTGTAGACACAAGAGATTTCAGCTGAAACACAGGTCTCCCCTTTGCTGTCTGCCCCCGCTTCCCGAGACTTAAGAGGAAATCGAATGCTGCAATATAAGCGCCCAGGTTACATTTGTATTTAGTTCAATGGCCTCTTCTTTCTAACAGTTTACTTTGTCTCTTCTAATTCAAGCATGTCAGTAGCAAGTATCATATCTGTGACATCGATAATAAAAATCCCATTGTAAATGCCGGGGTGTCATTTTCCATTCTGCCTAAACAATCCCGAGCTTTGTACTTTCTGGAGTGGCCTCTGTCTTTCACAGGTGACATTTGCAAATGGGGATCCTCGTGTGTGCGGCACGCAGCTGAGCGTCTCATTTCCATATGGACAGGCTGGCATAAGCGCACTTTGTGTCAACCAAGAGGCCAGTCTGCAGCAGGTGGAAATTTCACTGTACTGGATTTACCGTGAGGGAACAGGGCCTTCTCCCTCCACGGGAGTGCCAGCCTGGTGGAGGCAGTGGAGGAACACTGTGCAGTACCCTGCATGCAACTCCACGCTCTTTGTTTAAGGGGGAAAGTCAGGAAAACCTGAAATCCACAGGCTCGTGTGCTTTGACTCTGAAATGCTTTCATTGACGTGCTTTGGCCCAAGGGTGTCTAGGGAAGTTGACACCTGACTTGTGTGGAAAGCAGCCAGTGGTGGCACTTCCAGAGCTCCAGAGCAGCTGGAACACTCTGCAGGGTCTCAGAGATGTGGAAGATGAAGCTTCCAGCTGGACAGGGCTCATTTGGAAAGAACCAACACCTTTTCTGCATCACCACCACGTCTTCTTCTGTGGCTCTGTCAGTGTTGCAGTGGCAATGTGGAAGGAACTGTGCTCCCTTCTCAGAAGAAAAGAAGTGAATAATTTTCAGAAAATGTGACCCATGGGAAGGCTTAGTTTACAGAGTAGGGGGTCAAAATTGTGGTTTTTTTTGTGATCCTACCCTTCTTAGAATTATGTCGTCATTTATATACTCTCCTAAATCACACCAATTACTCTAAATATGTACCGACATATACCAAAGTAGCTAAAAAGGAACAATTACGATACTATTTGGCATGGTTACAGCATCTGTGAAAAAGACATCTTTTATGTGTAACACAATTTGTCCAGAATTAATGAAAATATCTAGGGCTGTTTTTATGAAGTAATTTGTCACATTAAACTAAAAAAACCTAAGGTTATGTTGGACATGAAAAGAAACTCCCTGAAGGTCAAAGCAATTAAACATTGAAACAACCCATCAACCCAGGGGTCACCGAGGCCTCATCTAATGAGAACGTTCAAACGAGAGGAAATCCTGCAATCGTCTCTACTCATTTCTTCGCCAGGTTAAATACCCATTTGAAGTCCTGGCAGAGCATAGCCAATGGAAAAATTCCCATGGGCTTGATTGGGACTGTGGTGGTTTTTTTTCCCTTGGATTTTAATAAAACCTTTATATTTCAGTCAGATCTGGAATAGTTTGCATCTTCTATGAATTCCCATAAACCAAAAGACCTGCAAGGAACTCAGTAGTAGTATCTTCAATAGTTTTTTCTTTCTTCTTTTGTATAAATACTAACAGCTAACATTTGGATGTTGAAAACAGGTTCAGATTTAGTTGTTTCTGAGGGAATGTGTGTGTGTGTACGCACAATCAAAAAAGAACTACTGCAGAAAGCTTCTTTAAAAGAGAACAGTCCAACAGGAGAAGTGTGTTTATACAGATCTGGCAGGATGATAGTGTGATTTTAGCATTCAGTCAAATCTTTTTATAGTTTGGAAATTTTGATAATAAAAAGGACTCATCACTAACAAACTGAGAATTTGTGTGCTGCCCTAACCTTCTGGAATTAGCTATAAGAAGACTTATAAATACCTCTCTTTTAAAACTAGTTTTGAAAAATGCAGGTAAGCTCACACAGATTTGTGGAAAGAACTATGTGGGTCAAGTGTTACCAGTTTCTTTGTGAGCCTCATATTGGCAAACTGTTTTATATCTGGTAATGATAGCACAGCACAGAGTCGTTTCCTGGATGCTTCTTCCCTTTTTTGCTTTACTGCCTTGGTGTTGTCACTAACACTGCTCCCTCTTGTTTTCCACTCTTCCTTCCTATTCTTCTTGGTGTATGAATATATGAGAAGTGCACATTATTCGGTTATCAGTATTATGTTCTATTGGATATAATTTCCAAAGGCAATTCCCTGCTTTGGAGAAGGTTCTTTTACTATAAACTAACAAAGCCAAGGAAAAAGGATCCAACATCTTTGTGAGATTTTTGTGCATTCAATATATTTTTATATCAGACAGAAGCATAAAAGACAAAATAAGTGCTTGGGACTATGTACTATAATCTGTCCACATACAACGGTCCATGGGATTCTGTGCAGGGGCCGGGAGCAAAGCCAGTGCAAATTTGGAGTTCATTAAGTGGTGATGAAACATGTGATAGCTTTTCATTTGTAGCAGCTGAAGTTGTGATCCAGTTAGATTAGAAACATGCATTGTTTTTAAGGCAAAATTTGGTATTTTGTGCTTTTTGGCAAAGTGGGATATAATGTTTTCTTCTTTTCTACACTTGACTGCTCATCAAGTTTTAGTTCAGATGGAACAAAAATGGTATTTTGTAGTGTGGAGATGGTGTT
Organism: Edolisoma coerulescens; assembly: GCA_013397115.1. Lineage (NCBI taxonomy): Eukaryota > Metazoa > Chordata > Aves > Passeriformes > Campephagidae > Edolisoma > Edolisoma coerulescens. Next base: position 3,526,717 of record VWZW01001520.1, read on the forward strand.
ACAAGTAAAGACTCCAGCAATCACTGATGCTGATGTTTTGTAACCAATCACCATACACAAATGGGAAATGGCTCAAAACACACTTCATAATGATTTATCCATAACTTCACTAATTCTCCACTGTTAAACAGTGATATCAGTGCTCTAACCATGTCAGACATCATTTGTGTCTTGGTTTTCTTCCACAGTTGTTAATTTTGAGGGTTCATTTAATGTGCTTTCTCTGGCAGAACAGCAGGCACATGGAGCTGGAAGTGATGAAACGTAGTGGTACAAGGACATGGAAGTACATTTAGGAAAGGGAAAATCCAAAATCTACTTCCTCACTGTCAGAAGCACCAGAGAAAATCAGTTTGAGACACCGATGTTCTTAAAGAAATTAGGATTTAGACATGCCACAGTCATTAATACTGTCAATGCATAAAACAGCTCAGCAGTGTTTTATGTCTGAGGGGTTTTTTTTGTGTCCTGTCACTGCCTTTACATGATGCAGGTACATGGCTCACCCAGGTTTCAGGCACCGTCTGCTGGGGAAGGAAGAAGTTGAGATGTTTCTAAAAAAATACTCATCTTTAAAAGGGGTGTTTTTAGGGCGAAATGGGTGTCCTTCAAAAAAAGAATAAATCAGAAGGCTCCACCAGGTTAGGAACCCAGCATTTTGAACATTGATGAAAAAAATATTGTAAAAGATGTTAACCGGAAGTTTGCAGAAAACAGGCAAAGTCTGAACTCGTGTTCACTCTGCCAGGCAAGTTCACAGCCCTGTGGAGCAGGGCAGTCCAGAGTGGGGGTACCCAATGCTTGGCAGGAACCTCGGTGTACTGGGGGAATGGGAGAATTGCACTGGCTAAAGGGGTTCTGCCCACCAACAAGAAAAGACAATCAGGGAATGTTTATTTCACCCAAGAACTGTTCTCTGCCCCAGATATTGCTTCTTCAAAGCCTGCATTCAGAGCTGACAGCAGCACCTTCCTGTCATCTTTCCCTTCAGTGTCTGCAAAGGAATGCATTTTCCTCTGAGATGGTACTTTTTGTCTGCTTCTCCTGGCAGAAAATATATGGACTTTTAGGGCATGATTCCTCTTATCTACTACTGCTGGATGAGAAGGATAACATTTTGGTTAGATGAGTCCTACCCCAAAGGCTTTGGGGAGATTTATGTTTTCTGGGGCTTATATTGACCCATAAGGTTTTTCTCCTTTTCCTCTTTCCAACATTTCCCTTCTTCTTTTATTAGGCTGCAAAGCCATACAATCTGAAAGGACAAGTTTTAGATCTCATTTTTGGTCTGTGGTCTTTTCCAACCTAAATGATTATAAATGAAGACAGAGCAATGGCTGACTGAAACCTGGTCCAGGTTCTGTGACCAGGTGCTGGTTCTGTGTGAAGCAGAGATGAGGAGATGCCTCATGAGTCAGTCCCAGAGGGAAGCTTCATGTTCTAGCTTTCATTTTCAGTGATTGGCTATGGCAATGGAAGTGATTTTTCACAGCTTGTTCTACCCCACCAGCACAGCCCTGTTTCTTCCAGTTCCTTCCTTTTTTATACTTGGTTGATAGAAGTTGTAAAGTGTATTGAATTTTACCAATTTACAATGGTATTTGTAGATGGAGGTAATAACAGCCTTGGAACAAGGCAAAACAGGAGTGCAACCCATGCAGATAATGACAGACAACAGGGAGTAGTGGGCAAACAGGGAGGGCACTGCTCTCTCAGGGGTTTCCAGGAGTAACTGGGGAATCTGCCTCCTTTCGAAACTCTTCCCCCTCCAGTCACTAAATGGAGGAAAGATAATGAGCTTTTGTAATAGGCATGGGACTACTAATAAAAGCTTGTCTTGCTGACATCCCTTTATTGAAATTATTACGTGTTCCTTTTCATGTTGAAGCAAGATTAAAACAACCCTAGGATATTACTGTTTTATTGGAGCCAGAAATCTACACAGCGCCAGAAGAGACAAAAATCTAACCCAAATTCATACCTACAAATTGGACGTGAGGCTTTAATCATCTTTTCCAACAGACACCATCAGACAAAGTGATCTTTTAAGAAGAGGCTGACTTTCTGTTGACAGAGATGGACAGAGACATTGAATGATCTCAGTGCCAAAACTAAAAGAATAATGTAGCTGGATCAGCAAAATGTCATGGTTAATAGTATCAAAAGCAACCAAAATAATTAAAAAGCAATAGGTCAGTCACATTGCCACACTCTGAAGACTGTAATAAATAATTAAAAATTCAAACCAACCCAGCCTCAGTATTATGGTAATCAAACTGGACTACAGGGAAATTTTTTTGTGACTAGATGGTCAGACATAGGACCATCTTTCCCTTCAACCTACCCCCCAGTTCTTTTCCAAGCTCTTAAGGAAGGGAGGTTAAAGAGAAGCTGATAATCCAAGACAATTAAGAGACAATGGTAATTTACTTATGATAACAGAATAATAGCAACACAGTTCAAAACAGATAAAACAACATCACAAACAAGATGTAGGATTACCCATGTTGAAATAAAAGGATCAAACACTCACAGAGGCATTGATTGCACTTGGGGGTATTTTGAATCTGGATCGTGTAAAGCTTTTGCATGAACTGAATTTATTCCCATTAGCTTGGAGAATGTCAATGGAGAAACTGCAATACATCAAATTATATGTCTGCCTGGATGGTTGTGGCATCAGACTGTAGGGTGAATATGACCAACACAAGTCAAAATAATCAGCTAAAAGACAGTCAGAGAAGAGAGATGGGATATGTAAATAGTTAAAAGGCAACAGAAAAAGGTAGCAAAAGTTTCTGCAGAAATTTCAGAAAGGAGTTTTGCTGTGTAATGAAAAGAGATCTTGATCAACTTGAAACAACTTAGTAGGACTGGAAGGCTACTTACGCTTTTGCTTTCTAAAAGTGACACTGTCAAATGTTTTGAGTGCATTGTCATCTAATTATATATTATAAAACAAAATTGAAATTTGGTTTTGATTTATTTTTCCCTTATTCGGTTCTGGAGACACAGAAACACAAGTATCCCATGAAGATGAAATACTGAGTCACTGACATCATTGACTTGACTTCCCCGTGGGCAGCAGGAGGAGCTGCATTTGTCCTACAGTTCGGAGCCACAGTTGGGGTGATATGTGCTGCCTCAACAATGTGCCCTGCCTCCTGTGGCCCCCCAAGTCAGGTGGGCCTCCCTGGCCATTTTGCTGTCCACAGTTAATTTTACATGGTTAGGTAAAACAGCAAGCCCAAATACAGAAAAAAATCCATGCTGCAAGTCCTTACTCCAGTGAGGAGATTGTACCTTTCAGCCAGTCTTATCAACAAAGCAGGTATGAAAGAAAAGCAAAAGATGTGTTTTGACATCTACCTGGGCTTCTCCCACTCAGACTGTCAAAGGAAAGTATATCAAAATCCTTTCTGATCCAGTTGGCTCATTAATCAGTTCTTTTCTTGACAAATTCACCATTAACCGAATGATCCATTTCAAGATTGGTGCACAAATCCAGTTTAACAATTTGTCAGTAAAATGGAGGAGTTCAAAAATGTCTTCACCAAAATCATGAATTATTAGTATTAGTTTTGAATTAAAGTTTAAACAGGGTAAACTACAGAAAGACATAGGAACAGATTTCATATTTGTTGCAATGGCATCCATTCCAGTTATTCCACTGAATTCAGTTGAGTTCCAAACAATTCATGCTTTCTGCTGAAGTTGAATTTGGTTAATAAATCTGATTGCTGGCAGAAAGCACAGCATATTATTCTTACCAAAACCTTGCACATTGTTTTCAGCTGTAGATCCCAAAATGCACACTGGACACTGAAGATCCTAGTTGTGACCTTGATGCCAGCAAACCCATAAAATCTCAAGACTCATACAGAGGTTTTTGTGATGTTAGTAGGAATATGTAGGTCTCAAAGCTGTAAGGGACAGCTTTGTCATAGCAAACACAGTGTGCCAAGTTCCTGCTGCTGATGACCACGGTAAAATGCCAGCACAGATAAGATCTGAGACTGGTGTAAGCAGTTCAAAAGGTAACATACTGATTCCATACTGATTCTGAGTCAAAGGATCCTGTGAAGCTGAAACTAACAACTACCAGTGCAAGAGGACAATGCACAGGTATCAATTAACCAAAACATTCCCTTCACCAGCATCTTTCTATGTTACAACCTTTAAGAGCCCAGTGGAGGAGAAGGGTGTTAGCATGAAAACATCTGGAGAGGTCACGATTCTGCTCTTCTGCATGCATCCCTCTCATCCCTCAGTCCTCCAAGCTTCTGTTAGGTGCTAACTTAAATAACATGCTTTGGTATCTACATAATGACTTCCTGCTTGTGTCTATCCATCCAGTTTACAGCTGCAGTAGAACTTATATTGGGCTTTAGATTTTGTTCAGCTGCTCTTTTTTGTTTTTTAAATTTTTTTTTCCCCAGGAAATTGATTCATAGGGAAATACCTCCACACCTTTTTCCCCAGTCTAGCAATCTTATCCGCAAATCAATTCTACTAACTCATGATTGCATTTTATTTAAAGCAAAATGATCGGTTGGAGTTTTGATTCAGAGAAAAGTACAAGATAGGGAGAAATCTGATGTCTTGCCAATAAACATCAATTAATGTTGCGACTACATAAACAGAATCAGAAAAGAGTGGTACCACTGCTCCAGTTTGTCCCAAAACATATGTAGCAAGATATAGTCATCCTCAAAAAAATGTTTTACAATTTTTTTTTCAGAGAATTTCAGAAAAGGTGCTTACTGCAAGCAAAGCTAATAAGTTGCTCTGTTAGCACTGAGATTTACAAAAATTGATTTCCTATTGCACTGTGTCTTCTGTCTGGATCCTGTGGTGTCTAGTAGGGCTCAAGGAATGAATGGGCTGTGTGTGGGGTTGGGGTATTTTCTCTCTCAATACCTTCTCTGGCATCTCTTGGTGGGCACAAGCGGCCTGTAGCTGCCTCCTCAGAGAGGGCACTGGAAAGGTCTGCCTCTTCTGCCATTTGCTTCTCTGCATGAAACATTTAGGAAGAGGAATGGCTCTGAACATTGTGGACTTCTGTTGGGGCAAGCTGAAAGTGCCCTTGAGTTCAGGAGGAAGGTGGGGTAGAGGGGCTTCTGTCTTTTACACCCACAAGAACACAGTTTGTACCAAAGCAGCATGACCCTGCAAGCCCTTTTTCCTTAAGAAAGCGAGATTCAAAAATTCCCATTGACTTTGCAGACCTCTAAGCCAGGATTGTTGCTAGATATCCCCACGCGGTCAGCTGGGTTGATAACTAGAATTTCATTGCGAGTTGCACTAAAGGCGTTGAGCATCATATGATGGGCGTCTCACCCGGGGTATTATCCTTGTGATATAGAACGAGTATTTGCAGGCTGTGCAGGACAAACCTGCAGGGCATTGCAGGGACACAAAGGATAGTGGGGCTGAGGAGGTGTGACACATAAGCCTGGTGTGGAGAAAATCATCCCAGCTGTAGTTTTCAATGTCACATCCAGCTGACACAAGGACCAGGGAGAAAATAATCCCTTTGGGTCAGCTGGCAGAGGAAAAGCACGTGGCGCAATGGGTTAAGGAAGAGGCGAGTAAGAGCCCGGCCCAGAGGGTGGTGAATGAATGAGCTTCCTCCCCCTCTCCGTTCCAGCAGTGATCAGGATTCCTTTCCCAGCTCGCCCCCGGGATTCCTTTGGCAGGAGGAAAAGGGAGAAAAGCAAACCCTTTCTCTTCATGGGGCGCAGCAGGGGCACGGAGCAGCGGTCCCCGCCCGCGCTTCCCCTCCGCACCCCTGTGCTGGCTTCTGGGGGCTGCAGACAGAAGTTGAGAGTTGCTCTTACGAAATGCAAATACATTTGCAGGACTTTTCCTTCCATTGAGGGCAAAGACAGAATCCAAGTGAGGAAAGGCACACGATTGAGGTTTGCTGTTTTTCATTGTCTGTTCAAACAGAAAGATGAATTAAGACCCCTTTGAAAATGTGGTGCTTATCACTCTTTCAGCAGAATAAATAAGGTGACTGCAGCTAATATTACTTTTCTAACCCTGTCACCTGGAGCACATTTTGTGAATTTTCCTTACTTACCTCTCTTAGAACCCATCTCTGCAGATGGCAAATACTACTTTCTTCATTTCAGAGGGAGGAACTCTAAGTGCTGATGAAAGGTTTTGCCCAAATACTTCAGGAAACCTGTAGCAGTGAGAGGAAGCAGAATAATTTGAAAATTATTCTGCCCTTTCACATTTGTGTCATTGTTTCCTTTTAATTCAAATAACTTCAGACATTTGCATCGCAACAGACATTTTCTAGGGCATTTTCTAACATCCTGAGCCCATTGAAGTGTACCAAACCCACTGAAGTCAAAAGACCATCTTTAGACTGAGTTGCTGTGGGAACCTGTCCTCATTTGGCTTATGATCAATAGCCCACAATAACACTGGGGCCAAGAGATTATAAATATTAATCTTGACTCAGAACTATTTAGGATCATTGACCAACCCAACAGTAAGTCAGTGTATGTCTCAGTAAATTTAATTCAACTTAAAAACATTATCTTCTTCACATCGTTTGAAATATCCTTTAACCTTTCCTGGGGAAGAAGAGGTCTTAGTACAGTGGACATAATTGGAAATGCATTTCTCTTGGGCATATTCTGCCTTCTTCGTCAGTAAATCCTACTGTGGTGCACACTTAATGGAAAAGCCGACCTGGGTTTTCTTATCTTTTTCATTTGGAGGACGATTAAGTGTGGCATGCTGGCTAACAGCCAGCCATACCAGTCATACTTTGTTGGTTGCATATGTACCCACAGATAGACAGTTTTGAAACAAATTAGAGGGCTGAATATAAGCAGAATCATAGATTTGGTCTTTGGATCCAATGATGGAAGCAACTCTATGCGAGCATTTGTGACTTTCTCAAGAGTTTTTGGTGCTGTTGTAAACACTTTCAGTTTAAAACTAGGTCAGAGACCAATACCTTCTTAGAGGCATACCCACGTTTTATCTGGAGGTGCATTTGTGTCCCTTAGCTACATGTTTACAAGAGCCCATTTTGGGCCAAAATATTCCAAAAGACCAGCTTGGATACGCTTCTGCCCGTCAGCCAGAAAACAATCTTCTTCCTTCCCCTTTCCCTTACACTCCCCTCTTCCCTTTCCATAGCATATTCTGGATAAAATTGGTGCTGAGGCCTATGGGGAAAAAATAAAGAAAAAGGGTAAAAATAATAATCTGGGTAGTAGTTTCTCCTGCTGCAGCCATTTCAGTGTACTGGCTGGGCTTGATATCCCTTTCTCTTCAGCTGCTTCACTGAAGAAGCAGGTGTTACGAGACTTGCAGAAAACTGATTTGGGACTGCTGAGATGCCTTTTTCCCTCCATGTGGGGCACCATCATGTCAGGCATGTGACAATACTGGTCAACATGAAACCATGTGTGAGCTGAGGCACCCAAGTACTGGGGGAGGGTGTCATCCTTGCTCCAGCAAAGAGGATCACTGGGGGGAGCAGAGGAAAAGAGACCCTGGCACTGACCTGCAGGTATGGAAGGAAGGAAGGAAGGAAGGAAGGAAGGAACTGCAGGGGATGCATTCCCAAAATGTCTGGTTTGGCACATCTGGCTGTTATGGGTGCAGTTTCATGGAAGATGAGACAGTTGCACCTGTTTACAACAGAGATAGTTTTGGACTAAAAGACACAAAGAAGCAAATCTCAGAGAAGCAGAAATCTAGAGACAGAATTATAGATACTACTGAATCCCCAATGTATTTTTAAACTTCATTTTAAAGGGAAAACAATGAGAAAAAAGCCTCAAAGGCACATATTTAACTGTGAGTTTCAAAGTAATACCTCCTCAGAGATCTGACTTTATCACTACTGAAAGGAGAAAGCAGAAAATGGAATTGTTTTTGTTGTTCTATTGTGTTTATGACATGACAAAAACGTGGAGTTCTTCTGCCTTTTGCTTTTCACCTTGTTGAACTGCTGTCAGACTTCTGTAAACCGTTTGCACCATAAACAAGCTTTGTGAGTGAAAGGGCAAGTGCTGAGAAAAGCCAAAGGCAGAGATTTTATATTGAATTTTTTCTTACAGAGATAACTGACTTCAGCATGGACCAGCTTCACCTAGATCTGTGAAGAAAAGCCAAGCATCATTGAAGGCAACAGCATAATGAAGCTCAAGAAACAGCAAACGGGCTCAGACTCTGAATGTGTTGGCTTTATTTTTAGGCAAAGAGTAAGATAATTGTGGCTGAGAGGATTTGGTTTTGAGCAAGAGCTACTGCCTTGTTTCTCCTTAGCATTCCATCCACAGATGTGGAAACACTGACATCCCTTACACAGGAGTACTACCTGGAAACTGCCTGCTGCTGTGAAGCCCTGGCTGTTACTAATTGCAGTGTGAAGTTTGGAGGACGATCTGTCTGCGTGCACCAGTGATGGGACATGAAGACAGGAGGAGACGAGGATGCATTTTGCTTGCACATGTGGCTATTGCGGTGTCAGGATCCAGCACAGCAGGCAGTTCTGCTCCTTTGGCAGAGAGCCATGGCACAAGGAAAAGGCATTGGCATGGTTCGGAGCATGGTAATGGCAGGCTGGGATAACCTGGTCCCATGGGAAACACTGCTTGTTTCAGTGCAGAGAGGCTTAGCAGGGGAATGTGCTTCTGTTGTGTCGTGCTGGGTCTTGCTGTAGAAGCATGGGAAGAAGGCTGGAGAGGTAGGGCCACACAAATAAATGCATCTTCAGCTCACTGAAGTTTGCATAAGTTCAGTTTGTTTCCACACTGTCTTCTTTGCAAATATGGTACCATAGAGAGATGGAGAATAGTATTTAAGGAGCTTGAGATTACTGATCTTACATTACATGGATAAATCCAAATCCACCTGTGCTGGAGCCCACTAAATCCGGGCATGTCTCGTGCAAATACCTGCAGACTACATTCAGCTTGTGCCTCCAAGGGAGAAATTTGTGTGATTGGTCTCTTCAGTAGCTCAAGGTGCAAAAACCTTTCTGTCTTACACGCTTAGATCTGCTTTGGTTGTTACATCTGGGACCTTTTAGAAATTCATGTGACACAGTCTAGTACTAATTACTTTTCTTTAAACATATTTTCTTTTCTTTTTTTTTCTTCCCAATTTTCTGCTACCCTTTCACCACTGCTTCAGTATGTCTACGTGATTTATGCAATGGGGGTCTTAATGTAATGATGAACTCTTAAAAATATCACAATATCAAAAATTGCCAACAAAAGGCACAAATTCATATCTCAGAAATGAAGAAAAAAGACACAGAGCTTGAGTTTAACTGGTGCTATGAAGCCTCAGAGTGCTGTGCACTGCTGGGCACTCTTGGCTGGGTATTCTGCCTATGGGGGGCTTAACATTTTTGACACCAGGGATTCTCCATATAAATCTACTTTGAATATGGAACTTAGAGGTATTATCTGGTGGTTTTACTTCCTTACTGGGGAAGAAACTGAGGAAGGGCTGGGAGAGGCTTGGCTTCTCCACCTGAGACAGGTTAATGATAGAAACTTGTCTTCTGGTGATGGGAAATTCAAATAGAGATCATTAGGGCAAAAATGTGGATTTGGCCTAGAGAAAACCCATTTTTCCTATCTAGTCCAGAAGGGGAGAAAAATAAATTATAGATATTTGTCTGATGAAGATGATCAGAAATTCACATAATTAAAGGACGTACAGGTTAGGGAAGACAGGATTTCTCAGGAGATGTTGGGGAAACACAGGTGAAAGACTGAGGAAGCATGTCCTGCCCACCAGCCAGGAAGGCACCGTGCCCTGAAAGATGTCAGGGGCAGGGAGGAAGACCAAAAAGGATCTAGTTGTAGCAGTATGTCTCTTCAAACCAATGGACAAGGTGAGGAGGAAGGGGACCAGAAGAGGAGAGAAGGATCATAAAGATTTATATTCTTTAGATCTGTGCATTTCTATGTCGCTAAAGACAAGACAGCAGGATTCTGAAACTCCTGACTATTTCATCTCAGGTGGCTGTCTAAGGCACATGGCATGAACTCCTTCCTGCAGATGGTTGTGTCTCACCACAGACTGCATATGGAGTCTTGGTAGAAGGAACCTTTCCTTCAACACTCCTAATTTTTTTCTCCAAATAACAAGCTTGTGGTTTTCTTAAGTGAAACTGGCAGTCTGAATCTTGTCCCCAGAGTGTTTCTTAATTACACTATAGCTGTTAAGCTGTAGAGATGCTCCTTGAAGAATGGTCTGAAAATAAAGCTAAGAATAAACTCAGGTGCCTTGCTGAAGCAGAGCCTAAATACTGATTTTTAAAGGCAAGACCCCAAACACCTTTGTCTAAGCCTCTAACTGACTATGAAGTGCGTGATGACCCTGAAAAAGAAATAATATGCATTTATGGGGTAAGAAGTTAAATTATGATTGGCACTAGCAATCTTTGGATCCCAAAGATGGAGATCTCTGATGGCTTGAGAATGCTCTGATGAATTGAATTGATGTCCACTTCATTCAAACAGGCATCAAAAGTGTCGTTACATCCTGTTTCCAGGAGTTGTGACTCACTCCAAAGGGAGAGCTCAGCTCAAGCCCAGGGTCAATTCTGCAGCCACTGGTAGCGCTAAGGAGAGGCTGGCAGGAGATTAGACAGAAATGTACATTCAATAAAATCAAAAGGATTCTGTCTCCCTAAAGGTTTGGAAGAAATGAGTTTATAGATAACTGTTTGCCCTATGGACATCATTCTTTAACTTTCACTGAGGCAGCACATGCTGTTATCCTATAGATGTCCAACGAAGCAAATGATAAGGAATAGACCATTTTCCTGGCCAGCTCTGTAGCACATTTACTACTTTTTTTAGGATAGATCTTCTATGAAACTAGTATCAACTTCAAGGTTATTTTTAACGGCTTTACAGTTTGCCAGCTACTAATGGTATTTCTTTGGAAGTCTCCAAAACCATACCAAAGGTCCACTTTCGGACTTCCATTTAATTGTCTGTCTAAGAGATTGTAACTTTGAAGACAAAGTCCCACAGCTTCGATCTTCTTGATCCTTCTTTGACTTAGCTTGACATTTGGATTTTTCCCTCTCACCCTTATGCAACTGAATTACAAGCATTTTCTTTTAGAATCAGTATCTTTGATAATTTTCTACACGGCTTAAATCTCAGAAATTAATTGATAACATAGTCTTTTTAAAGCCAAGTTAAAGAATAAAAGTTAGAAAGTTTCTTAGTGAGCAATAGAGTAATTTCTAAAATGTTTTTCATTTCCTTGCCTACTCTTGCCTTGCCTTGCCTACTTCCCTTGCCTCTTTCTCTCCTAGACAAGGTGTACTGAACCCTTAACGGAAAGATATCACACTGGTGACTAGGTGTTTTCAATTAACTTTTTTTCTCAGAGATTTTTTAGAGACTTCCATTTGAAGTCGATCTGAAAATTTTATTTTGATTTAGAAATGCTGAACCGACTTTCTGAAAATCCCTCTTTATCATTACAGAGACATTATTAGTTAACCATCTTTTAAAAAGACATTTCTTGCTCTAAAACTCTGATACTCTGCATTACTTTCAGGAATAGATTCCATGCTCCCTTCACTGTTTGAATTTTATCTTCTTTGCAGGAAGGACAGAATAAAAGACTTGCAGTAAGCAGTGTATTTGGTGATTTTTTTTTCCCCCCTTTTGGGATTACCTGCGAATAAAGCTATCAGAAATGAAAAGATAAGTAGATTATTACTGGTCACCAGGCTATGTGGCACCACATCTCATGTGGCCACCAGCACAAATCAGCTGCTGCTTTACAGCATATTTCCAACTGGAACATATTCCCTCAGATGGATAGTACGGCTGAGCAGCTGCTGAGATCACTCATCACTGAGGGTGTTTGGTGTGGAGGGACCAGGCAAGGCTGCTCTGAGTGTCCCTATCACAAATCTGTGGGTATGCTGAACTTAATGAACTTCTCATGGTTATGACAGGATAGACCATGGAAACTTTGTGTGAGCTGTTTCTTTGTGAAAGGTGGGATGTTGACACAGTGCAGCAGCATTTATGCAGTAGAGCATCCAGTGGTTGTCCCTTGGGGAGCATTTCCTGAGACACAGACAGCGGGACAGAAGTGACTGATTTATGGCAGACTTGGACTGACATAATGAAATACTGTGGCTGCTGCTTCTTGGTGGAGTCACAGAAAATAATGGGGTGAAGTTAATTCATGTCATCCCACAGAACCAGAATAGGAGCCCCAGGATTTGCAAGCAAAGCAGGGGATCTTTGTGGCACTGCCTGGTGTGCAGAGCTTGCCCTGAATCTGTTCCCACAACAGCTGTCTGAAGAAATGGATGCAGCAAGGTATTGGCATTCACTTTCATATTTGGGATCCTTAAATTGCTGATTAGCTGTATTTCAGGTGCCTCTCTGCTGTCAGGAAGAACTTTGGGCTACACACACTAGCAGTCTTTGAGGAGGAGAAGGCATTGAAAGCAAGACAGTGCTGTTGGTAGCCATTTAACTTGGCCAGTGACATATTTGTGCTTTAGATGACGTGCCCTGCATGTTTGCTAGGTTCAAGCAGAGTATTTTTATTTGGCATTGTCTCTGCACACAGTAAGTTATTGATTTGCAGGTCTGGTACATGTAAGCAGAACTTGTCTGCCCCCATCGCTGTGGGTATGTGAGGAGAGGGAAGGAAGCAAAGGGCCCCTTGCAAGCCAGGGTAAACAACATGTGATACATTAAGGTGAGACCTACATAGTTTGAACTGTTTTAATCAATTTTTAATCAGCTTTTACTACACAACAGCAATTTATTGCAGGGGTTATGTGATTATAGACTTACTGAGATTTTACTTGTTGGCTTACCATAGTTTTTATGGGCTTATGATGATTTTAGGTTTTATGTGCTAATGACATTTTCCAACCTTGCTAAATGCTTATCTGTACAACGTCCCTGTTACCCTTGTCTTGGCAGAACAGAACATTGCTACAGGCTGTCCCATTTATTAACCAAATATTCAAATCATGGAGAAAAATAATTTAACACGCATTATAGACTTTTTATAAGTTCAGAATAAGTGATGTTTCATGAACACTGTGCAAATGCATGCACCTGTAGCCACATGTGGTTGCATAACATATTCAATGCTGTAAAAGGACAGGAAGCTCTAAGCCCTGAGCATCAAAGTGCTCCATCTCCAAGGTGCATTTGTTCCTGCAAAAGTTGCCAGGCTGGCAAGGCTCCTACAGTGGTGCAGTGAACCCTAGGTGCCAGAGTTGTCCCCAGAAGTTCCTGGTTTTTCCACCTCTGCTACCGAACAGAAGGAGCTTCTCCAGCCACAGAGAGCAGGACAAAAGGATTCTGCATGCTCAGGGACAATTTCTGAGGTTTTGTCAACTGGATAGCTTATCAGTGACTTGATAACTCTTGGGACAGCACCAGTGTGGTCCTGGCATGAGGAAACTGCCCAGAGGCTTCATGAACATCCTGCTGATACCAATGGGCACAGAGAATTGAAAGCCTAACTAAGGCAAAGCAGTAAAACCAGATGAAAAGTGGAGTTTCTCAAAGATGTGGACACTTCTGTAGATCGTGCCATAATTGCAGCACCAGTAGTGTTCACATCATGGTACGTTGAATCTGACGGAGCTGATCAGGGACTGGCACAGGCAGGGGCAGGGTGGAGGGGATACAAGGCAGCAGGTAGCATGGGATGTGTGTATGCAGAACCACAGGTATGGTTGTTAAGGACTTTATAGACTGGACTCTAATAGCCCCTAATGACACTCTCTGAGATGTGCCCAGTTTTGCATGTGGACTCTTCCTTGCCCACAAAGCAAACCCTCTGGTTTGGGTACAACTATCTCTTCCCTCCACCCTCCACATCATGTTTAAAAGTTTTGAGGGGAGGTTGGGGGCCTCACTGCATGCCACAACACTTGGAAAACTGATACTTCCATTTCAAAATGAACTTTATAAAGGGACCAATCTAATCTACCTAAGCCATAAAGCTCTCCACTGCCTAAGGAGAGTGTCAGTAGGAGGATGGCATAGTATGTCTGAGGACAGTTTGGAGTGATCTTGCAATTCAGGATGTTATCTATTCAAGGCTTCCCTTGTGCTAGTCTAGATACAGGCAAAAGATGCCGTGGGCTGTTGTGAGCAGAAAGGTTATCCTGGCTTTGCTGCTTGCTTTGCCTGTGTCACAGCCCGAGAGAAGCCAGCAGGCTGCTGCTGAGTGTGAGATCAAATAGAGATGGCCACGGCAGGGGACAGCAGCAGCCAGCCCAGCTCTGCAGATCTTCCCCCAGGCTCCTTGTACCAGGTCCATCCCTTCTTCCTTCCTTCCTAGTCCTGGGGCAAGAGCTGCCCCAGATGTTCTCTGCTGAGCAGGGAAACCCCACTGTGTCAGTGGCACTGTGACCCTTTGGGCTGGCTTTGGCTCTGGGTTTCTCTGCACTTTGCAGGGTGGAAGACTCCCAAAAAGCAGTTCAAAGATCCTGGAAATAACCCTCAAACAAACAAATTTGCCTTACTGGTCAGCACTGCATTTTTGTCTTCTGTTTCTCTGTTCAGTATTATGAGGAAATAAAACGAATTAGTCTTGTAAGCCAGTATTAATTTGAACCCCATCATCTGTTTCAGTCACTCAGACTACTGAGGTTGGCTTTTAGGGTGATTCTTGTGTCAGAGATGAGAAAGTTACACAATAGACATTAGAGAATCACTTTAAAAACCTCCACAATCCTGCATTGAAATCCCATCCAGTAAGGGAGAGAACCAGCCCTCGGCTGGCTGAGACGCAGTCACATGAGTGTCCAAAACAATGAACACACAGTGTCGACAGCTGAGGCCATTGAACTTTATGTCACTTCCCAACTGCAGCATTTCTCATAATTTATGGTTATACTCGCCTTTCAACCTTTAAAACCTTTTCCCAAGTATTTGCAGCATTCTCACATAAATATTGCTACAATAAGTAACATCAACATTTAGTAGCTGTTTTTCAAGAATAACCGTGTGACACTATTATGGCATTCCATTAAACCAGCTGCAATGTGGGGAAGGTCTAAATCAAATCATGCCCACTAAAGGTAACGTTTACACATATACAAGGGAACAATGGATGGGAAAAGTTTATTCTATGTGTCAAGACTTAAATGACAGTTCTGTCTCCTTTCATGGTTATGCAAGATGTCTCTCTCTGGTGAAATGACCCAGAGTGGACACAGCCATCAGCTTACATTCCAGTGTTATTTGTTACCTCTGCAAGAAAAGTTGCAATTGCAAAATCTATGGTTTGGTCTATTTATTTATTGTGGTATTTTTAGGGAAAAAACCTTATTTCAAAGGAACAGAGAATGCTGTCTTTTCATTAAAGCTATCAAATGTTGTGAAATGATTAGTAAAAAAATTTCTTGCCAGAATTGTTCACTGTCCAAAATGCATCGCAATGACTAAATGTAAATGACAGATAGTTAGTTGCATATAGATACATACTTAATTGCCTTCATCCCTCCTGTCTGAAGAATGCACTTAAGCATATGCTCATTTAAACACATATGCTTCATTTCTGTTTAGGTCAACAGGATTTGAGCACGTGCTTAAACATAAGCAAATGCTTAAGTGCTCCTCTTGAACAGGGATGCTTTTCTGGGGCAAAGCCAAAGGAATACTTTGTAATATTCCTTCTTACCTTAGCCTGCCTCTTGCTCCAGCCACACTGTTGGAATACTCCTTCTCCTCCTTCCCAAAACCAGTTTACCTTCCCTCCTCATCTCCCCCGGGGCTGATGTCAGACACACAAATCCCATCGTTCTGGCAGCTAACCTTGTACCTCGGGACTGGTAGAACTGCCCATCGTGGGCAGAGAGGTGAAGGGCAGGGAGGCAGAGGTCTGTGGAGGAGCAGAAGGGCAGCTACACTGAGGAATGCACAGTCTTCCCTGAACAGGGCGAACATCGGCAATGCATGAGGCTGCGGAGAGGGCGGGAGAAGCCAGCAGCACCTCGCTTGAGCCCAGCCTGCCCTCCTGCAGGTGCAGGGACTGGGTGCAGTGTCCGTGGGACACTGTTCCCACGTGGCCCCCGGCGAGTGCGGCGCCGCAGCGTGTCCCTCTGCGTCCGGCAGAGCTGGGGGATTTCAAATCACTCTGCTCTAACATTTGCCTGCATCCTGCCCCCTCCCCGTGCCAGCCTGCCTGTCTCGCTCCGGGCTGCGGCGGTGGCTGGTTGAGATGGAGTGCCTCTGCTCGGAGGCGTACGTGGGTGCTCCGCTGCCAGCACCCGAGGCTCAGCTGTGGAGATGTGTGGGTTCCCTGCAGGAGAAACTTCAAACCTCATGGCAGCGTCAAAACCTTGCCAGCAAACCACAGAGCGATGCAGGGCTCTGCTCCGGCTCTCCATCGGGCTGCAGAGCCTGCCCAGCTGCTGCAGCAGGTGACGTGCGGCTGGGCGGTGAAACCCCTGTACAAACACGTGCTTGCGAGAGCCCGCAGCGTTCAGGGCCCTTTTCAGTTGCAGTTCGGAGCTGTATCTGTTGTGCGTTATCAGCTTAATTAAGATAAGGATATGGAGTTTATGCTGTATTCCCGTAAATGACAGGGCAGGGATATGAATGATTTATACGGCATTAATTGTACTTGTGAAGCTTGGGTCTGTCGATATGCATTAATAAAACCATCTTTTGAATCCAAGTAAGCGAATGAAAGTATAAAAAAATTTTTTTTTCCCTCATCTACTTTCAAAATTCCGCTGTTTGCAAAAACAACCAACACGCAACGGGCAAAAAGTTGGAAGGGTCAGAGTCTGGACCGCCTGGGCAATAATTAATAAAAACACATCCGAAGGCAACTTTAGGGAGTGAATTTGATTCAGTGAAAGAAGACTGGCTCCTCTCCCTGCCCTGCAGGTAATGTGTTTGCCTGTGACGGCAGCAGATTATTTGTTCTTTTTTTTTTCCCTGCCACCGAACTAAAGAATGCATTGTGGGAAAACCGTCCTGACACATGACACTGTGCAAAGGAGGATCACAGCGTGAGGCAGCATCAAGGGGCTTACTTGGTCTTGATGCACTCTTGCACAGCATGGGGCTCCAGAGATGAGTGTCTCTTCCAAGGAAAGCACTGGTGCAATTTGCACAACTCTCATGAGAGCGCACGGTGAAGCTGCTCTCAAAGCCCTCATGTAAACAGGGCTGGGGAAAGAAAAGGGAGAGTAAAAGAGCCTGCACCATGCACGGGAAAAAGCACAAAAGGAGATAGTTCAAAAGAGCCTGAGCTAAGGAGGAGGGGAGTTGTGAGGGAAGTGGGGATCGGGCGGGGAGGGGAAGGGGCAGAAAATTAAATCCAAATATTAGAAGCAGAAGGGAAAGTCTTAGTAATGTAATGGAACAGTTAGCACCACAGTGACGGGAGCGGTCAGGAGGAGTGAAGTGTGGGAAGACACTGGATGGCAATGCACAACTAGAGATTTAGCTGTCAAGGCAAAACCACAGCTGAGATGTGCTCTGAAGACTGTGCCTCAGATATGCAGCCCTTAAACTTCTTCAAAACCTCCTAAGTTCAGATAATAAGTTTGCATAAAGAGAGAGAGGGAGGGGAAGAGAAAAAATAAAGGCGGCTGTAAGTGCTCCTCACTAGCCTGTCTCTGAGCAACAGGCCCTCCTGTACTCACTCTCCCTTGTTGCTCCTGCTTATCATAATATGCCACTTTTGCGCATCAAATTTACATTTCAAAAAATGCTGTATCGCTGCTCTAAAATTAATTATTAATCTTTCATCAGTCCCTTCCATAGATACATTTTTAACTTTGATTTTGCTACCCGTTCGGGGGAGGGATGGGAGAAGGGGGCGGGGGAGAGAAGATCCTTTAATCTTGTCACTTTTCTGTGGGGTTCTCCTCTCGTGTGCTGCTACTTCCAGGCCTGCGTGTCCCCTAAGCGCTCTGGAGGTACAACTTTAGTTTTTCTGCTTGCTCGGAAAAGAATCTTCCCACACTTTTGAGAGCATGAATATTTTCACCCTGCAGGATGCAATGCAGAGAAGGGCCTGCTCCTCTTGTTTGACCTGGCATTTCAGCCTCAGTAAAGTGAAGATGTACTGATAAATCCAGCCCCAGCTAAAGAGCTGGGTGGATCATATGCCCTTGCAAGGGAAAGAGATCTGGGTGGGGTTTATAGGGCCTACCTAGAGTGCAGTATGGGCTTATTCATCAATCAGCTCATCACAGTGACTTGTAGGCAATGGTCTGAACTTTGGTTATTTACTGTTCAAGGTAAGCAAGTACTGGAAATGCAGCCATTTGCTTTTAGTTTATTGAAGACTGAGTCCTTCTCTTGCCTGAAGTAAAAAGAAAGAGGAGCAAGGAGACAACCGTGTGTGTCAGATGGGTACTGGAGAGACATGAGTTGCTGGCAAACTCCATATTCGACCCACCCCTAGTCTGGAGTTGTGGCAAATGCTATAATCTGCCTGAAGGAGGAGGAAAGGGCTCACACAAGATGCAGTTATGATGAGATGCTTTTATGGGTTACAGAATAATCACATTCCTTTTTACCTCTATGCTGCGAACGTACTGATCAGTGGCTTCCTAGCCAAATGCACATGTGTGTAGGTGTCCACACACAGACACAGACACAGACAGACAAACGTGTG
The DNA here is from genome assembly GCA_013397115.1 of Edolisoma coerulescens. NCBI lineage: Eukaryota > Metazoa > Chordata > Aves > Passeriformes > Campephagidae > Edolisoma > Edolisoma coerulescens. Next base: position 3,545,365 of record VWZW01001520.1, read on the forward strand.
CTTTTACTCACCCCTTCCCCCAGAAATATGCCATCTGGACGTTCATGAAACTGAAGTGCTGTGTGTAGGCTGCTTCCTCGAATTAAGGTGGAAAGACTTGACGTACCCCATCATATTCACTGCGTTTTGCTCAAAAGGGACAAAAAATTATCACATTGGAAGACAGATGTCAACACAACATGGCATCTAGTTAAAGGCCAAATTCTCCCAGATATAAACAACAATACTTTACATCGCACTTTTTATCTTTCTGCTCACATGTACAGTACAGAATGTGTACTTGTTTCAGAAGCTCCTTTGCTGTGAGTTGCTGGGTGTATGTGTGGGTGAATGTCTCTCAGGATGTTGGACTTAATCAGAGGTGAATTTGGATCAATAGACTATCACTTACTAGAAAATCAGATAAAGTACAGCATAAAAAGAAACCTAAAAATTCAGAGCAAAATGCACTTAGCTTGTTTTCCAGCCCCACAACCCCTGCATGTTTCTTCCCCAGTTGTATTTGCCCAGATTATGAATTTATCCCTGCGGTCACCACCTCCAGACTGTGCCTAGGTTATGCAGCCCTCTCAGACAAAAATCTGCAGTGCCAACCAGCAGATCCACTTTGAAGGCTGCATGCTGTAACACTTTCATCTGGGCTATACTTCACCAGTAATAAATTAGCATTCACACGGATGCAGCCAATAGCTCTCACAGCACACCTCTACATAAACATTATCCCCTCTGCCTTTCACAGTCGGAGAAACCCAGCCAGAAAAGTTGCTGGAGGTGAAGAGGAAGTCAGCAGCATCTCTGGATCAAAACTGAAGCCTTGCTCAGTCACACCTTTCTTCTCCATCTTCTAGACAGCATCTGAATACAGCTGTACATCTCCTCTATGTGATTTATTCTGTGTAATAACACGGATTTTTTTTCAAAGCAGACTTTGATTTCAGTTTGTCGACACTAGTTGTGCATGTATGTGTAATTATATAGGATTATCAGTGTGCTACAGAAGGCCCACTTTGTATATTATGCCTCTACAAACCACTGGAAATTAAGTCCTGTGATTCTCCCTGCAGATTCTCATTTGGGGGATGCAAAGTGAGAGCGAGTAACTGTAAGCATAGCTCATGTTTCATAAAAATAAACAATGCTTATGTGGATATGTGACAGATGTTACACCTTGTTGAGTGCATTGAATTCCTTATAGCCAAATAAAAAAAAGCGAGATCACATAGGCTTCAGAGTAAGTGTAGTTTCAGCAGGAATGCAGCTCTTGCAAAAATCCAATATTGGCCCTGGGAAATGCCCCTTTTTATCCACATAAGAGCTGAATAATGTTCATGGCTGAAAATGCTAAGGATTCTTAATTGTGCACAGTCTCTCCTCAATCAAAATATGGGCTACATTTTTCAGTGAGTTACCCTCTCTGCCTGCCCAGCCTGCCAGCCTAGCTGACAAGCTGCATGTGTCAGAAGGAGGTAGGAAGATTTTTCTTACCTCTCAGAGCATTTTCTTTCTTTTTCAAAGAAAATAGTTGTTTTTTTATTTCATGTCAGATTCTTTCTAAGGGTTAATCTTTGGCAATTTTTTTTCAACTGATCTAGGAGATTCTCTCAGTTGTTTTCTTTTCTTTGTTGCTTGGGACAGGTCTTTCCAGTAGAGTGGGGCCATAGCAACATTTCCTGAACATTTCCATGAAGATAAAGTATGGATGGCATGGGCAGGACAAATAAGGGAAGGCAATAGATCTTCAGCACTTGAGACATGAGTCTCCTGAGAAAACGTAAGCAGATCAGAAGCATTTATCCCATAAGTCATAGCTATGCAACACTGCTCTCCCTACCTGGAAGAATGCCTGCTGGTCCAGGACCTCACCTGCATTCCCCTTCCTGCACCATGGGCCTGTGTAAAGACTTCTGACCAGTGCTGCCTTTCCCCTCCCACTGCTCTTCCCTCCAGTGTGTGCTGGAAAGAGATGGTTTAGCTCCTTGTTCCTGCTCCTGTCTTTGCAGTGGGACAAGGATCCAACCCTGCAAGTATCTTTTCTCACCTATGACCCCATTGGTCTGAGGCCAGCCTGAGCCCCACTGCTCAGGCCAAGGGGACACTGGCCTTGTGCTCACAGAGCCCAGGCTCTGCTGGTGGCTGTTAGCCAGTCCCACACCTGCTGATCAATGCTCATCCAGAGCTAGGGGCGGGGGCAGCTACCCACTCTTCACATGTGGGAAAAGGACAATTGCCCAAAGCTGGCTGCCTGAAGTACCAAAATCACTGCCCTACTCAGTGCCCTGCTGCATGGGGAGCTCAGCAGCTGCAGGGAGCCTTGTGATGCCAGCAGCTGCATCTCCAGGAGAGCAGGTAGTGAAAGGCAGCATCCCTCTGCAGCTTCTTGCTGTTTCATCCTCCCCATCCTTCATCACACTCTGAGCTATGCTTCACAGCACTTCTAATTATAAAGTGAAGCCACCACAAAAACCTTGGACCGAAATAGAGTGGAAGTCACAGCAGCAGGGTAAATGAGGGCAACTGACTTAGGAAAGGCAGAGGCACAGGGGCAAGCTCTTGAAAGCTGGAGTGCAAAACTGCAGCATGTCATTTTTCTCAGAGGCTACAGACATGCTGTCCCAGGCAAGTGTTTCCTCTCCAATGGACATTGGATATCTCACATGAAAGTCCAGCAAATTATCTAGGAGGTTTCTGCATGGAAATAATTTTGATATAGCTGACACATTGCAAGCTCACGTCCTAGCTGATAAGGTCAGCATCTTCTTTGGCTCACACACTTGCCAAGCTATTTGTAAAGGTGGGCCCATACACTGAGGTTAAAAGGATGTATTAATTAGAGGACCGAATCTTAAAGCCTGGGGACAAAAGAGCATTGTCAAACTCACGTGCCCCCTTTGGTGCAGTCAGCCTTGGCAAATGACATCCAATTGGATTTAAAGGGATCCAGAAGTGTAGACAAATTCCTTGCATCTAACTCTCCTTCCTGGCTTAGCTCCTGGCTTGGGACTAAGGTCGTTATTGCAGGGCAGCAGCACTGGAAAAGGCCTATGGTCTTTGCCCTCTTCCTATAAGCATCTTTTGGATAAAAGTTTTTTTTTTTTCCCCCCTCTATGGAGAAGTAGGAAGAAGAAATGTTCCTTAATTTTGAAATTCTTACCTGTGAGAGAGTTTGGATGGTTGGAGAAAAGCATCAAAGATATTTCACATCTGTACATCCCAAAGAAGTGAAAGTCCATCTCTCTGCATCCCACTCCTCTCTCATTTTGTACCATGCTGCAGAAAATGCTGCAGTGAGTCCAACAGTTGGGAATAATTCCCTGACTGTTGTGGAGCTGCTATGGACTACCTCCCCTGCATAAGGGACTGTCTGCCTATGTTTGATCCTGTGAGTGCCCCACGGGGCTGTGCCATGGGGCTGCAGCCTGCAGAGCACCTTGGGGTGGCATGGACTCCTCTGGCTCTGAGTGGAGCTGACACAAGGAGTGGCCACAGGAGTGGTCTGTCCTCTGGCCCATCTTGCTGCAGGAGACATGATGGGGTGATGAAGGACCTGCAAAACTGCTCCAACTCACCTGGCATTAGGGTTATAATGCTAGACAGGATGAATTTTTATTTTGTTGTGACTGATGATTTGTTTGTTGAAAATTCCCTCTTTATAAAAAATATACTTTATAATATATTAAAATATTCTCCAATGAAGAAAAGAATTTGAGAGTTGAAGAAAACTATCAGAGCATGTGAAAGAAAAACATTTAATATTTATTTGGTGAAATGAACCAAAATGAGGAAGGGGGCAGGACAGAATGAGAGGGAGAAGGGAAAGATTAAAAATAGACTGATTGCAAAGTGTTTCTAAACATTTTGTTTACTGATGCATATACCTCTTGCCCACACAGGCTTGAAGAAGACAGTTTTGTAATTCAGGCACAGACGTACCCTGTGGGTTGGGAAGCAATGTGCTTTGGTGAATGGGAAGTAGGTGGGAAGGTGGGCACTCCTCCATGCTGAGTGCTTCTCTGCTTAGACTCTGCTGATTGAGCCTAAGACCTGGGGCGACTTCCTTCCACCAGTCACCCCTTCTGAATGCAAAGGAAGGGCAGCAGCAGGCTGCTTGATTTGTAACTCTCTGCTTCCACCAGGAGTGAATCCGGTACAGTGGGATTCACCTCTGAGGATGGGCTGACCTAGAGATGCTTGTCTGCCTCCACTTTTTGTAGGAAGAGGTCAGAAGCCAAATCTTGAAAAAGCTAAAATCAGGTGAGATAGTGACTCTTCCTCAGAGTATCAGTAAGGAGTAACAGCTGGAGCACGGTAAATGGGTATAAGCCTGCTGTAGTCAGAATAAGTCCCCTTGTTCCAGCAGCTGTGTGTGGAGGCAGAAGAAGGGGCAGACAGGCAGGCTTGCAGGGGCTCAGTTAAATCCCCTGCACAGAAGTCACTGTGTACAAGCCTCCAGTGGGGATTAAAAACTCAAGGGTGGCAATATAGATATTCACAACGGGGTAGCAGTTCCATTGCTCCGCTAAGAGTAGTCTGAATGTCTTTGCCAGAATGTCCACAAGAGAAAGTTGAACTCCTCTGGGAAAATGTGCATGGTATCCACCACTGGAATCAGAGCTATGTGCTGGTAACTGTGGAAAGCCTTTTGTGAATTGGTATCTTCACGTTTACAGTTATCTATGAGAGATCTAAGAAGGAATGTTTAAACATGGCTGTATTTGCCATGTACTCCAGCATTAGGGAGTGGAGAACCAGCAAAGGCAGAGCACTTGGTCTTAGCACTGAATTGCACAATTAGCATTTTTAGCTGGGAACACCAAGAAGGAATGAGAAAAGGTGCCTGATCTGCGTGTTAGCACCAGCAAGGAAGAGAAAGATGTCATCTAACAAGGACATCTCACTTCTACTGGACAGTCCAGCAGGAGCATGCTGGCAATTTGGAAAGAAAATATAATTTTAAATGCCCCAAATCAAACAAAATGAAGTCTGAGACCAGATGGAACTTGTTGAGACTCAGGACATTTCTCTGTGTAGGCCACTGCCACCTCCAGACTGTTTTGCTTTCTCCTGAAACATGAAGACAGTCTGTCTGTTTGCTTTCTTTTTTTTTTAATGTGTGTTGAATGGCTTGGCCAATAGCTGTGAAACAATATTTAACTATAGGCAAAAGTAGCTTCTGTTTACTCTGGTAATTGTATTTTCATATACTGTATTTTTCTGCTTTTGTATTTTGAGCAAGTAATCTCAATTACTTGACTGGGGGATCACAATTCTCACCTGCTTGAACTCTCAAGTCCCCTGCACCTGCCCACGGTGTGGAGATGGTCAGCCTAATGGGCTGTAGGATTAAACTACACTTGCATTTTCTTCTGCAGAACAAACCTGTCTTATTCTCTTTTGTCCCTGCTCTACCATACCACATTTGTGCTAATTGCATTATTGCAGTGGTCTCAGGAGTCCTTTAGAAAACAAGAAGTGCCAATGTAAGTGGGACACAGGCATTTATGCTTTATTGGCCAGCATTTTCCACAGGCATAATGCTAAAGCTGAACAAATAGGCCAGCCCTAAATGCACACAAATCTGCAATCGGCAGCTTAGAGCTGCCAGAGTTGGCTCTGACTTAAGCAGGAGGCAAGGGGAGGTTTGCAGGGTCTCCCCAGCTGCAGGGATGCTCCCCTGCATTCCACAGCAAGCCCAGAGGTCTCAGAAGGGCCCCCATTGATGAACAATCACAACCTTTGCACACCACATGGATCAAAGGCTTTACATTGGAACTGGGGTGATCCTAGGCAGACTGCTCCTCTCCCTGTACCTCATGAACACTTCCTGTGAGATGGACTCTCCTGGAGGCTTTGAAACCAGCAGATGAACACCATGGTGTGAGTGTTCACGTCCAAAAGGTTATGTGAGGAACACAGCTCCCTGGCACGAGGCTTCCTTTCAGCTGTGTCAAGAAAGCAATACCAAGAACCCACATTTTCCTTCAGCACTTCTCCTAATAAATAATACTTAATTCCTATGTAACGCTTCTCAGACTTCCGAGTGTTTTGCAAAAGGGATCAGTGTCAGATGAGGAAGAGGAAGCAAATGCCATCACCAGGGTCACTGAAGTCTCCTGTTTCATCTCTAACCACTAGAGCCTAGTCCTTACACAGGTAAGGGAAGCATTCTGTAAGACTATGTGGGACCTGGTACTCTTTTAGGCCCTCTTTTCAGCTGCTCTGAACAGCCCTAGACAGTGCCCAGCACACAGAACTGGGAGATGACAGGAGAGATGACAGGAACACTGCTTGTGCTGAGTGTAAGGGCACAGAAACCTTACAGGAACACACGAATGTTTAATTCTCTTTAGCATCTTATAATCATCTATATATTTATTCCCTAACTACCCTTCTTCAGAGAACGTCATTCTTACCCTTCTATGGATGAGAAATGGCAGCTTTCTTGCCTCCAGAAGGGCTGGTGATGCAGACACAGTCTGGAAAGGGGCTCGTGCTCACTCTCCCACAGCCCAGGCAACACAGCCCAGGCAAGCAGCCATCCTCGCTCCAGCCCTTCCTGCCTAACAGCGTAAGCAAACCCATGCTCAGCTGCCTGCAGGAAAGCTCTCAGCGTCTCTAGAACAGGCATCACTATTTTCCCCTTGAAGTACTAATAGAAAGCTAATTAGAATGGCAAGTAAAGTGTACAAAAGGAAAGAAAAAATAAGAGAAAGGAGTGAAAATGGAGTTTCGTTTGACCATACAAATAGACAAAGAGGTAAAACTTGGATAGCAGCAGAGGAGTTTACAGAAGCTTTTGATGCATTCAATCTATTGCCTCTCTACTCCTGGTGGAAAAGATCGCACATATCATCTTACAGTGTTTGTTGTTCTCTGTAAAGATCTGCTCCGGTGGAGCTCTCACACTGGCTTCATACTCCATTGTATTGGCTTCTTGTTAACACTTATCAGCTGAAACAACATTACAACAACACAGAGTCCAGAAGAGTGTATTTTACAATACCACTAGAAGGCTGTGTGTATGTGTAGGGGGAAATACACTTTTATTGTTTTCCCCTCAAAAAAAGAAAAGGATGATAGTACAAAACCCAGCAGATGCAAATAATTTGAGCCAGACCTGCTGGTTGCCCAGAGGTAGCTGTTGACATGCAAAGGCTACAAGTTATTAAGTTTGGACCTTTTCTAATCACAGCAGGTGGAGTCCTTTCATAATGTGCAAAGGACAAGACAAGAAAGACCTACTTCTGCATATTTTCCTTAAAATTTCTGAGGTGTATGCCCTGTGAGCGAGGGTATCTGATTGCCTGAGTACCGGAGAGGATGGCACCCTGAAAATCAACAATGGAATGGCCTTTGCCATTGTTTTATAACATCCTAGTAATAAAAAATAAAGCTGCATGGAAAAGCATGGAGAAATTCTACTGTGTTCAGTCCACAAAACCATGACCTACCCGCTGTCAATAGGAGAAATGGTCTTCCAGTTTTCTCTGTTGCTGTAACCTAAGTTACAACTTACAGGTTATTAGAGCTCAAATATCCACGGCTGGCAGTGCCTGAGCAGGCTGCGTGCTGCAGGCTCGTGGATTAAGGGCAGGTAAACGCTACCCAGAGAAAATGGTCTGGATCCACTGCAGTTTGAGCAGCGACGCAGGAACACGTGAGTGTCACGCAGCACCTTCTGCATCGTGGTGTATTTGATACCATCAGGCCTTAGGAAAACACAGTCAGCAAAATGAACCCTCGGGTCTCGTGAAGGCGATGAACTGAATGAAGAACTGTACAACGGAGCACAGAAAAAGCACATAATGATTTATTTGCAAGTTTCTTCCAGGCAATAGGAACCATAACAATTGCAGCCCTACACACAAACAAAACATAAACACGTGTTCTTAAGATGGAGTGGCTGCAGTCTATCTGAGATTTATTAATACTATCCAGTGGACAAAAGCAGTTGGTCAAAAGTTGCAAATACATATTTCCTGTAAATCTGTTGTTTTTCCTTGACTTAAAACATATGGTTAGTCTCCTACACGTGCTTTCTTGGATCAGGGACAAGATGTCCTTTTGAAGAAAACATGAGACACACTAGAGATCCGCAGAAAGGAAGGGATCTACAGGATATGGTATATATTTACTCAAAGAGCGCCCTAAGGAGCAGCATGCCTAAAAGAGAGCATTCCCTGTCATCCCTCCTTTCAGACTTAAAAACACCCAGCTAGCCCATCTTAGAATGAACAGTGTGGCCAGCCATATGGAGCCTCTGTCCACATCCTGCACTACCAGTGGCAGGGAAAACAAAGGGTGAGTATAGAAAACTGCAAATTTGGTTCAGTTCAGAGTAAAAACAGGTGTGCTACTGATCCTTCCCAGATTCCTTTCTCTTCCAAATGTCTCCCAATTACACCTAACATTTCCCAATTATATGTAATTCTCCTTTAAAGTACTACAAGTGTTTTATTATGGGCTCTGGAAACTGATCCTAAAGGAAATACTTGACATTATTTCCTTAAATGAAATGAAAAAAATTTTCATTCCTGAAATGAAACATAGGTTCTTCATGGATTCTACTCTTCCATAAACAAATCTAAGCTGATTTCATTCCTCTTGAATAAAATAACACAAACTCCATTTCTGGTTTAACCCTAATCAGAGTTAATAAACAAAATAACCAGACAGAACTGGAACAGGTCTCTGGGTCACTGATTGGAGTCCTTTGCCACTGTTTTCAGTATTGTGTTTTCCCTTTCATTAACTCATCAGGCTCTGACAATTGCCATGTCTTAGATAGACTTGGTGGCTTTCCCCCTTCAAATAAAAGTCACTTCCTCAAGGCAGTTCCAAGACAAGGCAGGATAAAATCCAAGCATCCTCAGTCTCAGTCACTCGCTCTGTTATAACACCAAAACCGAAACATGTCCCAAATAATGCTGAACGTGTATCATGCTCATACGCTATATAGGGAAAGAAAATTGTATTTTCCTTCCCAATTCACTGGAATTCTCATGAGAGAACAATGACCAAGATAAAAGCTCAGCAAAGAAAAATAAAGAAGCAACTCCACCTCTTCCTGAAAAGATGTGAAAATAATGTTAACTGGAGAGAGCTTTGTTTTGCTTTTGCTTCCTCTACAACACAGAGAATCTTAATGAATTACGCCTCTAACTGGGACATAATCTTGTCTGTAAGGGATCAGGGGAAATTTAGATGTGGGGCTATCAGATAACGAGAGGCAACTGGGAGTTTTGGGAAGAGTTGAGAAATTGGCATATGAAAATAATAATTACAGATTTTACAGCATTTACTGACAAATACTATTGAAGAAACCTCTTTATTTTTAACTGTGAACCTAGGTAGAGAGGGAATTAGGATACCTGGTGTTAAAATCTCCTCAAATCCCTCAAAGCTTTAACTGAAGATCTAATGCTTTAGCTGGTATACTGGAGTTTGCTTAGCTGATACAAATCATATTTCCAGGAAAATTTGTACATTATACTCCCAGATGTCAGCCAGATGATACAAGGATATTTTGGCTTGGAAGCTTCTTTTCTCCTTTGCTGTTTTGCTTAAGAAGAAAAGAATTGCTTGTATGTTGTTTACAAAGATTTCAGCATGATGACTGCTATTTTAGCCACTAACACAAACAACCTTGACAATCAGAATGCATTTTTTTCAACCTTCTTCATCCAGACAAGGAAGCAGTCATCAATTACAATCCCACACATGAAATACAAATTTAGCAGTACAGAAATGAAAACTAAAGCAATTTGTACCTTTACTATTCCAAGGGGATTCATTCTTCCTCCGTTTACTATGAAATATTTCCTCTCTCGAAGTCAAAGTTACATCAATGTCACCGACCTTAAGTTGAATCATAGTAAGAAGATGATATCCTGGCATTCCTGGCACCATCTCCTCATTATTGAGCTTTTTATTTACCATGTGTTTTAAAACAATGCTCAACCATTTGTTTTCCTTAGGTTGCAGTCAAGTTTGACTTATTTGAGTTGATATAATCAAATTTAACACTAAAAAGTGTGTTTTATAAAACCTGATTTTTAATTGATGTCCATTGAACAAATTAACTTCATCAGCAAAATATGTAAAATGTTTTTTTACCCACTCCATAATATTTCTTAATAATAGCTGTCATGACACTACCAATCTGAAATGAACAAGCATACCAATGTCTATGGAAACACAGGTTTCTGTGAACAGCCTGGAAAACAGAAAGACATTTCCAACCAAACAATCCTATTTAACTTCCAGCTCTTATCCTTCTTTTGTCTTGGAAACAACCAGAATATTAATATGGGTGTTCATTCTTCTACTGCACTGGTCTGTCATTTTCCCTATTTATAAAATTACTGTTCCCAGTAACATAGCATTTCCCACACCTGGATGTGCACACACACACACACACATATACAGATACATGCTGATCACAGTACATTCTAAATTAGCTGGGTAGATAAAGGAGGAGAGCTCTGTGTCTTGCTGGCTCTTGCAGGAAACCATGTCACATAAAACGTAATGGAAATGCTCTAAGTGGTGCACCTCAGTCCTCTATGTGCCTGAAGGTACTCTGTGCCTTCATTGCTGGAGTGCACATTTGGGTGTATGGGCACAGTTACATCGAGCCTCTCAGCACCTCCCTGTGTCCAAGACAAAAACTTTATCACTTTGCTGCCCAACCCTTAATACACTTCTGCAACTCATGACCGACTCCAGCATGGTGAATGAAGCCACTCAGGATTTAAATGAAGGTTGTAGAGGTGCCCCTTTTAAAACTCTCCTCCTGGTGATGAATGAAAATGTAGGTGACTAAACACCAATTCTACTGATCGGTGTTACCCCTTATTTCCCTTCATTTTGGTCTGCTCCATCTATTGCTTTTGTCTTCCACTCAAACTGCTTGTAACAGGGATCACCTTTGGGCTGGTCTGACAGAGGCCAAATGCGATGTGGCTCTGCAACATCCCTAGGCTACCTAGGCACTAAGGGCCATGCTTATCCTTCTTTATTTTAGGGAGTAATGTAGATGCCTAATTTGGGAATGTGTCCAAACTGCTATCTCCAGAGGTGAAAACAGCATTTTGTCAAGACAACTAAGCCTCAGTAATATCTGGAGAGGTTTTAAAGTTCTTCTCTCACTCCTTGGTCTAGAGAAGAAATCTAGAGCAGATAAGACTCACAGAGCATCATAAACTAGATGGAATACTCTGGGCTTACGTAATAAATATAAAAACCTCCTTGCACCATATCACAATCCACAATAACCATCCTCCCTGTGCAGGGATCTGTTATACTACCACAACAACACTAATTTTGTGTGATGGGCTGGCACGGAATTATCATCCTCATTTTCCTTGAACATGAGGCCAGAATTTAAATCCAAACCCTGATGGGCTTTTTCATACAGTATTTCAAATTGGTCTGTTTGTATGGGAAAGTCAAAATAACTGCATCGGTTCCTGGGATATTTGGCTGAACCTGATGTCTCTCTTTTTGAGCATATGGTTTATTGAATTGTAATACTTTTCAAGATAATTCCAACTGCCCTATTCGGAAGGATTTGTATTCTCAAGTAGAACATGCACAAGAATAAAGATTTTGATTGCAGCTTTAATATCAAAGTAATATGTTTCAATTGACTAAGCAGGCCACTAACAATTTAGATAAAGGGATGCAATATAACAATTAATGAGCTATACACAAATTCCTCATTGTTCATTAACCCTTCAGAAGCTGACTATTTGCATACAGCCCATGTCTTCCCTTCATTTTGTCCACACTCCAAAAGACAGTAGAGTACTCAAAAAATGTTGCTAAGAGGTTGTTTTAACGTATGGTAAGTGATATGCATACACATTATGAAATAATATGTACAAAGCACTGGTAATGGTCCTAACAGAGGTAATGGAATTTACTGTAATTTCTACAGGGTAAAATTTTAGATAGTATCCATTACAAAATCAGCTATCTCAGGCAGAGCTGGATTTACAAGACCAGTCAGCCTGGGGCAAAACTCTACTTGAAAGAGCAGCAGGATAGGAAAGCTTCCAGGGAATGGGTTGACCACACTCTTATTCTCAAATTCAGCCCCAGCAAAAAACAAAACAACCCAAGGCCTACTCTGTTTCTTCATGCAATATTTTCCTTTAGCGGCATGGCAAACACCTTATGCTACACGTTGCAGAAACTGGTTTGATCTGGAGGGGTCCAGATCCAGCAGTCACATGGTTTCAGGAAAACCACCACTTTTCTCACATAGTTCTTTGACCTTGTGGGTTGTGGTAAAAAGGCTGGAATTATGAACCCTGAAAAATGCCATAAAAGTCCAGATTATTTCTTCCCTTTTGTTTTCTTGACTCTGCCAAGACTTCTTCATGAGGTCCTTGGGGTGGGAGCATTAGAGTCAGTTACCGCAGCTGCTTCTCTCCTTTGGATGTTCTCATTTCTCCCTATCCTTTTGGCTCTATTTGCTTATTTGCTTGATTATTTGACAGAGTAGTTTAGGTTGGAAATTATATATATACATAGATGTATATTAGCTGGAGTAACGAAGAGTATTCCTATTGATGACAGGGGAAATATAGCACAGTAGGCTACAACTTAGAAATTTTCATTCCTGAATTTGACATTCAGGTGACCTACATACAAATGACACAAAATTATCATTCCTGTTTAACAAATGGGGAGCAGAGATGTGAGGTATATTAAAGAGGTTTTCCCAAGGACACACTGCAAGTCTTTAACCGAGCCAGAGCCCAAGTAAAGGGGTCCTGGAGGCCATCCCAGCATCCCATCCTCCTGGCAACGGAAAACACTAAAAGGTCATAAAAGTGTATGAGACAACTGAGTGAATCATGTCCGTAATTCATTCACTTGAGCTTTGTTTTCATTCATAAACTCATCAAAGTTCAGAGCCCCTGAAGTGAGTTATAGTCCCGTCTCCACTGAAAAGCTGTTTGTTAATCTCAGACGGACCTTTGCCTTTATGGCTATGCAGTGGGTGCAGTTAATATACTTTCATTTCCTTTTTTATTGTTAGCTCAGGTATTAATGATGTCAGCTGTATTCCCAGCTCTACCAATAGGCTGGAGTTAAACCATGACATCAAGGAATACCTGTACAGACCCGTATCCCACCTGCATGGTAAATGGATTACCTTTTCCACAGTGCTTGTGCAAACATACCTCCAAACCCATGGCAGTTGGCAGTTAGAGGCCCTTCAAATTAAATGGATTTTGGATCAACTCCCCTCTTTCTAGCCCTGAATCACCAACCTATGTATTCGACCAATATTACTTGATATTCACATAAAGATATGAAATAGCCTCTTTTAGCTCTTCATCTGAGCCCAAGCAAGTTGGGAGTGGAGGAGTCTGCAGGGCAGGAGATAGTTTTCTCTTCCCCATGGAGCAGAACAGCCCAAGAAGAGATGCTTTGTGGCCATGGCTTGCTCACAGCTCATGGACAAGGTAGCAATCCTTTTGCAAACTAAAGGTTCATCCCAGGCAAGTTTTATAAATTTTTCCTGAGACAGAGAATGAAAGGTCTGCATTCACAAAGGAAAAGACTTCCTTGCTAAATGTAGAACTTAGTGACCAGTCTCTGCTGTAGTAAAGGTACAGAACGTATCCTTAAAAATAAGTACTTTCTCATAAAATATAAGGTCCTTGACATCTTAGTTTTAAAGCATTTCTAACTGCTATTTAAGGAAATTAATGCACTAGGATTGCATTATTGCAAGAGATTGTGGTCATGTAGATTCCTGTGACTTTCTGATATGTAGCTTTTTCAGTTTTTTCATATAACATTTGTATGTATAGCACAAATTTAATTGTTACTGAGGCTCACCAGTATCATGAAATTATAATTTCAAAATATTTGTATGCAACCAAACAAATTCAAGGTGGACAGTAACAACATTCAAGCTACAAGCAAATAGAAAAGGAGACAGACAAAAAATAACCCATAATTTTAGAGCTGGGGCTCTTGACTACTTTGGAAAAAAGATTTCAGAAAAAATCCTACTCTGCATTTTCTCCCCTGGTACATCAAAGTTAAAAATCAAATCAATACCATCTTAGTATTAGATAGTGGTGACAGCATGCAGACATCAGTGTTGTAATTAAAAAGCCATTCAGCTCAGTTGGTAAAATGTAATTTTAGCTGTAGTCACTGGCTGTTTCTAAGCAATCTATTTACCCCAAAACGTCCTCAGGCATGGACTGAAGAGTGTGAAATGATCGAATTTTAGTTATCCTCATACATAACAAATTTCAATTATAATTCCTACTGTAAAAAATGTTATAATAATATTATGCTGAAGTCCCTATGCTAACTGGCACCAGGGATAGAAGAGGAGGAAGAAACTTTCTCTGCTTTACCACTTCCATTAGTCTCATTTTACATGGAACTTCTTGCCTGAACCTGTAGAGGGGCTAATCCTAGCTGGTGACTGAGGCAACACCCTATGCTGCTCCAGTCCATGGCCCACACCAAGACACCACCATGGAAAATTGCTGCAAGATTTCCCCCTGCTCTGACAAGGACAGTCAGAGGAACGTCCCTCATTGCTTAAAGACTGGCAGAGCTCTGGCTTCAGATGCTGCTCACTGGAAAAGCTTAGGGCCACTCATTAAAGTAGCAGCTAAATTAATGGTAAGCAAAACTAAGTAAAATGCACATAGCGTTTAACTTTCTAAGCTAAAACTATCAACCAATTAAACCAAATAGCATGCCTGAATTAAATATTAAGCTTATTTACAGACAAGAAAACTGAGGCAGAAAATAAAAAGGCCAGTTTTGAGGATAGTACTTCAAAACCGTTCTACAATCAGTATTTTTTTTGGGTTAACTTATTTCTTTCTAAAGTGCTGTGTGCCCATAAGCAACTTTGTCACAGCTGTAAATCATTTGGTATTCTATGGCACATTATGAAATCCAGAGAGATGGACCTGTCCTTAACGCCACAGGTGTGCCTGCATCCCCAACCCCATCTATATCCATATCCATATCCCCAGCTGTATCCACATCCCCTTCACTGTCTGCACATCTGCTTGCTTCTCCAACTGCTTGGCCAGCTCCCAAGGTCCCTTTCACTGCATCACCCTGCCATGGACTTATCCTGGAGGGAGCCAACTTGATGATTAAAAGCAAGTGCTGCTTCAGAACCCCTGAACTGTCCTTCTTCTCTACTCAGCAGTCCAGGGGCAATAGGATACTCTTCCCCATCAATCACAGCAAAAACTGTTACACTAATACATGAAAGTGAGGGTGTGCAGGCTTTTGGAATGGTTTATAAACATCTTCCAGAGTGTGACAAGATTTCTAGACATCAGGAGATCTGTGTCTGTGTTAGGTAGTTGCTGTAGCCAAGGGTTTCACAACTCACCTCCGTGTACCCTCACTGGAGCATGATGCAGGCCAGGAGACTGGTTTTGAAAGCCAGTCTGATGAAACCAGAATCTGTCAGAGACTTGGAGACCCAGCAGGTCCCCAGATCACAGGCTGGACTGGTTGGCACAGAGAATGTAAGTGCAGTAGTAAAAGAAATAATTTTGGATAAATATGGAATAAAAGTTTCTCTTTTTTTCAGTAAGGGCAGAAATAAAACTAGAAGCAGAAATAGAATCTGTTTGCTTAATTCTGTGCTAGACCACACAGGAAAAATAGGAGATGTTCAGATAAAAACACAAATCACATGCAATGTGCAGTGCATATGCACATGCAACTTGTCATTTCCAACTCTCTATTCTTGTCATAGTAGCTATTATTCTCTCACCTTTGCTCAGTGGCACTAGCAAAAGCAGTGGTGGGCAGCTAGGAATACCATATGTGTTACAAGGCAGATGGTTTGAAGTACAGCCACTTCAATTGTAGTGTCAGATAAAAAGTTTAGAACCATTCTCCTTACTCTCAGTTTCATCAGCACCCTCAGACTTGAGGCAATGAGCTAAATGGGCCCAGTCTTACAGAACAGAGGTTTCCATCCCTTTGGGTTGCTGTAGGGTGCAGGTTATTGTACACTGCATTTTAAAAAGTGAAAACATAAATTAGAGAGTGTGCCCTAATCTGGCATGCAGATGACTCCAGCTCCTGCAGCAAAGAGAAGGCACCAGGCAAGCAGCAGCAAGAAAGCAAATTTCCTTAGTTTCTCACACCCTCTCTCTGCAGAACTCTTTACTCCTTGGGGGGAGGTGCTGCACTGTAGCATCCTTCAAAGGAAGGTCAGCTTGCAGAAACACACATACAATTACTGGCCTGTCTCTGCTGCTTCTCTTTAGCTAGTCAAACCAAGTCCCTAACAACCCTATTATACCTGGCATTTTTTCCGCATCTTCGAAAATTGCCATTGCTGCTCTGTTTCCTTTCCATATATGTTTCCTTCTTATGACAGCTCAGAAGGTCTACCAAAATGGGGGATCTTTTGCTATGTCTGTCACAGCTTGCCATGGCCAAGCTCAGTGAAACCTGAGAAGAAACATTCCCAAATGTATTAAAAAAAAAAAAAATCACAATTTTATAACTGTTTGCATGGCCAGGTAAAAATTTAGGGGCAAACTGCTTGGATTTTAGTGCCGCCGCTGACACAGAGGAATGCCCAGGGACTGGGGCCCTCACTGTCTCTGATTTGCATCAGAGGGAAAATGAACCCAGAGAAGAGAGGACGTGTTCAGACAACGCTCACACACATCCCAAGGGAAGGGTGAAATGATGGAGGAATACAATGATGTTTTCTGAAGCATGGTAAATGGGAGAGAAAAGGACAGAGAAGGGTTAGAGAGAGCTCATAAGGATGACTGAGAGGCAAACAGACCACCCTGGTGGCTTTTAGGGAGGGCAAAAAGCCTCCCCCAGCCTTTGGTGTAGCACTGTGTCCAGCCCGTCAAAATGCCTTATTTTGGGGTACACATCTCACTCTGTTCCTGCAAGGCAGCAAGGACAAGGGAGTCCTGGAATGCTCAAAATGTCCCTTTTTGCTGTCTTCTGAGAGGAGAGTATCCATTAGCTTCCCATCTGCATTGCTTCATGTGGTCTTGAAGGCAGAAACTTATCAGTGCAACATTT
This sequence comes from Edolisoma coerulescens, assembly GCA_013397115.1. Taxonomy (NCBI): domain Eukaryota; kingdom Metazoa; phylum Chordata; class Aves; order Passeriformes; family Campephagidae; genus Edolisoma; species Edolisoma coerulescens. Next base: position 3,562,438 of record VWZW01001520.1, read on the forward strand.
ATTTTTAGGTTTTTAAAAGATTCTGGCTTACTGTATTGACAAACAGTGATCACTATTTCTCCCTGCTGTCAATAGTTAAAACAACATTAATTGACATTGGATTTATATTCATGGTATGTTTCTGGAACAATTCATTAAAATGTCCAGGCTTACTGCCATAAAAACCAAATATAGACTAAAGTAGATCTCTTATACAGTCCTGTAGGACCCCTGCGATGCACTGGAAGGGCTCCTCACCACAAAGTGACCAGTACCTTACCCATTACTTACATGTGCCCATTTATTCAAAATTAAGAGCAAAACATGTTCCTCACCCTTTCCTAGATGCCTTCTTCATTGCTGTGTACAACATTCAGCTGAACAAGCTGTTAAGTGGGAAAAGGAGTAGGAGGTGACCAGCTTTCCCTTCATCCTTTCAACTAGTGAGCAAAACAGCACACAGTAACTATCAGGGGGAGCACATATTTTCTAGTAGCCTGCAGGCTAAACATCCCTCCTCCATCTACCTGTCTATCTTCCCAAAGCGTGTTGCACTCTCACTCCCAAAGTGCTCAGAATATGCAGAAAGAGCTCCCAGGAAAGCCTGAGGAGCAGAACTCAACCTGGCTATTCCAGGATAGTTAGCTGAATAGCAGTACTTCCTTTTTCTGTCCATAAATATGAGCAAAAAGGTCATTTTATCACTGCAACAGACAACACAGTATTTCTCAAGACTGAAGGATCCTAAGCTATCGAATACCTGAACTACAGATTACTGATATGCAGGAGAGTATAACAGGGCTTTTGTACTGTTTTTATACTGCTCCCTAGATATCCCCTTCTGGCCACAGTTGGGGACAGGCTACTCAGTAAGGTCGGACTTGATGCTAGGAAGTTTCCTAAGATCTTAAATGATTTCCAGACTTCTGAAACACCTTAGTATTGGTGAGCCTTCTATGACAAGCCTTGCAGCATGATGAGGATATGGTCTAATGTGCTCACAGAGTCCAAAGTCTGGTGCCTAGGACACAGAGTATCTGTATCAATAACCTCAGTACACTTTGGATGCATCTGTATGGGTGAATCAAACATGCCCAGGACTGTTTTCTGGCGAACTGGCCTAGAACAGCTTGAATCCATATATACACAGACTGCCTAATGGGAATGGTCTCTGGACTGACCTAACTTCTGTAGCATATCCAGGAACTGGGAGAGCACTAGTAGGACTGGTCAAAACTGTGCCAAGGACCCTTCTAGCAATTTAATGGTTCAGACAATCAAGTTTCAGTGCCAGAGGATTTTCATTCAAGTTGTTTAATTTACTTGGGTAGCATTAGCCTTAGGGAATCCAAAAGTCTAAGCTCATTGATAGCCTTCTATATATCTTCTGCTGTTATTAGCAAGAGTAATAGCACTTTCTTGATTGATGTACATATCTTCCTTATACCAGCTTTGAAATGGTCTGCTCTGAAGGAGCAATCAGGATTGGCAAGTTTCCAGATAGTCCCATCTACTGCCAGCCAGCCTAGGTCTGAAGCTCTATTGTCCCACAGTCCCTGCCAGTTGGACAGGCCTAAAAGAACCAAAGGAAATTGTTCATAGACAGAAATAGGTCAGCAGCCTTCCCAGCTTTTCCTCCTTAATAGTTTGGGTCAGAGCATGGGTGTCCATATGTTTGCAGTGACCTGCTTGTGGCTGGCACCCTGGCAGTCTTTCCTCCAGGGTGACGATCCTGCCCTAGAAGTGGTGCTGGCTGCAGAGAGAAGAGGGATGTTGGGATGAACTAGGACAGCTATGGAAGCCGTATTTTTTGACACTAGAATTCTTTCAGCTTTTAGGGAGATGAAAATCTCACAAAAAAAGTGTAATGAAACGCCCTAAGAAATGGGAATTTTTACCATGGAGCTAGCAAGAACACGGCTCTGCACTGAGTTTCTATCTCTGTTCTTTAACAGCTGACTGTGTGCTGTTTTACTATTTTTTAGCAGATGGCAAAGGCACTTAATCTGAAACAGCAGGACTTCTCTCTGAAACAAATACAAACATTTCCTGCAGAACACAGTATGATGTAAACCCAGTGGCCAGAGCAGTTTTCTGGTGACGTGTTCCCAGGCCCTCTAAGTAGTATTTGTAGATAGGCAGCTCTTGATTCCCAGACCATGGTGAGTAGTGAGAAGCCTCCACGGCAGAGTCATCGTGTGGGGAGCACTCTGCTCCAGGAACTCCACAGTGGGCCCCATCTGAAGCGTGCTGTCAGGCTCAACTCTGCATTTCAGGCTGGTACAGGTCTCACAGAAGTAAGGTGGGAATCTTGTCAGTTGACATTGGGGCAGTAGTGTCAGGCAGGCTCTCATCCCCAGGAATGCATGAACAGAAAGCCTCCGAGTCATGGTGGGAGTTCAGGAAATCACCGGATCCCCATTTTTTTCTTTATAATTGAGACACATTAGAGACAGTGTATCCTGTTCTTGGCAATCTCACATTTCCATCTTTTTCCCAGCTTTGGCTAAGCAGAGACAGATCCAGCCCAGGAGCAGCAGCTGGACTCACACTCTGATGTAGGATAGTTGCATAATGTCATGCGTTTTCTTCTGTTCTCCTCCCTCACCTCACTGGGGATCTCTTGTGATAAAAACAGTAAAAGGCTCTTGATTTATTTTGCTGACTAGAACATTTCATTATATTGATTCAGCTCATGAAAGCCCCACAAGGAAATGGAAAATAGCCCATTATTTTTAATTTCCAATTGGAAAAGTTACAACACATTTCTATTTATGATGTGCATGTTTTTGTTTTTTTTTAATCTAAATCATCAAATTCAGCACTTATTTTTAGAACAGTCTATTTCCATCGTTAAGGAAAGACTAAGGTTTGAACTGAACTCGCAAGCTGCTGAGGTTCAAAGAGATTATTCATTTATATTTTGCACAGAGTTGGTGAGGAGGTGAAACTGCCAAATATCCTGAACTTCTCTATTTTGGGAAAAATGGTGGGCTAGGATGATCTTATAAAATATATTCACGGCTTAAATTGAACAATTTAACACTCTGAAGCTTAAGTAAAAAATTAATAGAAGGCAAATCTTTGAAGTGGTGGCATGTGTGTAAGCCTCTTGTCCCCTGCAGCCAAAAAAAAAAAGTCATCAAGGCTTCAGACAAGCAGCATTAAGCATTTGAATTCTCCACAAAAATATTCGTGATGTAGAGCAATTACTTGTTTCTGATATTAGAGAAAAGTTGCTAGAATGTGTTTATTTTGCCTCTCTCTGTATGATATCCTTTGGAATATGTGCTTTACATGACTTCTGCCTCATGGTAGATTCATCTTTTGTGGTATAATCATATACCCCCATGCACATTCACACATCTACATATATATTTACACACACACACACACGCATGCACACACACACACACAAAGAACAAATAAACTAGATGGCCAGAAATTCTTGGCATGCTCTCTGTTATTTCTGTGTTGCTCTTGCTTGAAGCACATTTAACATTTTACTTGACTTGAAAACTTAGTAAGGTAGATGGATTAAGGAAAAAAAAGCCAAAGGTTGAAAGGATGAATAGCTTAGAGAATAAAGCATCGGGCACTTACAGTACTGCTGGCACTGAATGCAAGGAATCAGTCCTGCAGACCTCAAAAGGGTGAGGAATGAAACTCAAACACACCCGGTTTGGTCAGCCCCAAAAACCTAACCGAACAAAGACATCCCAAACCTGCAGCTTGGGTTAAAGAGTTAAGACACTAATCCAGTACAAAGGGCTTTATTCAGACTGTTTACCCTTTTGTATGTATGTATATACAATCAAAACTAATTTTTTTTCAGACCCTGATGTGAACCAGTGCTCTATACAAATCTGTGGGGAAAAAGTCCAGCAAGTTATTTCACTGACAAAAGTGGCCTTTATGTTGCTTCAAAAGTGGCCTTTACTCTTTGCAAAGTTCCTTTAGAATAAGGTCTGTGAGGAATTTTGTGGAAAACAGAGCTACTTTACAGTATTTTCTCCGCATTGACTCTTTAAACATACTAAATCTGTGCTTTGTTAACTCAGCATTCAAATGTAGAGAAATCCAAAGAGCAGGTCAACTTTCTGTCCCTAACGACAGCTTTCCCTCTCAACCGGCCAATGGCCTGGTCACACAACCTAACCTCCTGCCCTAGAAGATTTATCATCAGCTTTGCATATGTCCTTGTCACTTTGAACTAAATGGGGCTGCTCAACATGCCCTAAAATCTAGTGCCTGTGTATGCCTTGCTCGACTGAACCCTGAAGATCTATTAGTGCCAAAAGCTAATTGCAGGTGTTTTGCTCTTGATAGTGTATCTGAAATTTAGTACAGCGAGTGCTCTTCAGGGAATGAGCCACCTTTTGTTCTCTGTAGTTTTCAGAGCACCAGCACTCTAACTTCAGATGGGACCTTTAGGTGCTACCATGATATGGATAAATAAAAGACAATATAAAATGGTTGCCACTGAAGAAAATGAGAGATGTGAAAGGTAATAAATAAAGCTAATTTAATCCGTCTGAAAACAACTGATTAAACCAGCAATCAGATCAGAAATAAGGTAAAAAATGGAAATCTTTCCATAAACATTTTCTACCTCTCTCAGAGGAGCAGTGCAAAGATGATGTATCACTCATCCCTACACAAACCTTGCTTTGATTTATTACTTCTTAAATAAAAAAAAAGACAACCTCTGTGATTTTTGTTGCAAAGTGTTTTTGCAACACTTCTCAAAAGAAATCCATGCCTATACTAACAGACCTTACATATATCTCCTTAACTGGTAAAAATACAAGCTTCCAAGACTTTCTAGAAGCTAGATAAGGAACAAATAACATGGATCCAAACCTTCTGCTTCTTGTCTGTGGATATTAAGTATATTGCTGTGAATATAGAGCTGAAAGACTATTCAGATGCAAGAAGGCAATACTCAATTTCTCCTCTCAAAGACAGTTTCTTTGTCAGAATTAGAGGAATTCTAAAGGGCTTTTCACTTGCAGAAAAAGCCGCCTGCCAGCAATGATCATGGTTAAACAAAAAGCATGTCCAATAGAGCAAGCCACTCATGTGACTATCATTTGCAACCCAGGTACTGGGAGCAAACGCTGGCTGCATACTTTGATCTAAATATACCCCAATTAAGGTTTGACTGATTATCTGCGCTCACAGAGTGGAGGTAGGCAAATTTAACAAATGGCAATGAGGAAACTTGGGTTTATGGAGTAATTTAACAAAGGCAACATAATGGCAATAACATAGGAGCAGCAGACCACCTGCTCCTCGGCTGGGTTCACTTTCTCATGGATCTGTCACACTGTAGAGCTCCCCACACAAATAAAACAAGAAATAAGTAATTCTCCTGGAGAGCAATTGTTAAATCACCAGTCCTGAAATACACCGGGATGGAAACTGATATTAGGTGACATTTTTTAAACCTGTTTGAGGAAATCAAAAGTCTCATTGATTACAGCAGAGGTTTTAACCAAAAGAAGTGTGAAAACAACCAACATTTCTCACTTTGAGAATTATATATGGATTTCGCCAAAAAACTGTAAGTGCAGGAGAATATCTTCATGAAAACAGCCTACAGTAAATAATGGAAAACATTAGCTTTTCTTTAAGCTCTTTTATACCACAATTTAACATCTTTGCCAGAAATTCAGACCTTTGTTATTTGGATAAGTTATAACTCAAATTTTTTTTTTTAATCTTGTGTTAGCTGTTTTAGCATTATTAACATATTTGTTTAATCTCTACTGAGAAACACTGAGTGAAATTTAGAAGTAAGAAGTACAATAATACATCTTAAAAAAAAATCAAGTTGTGCCACGAGATTGATACCAATGGATCTAGAAGATAAAACTGCAATATGAATTACCTTTTTTGTTTTGGTGGATGAGAGGAAAGAGGCTAAAACATAATGGAATTATGGTATAACTAGACAGAAGGCTCTGAAAACACTATTAGCAGGAGATTATTTTACATTTATGAAGGAAAAAATGGGGAAAAAAATCAGTCACTAACAGTTGCTTCAAAGACTCAAAGACTGTCGAGATGGGATATTTTCCCAGAACATTTGGCCTGGATCCTAAGGGACTAATTTTACTTGCAGGTGACCTATGGATGTGAGTCAGCACCTTGGGTAAGCATTTGAAAGCAGATGCCCATGCACCATTTGTTCCTTGCCTCTTGCCACTGATATAAATGACAATTAATATGCACATCTGAACATGCATACTCACTGTGGGACTGCAGACACTAGAGACCTTTGCTTCATTGTCATAATGTGTTTTTTCCCATGAGTAAATTTACTGCTAATTCTTTCAGCTCTCACAACTGAGCATTGTTAAAAATAGAAAAGAAAAAAAAAGGAAAAAAAAATATTACTCAGACACAGTTGGTGAGAAATCTTAAAGTTCTGATTTAAAAGATGTTGACACAGATGTTGGGAGAGTCTGCAGACTGGATTTCCCGGATAGAGTAAGCAGAGTAAGGATTTAACTCACCTCACTTCAGAAGTCTTAAACATAGATGTTCTAACCACTCTGTTCTTTCTTCACTGAGGGTAGAGAAAAAAAAAATCTTTTCAGAGAACCATTCACCTTAACTTTTTTAGCTATGCTGTTCAAATTGCCTCTAGAGGGGCCTATTTTCCACCATTACAGTGAAAGTCTAAATTGAGGAGCTTCAGCTGAGATGACTAATACCTAGGCATCGGCTTTAGGGTAGATCTTCTCTTCCAAATATCCATGGAGCTTTCTTGCATGTCAGGCAGGCTCTAGTTGGTGCATCCTGGGACATTGAATGCATCAGAGAAACCTGGAGACATGAAGGTAAAGCAGATGGCTCCCAAACTTACCAACAAATTGTGAGAAAAAAAGGGATCTGTTTGGAATGGACCTGGCTGTGAGAGGCTCAGATCTGGATCTTGAACTGGACTTTGGGATACAACAGCCACTGGGAAAGAGTGAGGCCAAAATTTGGATCAGGGTTGGCACTGCTCTGCCTGTGCTCACAAAAAGTCTTGGGTCATTGCTCGGCACGCAGTGCCACATGCAGCAAAATGCCTATGTGCTGTGGGACTAGCTCAAGGTCACGTGTCAGCATAAACTCACAATTTCTTCTATTTATCAGCTACTGTCACAAGTGGAACATTACTTTAAGGCAGCAGAGATTTGGGGTGTGCATCTGTTAATCTTACTTTACTGTGAAAATGTTCATGATAGTCCTTTTACTATCAAGATGTAATGCTGCTGATTAAATTACAAATGACACACTACATCAATTCTTATTAGAGATGCTCAGGTCTCTGAGTATGTACACTCATGTGGCTGATACCCTTCTTGCCCATTTCTCATACCATTCAACCCAGTAATTATCAGCAAAGATTTCAGAGCAGACTTGAGGTAGTCACGCATCTCACTGTCAATCAAGGGTTTTAGTTTTTTTGGCAATGTTTATGTGATATCAGGGGTCAGAGGTTTTTAACCCTACTTCCCCTGGTGAACTATTACAATCCTCTGTTGGATTCTGCTGGGAAAGGAACATATCCTATTACGCTGCTATCAATTCTTCATCTTGTAGCATCACTTCACGATTCACAGATATGAAATCATTAAGGCTGAAATTCTACCATGTGTTGAACCCTTTGTTTATTTCACTAAGACCTGAAAGATCTTGGGACTAGCCTTCAGATATGATGAGACCTGTCAAAAATGAATTCACCCATTTTTGTGTACTATCAATATTTTATTATTTAATGATAGTTTAAGGCTGTACTAGATATAGCTTGTTCATAACTAGTCTGAAAAAGGAGATTATCTTTTGCAAACAGTTGCCTTTCATCCTTTTCACTCAAAACACAAATACATTTGACTGAAAACTGAAAATGTTTCATTTTTTAATGCAACAGTTTAATTTTTTTATTATGATAAGGAAGAACTTTCTGTGGGGGAAAAAAAAAAGTTATGAAACAATCAGGTTGTTCAGTGAAAAAAATCCACTTTGGTAGAAAATCCTTGGCCAGGCTGTTTCTTTACAACCATTGGATCCCTACACATGTACTCTATGAAAAGTTTATAAGTCCTGGATAACCTCTATAGGTGGATAAACTGAGAAATTGAGAAATGTAACACGGTAGTTACTGAGAGTGGCACCTCAGCTATTCTGGTTTTATGGCTGATTAAAAAAAAAAGATATTTAGTCGTAATAATAATAATAATAATCCTTCCTTTTTTTTTTCCCACCAAGTTACAATATGATGAGAACACAACATTCCCCTCAGTATAATTCTCCAGCACAAACTTGGCAAAAATTTTCAAGCAGTGCTGTGACAGCAGAACTGAGAAAATGAAACAGATACAATTGTTGACAAAAGTAATGTGACTCTTAATAGAACAATAAAGAGAAGCCACCAAAGCATTTTGACCAATAAAAGAGTGGCTCCTTTGTATAAAATTCACTTACATACACATAAGACAGAGTGGGGTTTTAGTATGATGCTGCAGAGGCACAAGGGCACTGACATAGTCCTAGAGTCGCCTTTTAATAAGTGAAGTGTTAGGGGGCTGGGCAACCCATGGGGGTGATATGGAGCTGCTTGCTTCCAGGTCACTGCTTTGAATCCGGCCTCGGCTGATGCCAGCTGAGAGCCGTAACTCTTTGATGCCTGCTTGGTGGCCTTACAAACTTCTCCTTGTTTGGGTTCAGTATGAGTGGGTGCTTGCTGCACTGGCAAGCCCTGTCACGGTGGCAGGAGCGATGTGGGCACTGTGAGGCTGGGCCTGGTGGTCTGTGCATAGTGAGAGGGCATGGGTAGGGCTGCTCCTGTGCCCGTAACCCCGTGCATCGACGACTGCCGTGCTGGTGCAGCAGTGTTGGCAAAGAAGCTCCCTGCAGAACACCAGTCTTGAGGACATAGAGTGCTTTATTCTCCATGGCTGTTCCTCAATATCATTCCTGAAAAGTTTCCAGTAAGTGAGCTAATCCTAAAAAATTTTTGGTTTAGAGTAGGTCATTCTTATGCCACTTTATGTCTATTCCTCCACCTCCCATACTGTGCACCACCTGGGAGCCCAAAAGCAAACTCATAAAACAGCACAACATTTTCTAGCTATTTATTTATTTGCTACACTTACTTTCTAATGGAGTGTGTGCAACATCATATTTAAAACATGACCTTAGAAACTTAAAAACACATCTATTTCTCCCAAAGAATATACAGCTGCCAGAGAAAAGGGGACATTCAGTAAACTGCATGTCACTATCAGCTATTGATAGCCAGTGATTTGTTCTGAATCCAAAGGCTAAACCAACCCTCATGCTGCTGTATGTCAGATGCAATTGGTCCAAAGTCAAAGTTTTACAGCTCAGACAGGGCGCACTTTATCCTTCAGGCTGCTACTTAAGATAGCCATGACCCTGAGGAGAACCAGTCAACAAAACAGACAGACAAGAGGATGTGATTTGTATGCATCCCTGAGCCTGCTCAAATCACCTCTGACCTTCAGGTCAGGCTGCAAATGACAGCAGAGTGCATGCACCTGATCAGACAGCACATTCTCATTAGAAAGCCTGGGAAAAGGGGGCAGCTACACTGTGTTTACTCATAGACCAAATGCAATCTACCCAGGAAATGAGAAGAAAAAAGATCAATTTAGCTCAACAGAAGGATGTGAGCAACATGTAAGTATGTTATGAAATTCCATCTCAAACTGCTTATTCTTATAAACCCAGATGGGAGCTCTCTGCCTGGGTGAGTCACCAAGAAGACAGGTTAGCAAAGAAAAATGTGTATTTATTTGCTGCAGAATACCATTCCAGGAGTCTTTACTGGGGTGCATAACTCCTAATAGACTGAGATCCACAATCAAAGGCATTTATAGGCTTGATTTGCTGCTGGTACTAGTTGATCATCAGTGCAGTTTACTGATTTGATAGTTGTATAGTCATTGCTGCTAATTTACACCAGCATATGTGAATTTATCCAGAAAAGATGGCTGGATTTATCCAGCAGAAGGGCAGTGTTCACACAGAAATCCAGGCTTTCCGAAATTTGGTTGTTTGGATACGGCAGCCTGTCAAGTTATCAGAGAGATCAAACCCAAGTTTTTTCTGCCAGGCTTCTGGAGGTAATCTGTGCTGAGGTTATGGTTTAGGACAATTTCTAGCACATTTGGAGCAAGTCTGTGATTTGAAGGGTGAGTGTGTTTGGTGACTGTGTTACTTGGTGCTGAGACTAAGGACCACTCTTCATTAGTTCTCCAAGTTGGCATTACATTTCTTATAAATTCCATCTGGCATTAGACTGAAGGCTGCAGTGCTGCCACGATCCATCTATGCTAAGCAGGCCTGCCGATGGCAGCGAGGGACCTGTGGCACGGGTACACGGCATCACCCGTGCAGACACTAAGGAAATGTGACTTGTGCCTCCACTTGTCGGGGGCGGCAAGGACTGCTCTGGCCTCGGCGTCAGGTCAGACCTGGGGCTTTATGGGGAAAGTGCTGCTCACCTATTGCCTCGGTCCGAATGGAGATCAGCTTAGCATGCAACTCATCTGACTCAGCCATTTCTGCTTCCAGCCCTTGCCGTGCCACCTCCCTGCTCAGTCCCACTTCTCTGCCCAGGCATGATACATGGCACTGATTGTGTCAGGCAAGAATTCCTGTGCAGTCTGATCGCAAACTGACCACAGCATGGAGGCTAAATCCCAAATCCCTCCTGCGCAGTCCTGGACAACAGCAAATTTAGAGTCCTTCTGGAGCCAATCTATCTCTAGGACACACTAGAAGCATACTACCGATAGGCTTCCTGAGTGCCCAACCTATGAAGTTGCTGGCGAGGAGGTCAGCACCATGACCTATAGCTACTCTCTTCTGAGAATAAAACTGAATGGTTTTATCCAGTAATGAATGATGCTCCTTGCTAGACATGAGATTTTGCCATAAACATGTGATGAGAAACAAGGCTGGAACAGAACTCAGGGCTGGTCCTTTGCTTGGGTTTAGTAGGGACTCAGTGTGTGAAGGTTAGTTATTTTGCATTTTCCGCACAGATCCACACATTTATGACAGATTTTAACTGTGACATTCAGATTCATGTTTTCCTCTGGTGATATCCATGTCAGCAGAAACTAAAGGAATCTACACAGTGGGGTTATTTTAGTATCATTCCTGTGAATTAAATAAGTGCCTTTTTTAAAGCTCTCGGTATAGATAATACCTAGTGATAGACATATTCTGGAGAGGAGCTATCCTTACTTTTACATAGGTGTCAAACTACCCATGTTATGACATTAATGTTATTTTCAGGCTTACTAGACAATCACTGAGGCCCGTGAGTATACTGCCTCTTGATTGCAAGGCATTTCAGCATCCTGAGCAGGAGAAGATAGAGAATGCCTCTTACACAACTACCCTGTGCAGACGAAGAAAGAAAAAAAAGTGTCCCTGTGAGTACCACGAGGAGTCACAGCAGTCTGGATTCCTAGTAAAATCCTTTCCAGTGCGCTGGCCATAGTTCTAGGGAGAAGAATAAAAATAGACTTTGTTGCTGGAATAAAATAAGAACAGAGGAACAAGAGAACAGCTGTACTGAATGAGACCAAAGGTCCTTCTGCTCCTGTCCCTGACAGTGTCTAGTAATAACTGCTTAGGGAAAGACTATGAGGAGAACAGCACGGAGTGACCCTTCCCATGGCAGAGTCTCTCTGCTTTCAGCTATCTATAATTTAGGAATTTCCTGACACAGATGTGGTTATCCACTGGACTTTTATTTTCTGGCTTTGTGTAGTTGCTTTTTGAGCCCATTTGCCTTCCACATCCTCTTCTAGGAAAGAGTTACACGGTACAAGGAGCCCAAGAATGCCGTATGTGGAGGGGTACTTTTGTTTGTCTTAAAATTACACTTAGTAATTTCATTTGGTGTTTCTCAATCACCAGACCAAGAGAAATTGCAAGATTCTGATTGGACTAGGAAGAAAACTCATGAAGCCAGAAAATCTCCCTGTTGTTTATCTTTGTCGTGGTTTCTCCTGCTTTACAAGCCACACAGTTGTTGGTGAGCTGCATCGTGCTAATAGCAGCATATGGAAAGTACAAGAAATGACAGCAGTCTGGAAAGAAATGCATTTTGATATTGTATGTGCACCTGTAGGTGTGTGCCCAAGACACAGGACAAGAGATTTTGAATGCTTTCTGCAACGTGTCTCTCACAAACTGCACAGCCACTTTCAAATGGAATGAAAAGCCACGCATTTTACAGGGTTCTTTTTCCCAAAAGAAGAATGTGGCTAAATACTTTTGTTTCATCTGTGGTAATAATTTCATTGCAGTTTGTTTCCCTGCTTTGTCACCCATAAAATGTAACTAATTACATCCAAACTATGAGCCCTGCACAATAGTAACATGTATAATGGAGAGGACATAGATTATGGAGAGTTAGGCAAAGCAGAGCAATTGCTGTTTTCTTCAAGTTTCAGCAATGGCTACAAGTAGAGTGGTTTATGTTTTTGTGAACCACTGAGCTTTCCGAGTTTTCCGGACAAACTGATCAATTCATATGTAAATAAAATATATCGTATCCTATAAGAAAAGAGCAGTTGATAAAGAGGATCTAGTGCTGTGGGTCTTTATGACCAAGAGAGAGAAGAATTTCTTTGTGTCACTACAAAATGTTACTCTGCCCCTGAAAGGAAGGAGACAGAAGGCTAGCTCTATGCAAAAGCCTGACTGCATGTGACTGACCCAGCAGGAGAAGGGCTGGCTCTCTTTCTCGGGCTCCTTCTGTTGCAAGACACAGATCCTAAGTACGTGCCGGATGCCTCTGCCTGATTTCTTGGAGGTATTCAGGCCCAGTGATACGTTTTGGAACAAGAAGGGGAATGAGCAGATCAAAACCGTAAAGCACAAGCTGTTTCTCTTGAACTTTGTTGCTCTGCTGAAAGCGGAGCATTGCAAGTACACGGGCATTTCACTTCTTTTGCGTTACACACCAATAGTGACTCCTGCTCTTGTTACAATAAAAGGTTTCATCCTTTTCGTTTTCCTTTTAAACAGCAGTTCTTATTTAAAATTATCTTGTCCCTTCTGAAATGTGCTTTTTCAGGGTGAGTGAGCCTAGAACAGCTTGAGAAAAAATACAGTCCTTCCAAGTTGGACTGCATCTCATCAAAGTGTTTTTCCCCTTAGGATTTTATGGAATGTTACCTCACTTTATGACAGTTCACATCACAGTGTAAATGCTGAACATTTCTGTAAGTGAGGCAATGCACTGTGAAATGTCAGGCAAACGATAAAATCAATAATCTGCAAGTTACCAAAGAGAAATGAAATTCATGGATGTCAGTAGTTTTTGGGTCAAAGGCAGATGCTCCAGAATGGAGCAGTTTGGAATGGCCAAACACTTATGGGCTGTTTTTGTTTAAGTTTCACTCTCAAAAAGCACTGAAAAATGACTCTGAGCAACTAGGAGCATCTTTATATACACTTCTTCCATCTTTTATTCTTTTAGCTGAGAAGGTGAGATTGAAAAATTACTTGTTTTCTTTTGTATCATCTTTTTATGCCCTGGATGTATGTTCTGTAACAAAGTTGTATTCTTAACAAGCACAGAAAGAAACCTTTGAACAATACCTACCTGAGATCAATGGTACATTTCTTTTCCACTCAGATCTGACTGCAAAATCAAAAAATGAGGATTGAGATTCTGTTGGAACTAAAAACACATTACAAAAAGATTTTAGCCAAAAAAGAAAAATGTTCATAGAAGTGTTCTGTGCAAGTCTGAAAATAGAAAATGTCAGAGTAAGCATCTTTTTGTATTTTTTTTCATAAATTAAATATTTGAAACAAAAATTGATTTTTAACATATCAGCATTGAAAGACTTTTACCATAGTTGTTCAGTTCTGGCTTTCAGTTTTTAATTGAAAAAACAACATTTTAATGAAAATCTCCTCACAATTTCCCCTGAACAATTATAGCTACTTTTCAGACAGGTCTATTTAATTTCTTAGATGTCCATATTCAGGAAAGAAATCCTATTGGAACTTCCCATATTCACTTTAAACTTTAAAATATATGAGGGGAAATGCATTTAACACTGGGATTAAAGCAGTGTTCTGGGTCACAAAACAAGTAAAATTAAACCGAGTGTTGGTATGTTTACTGAGCTGTGCTTATTTATGTGCAGGCTTTTGAAAATAGAATACCTTTGGAAAACTTGCAGGATAGGTATAGCAGTTGCTGAAATATCTGCAGATACACTGACAGATGTATGGCTGGAAACACAGTGCTTCCAAAAAAAATGTGCAAAAGGATGGAAATAGATGCTTCCATCAATGAGAACCAAAAAATTCCCTGACAAAGCCATGCAAGTGAAAACATCCCGATACAGTGATGTACAGTGAAGGCTAAAAGGTCAATCACCGTGGCTAAAAGTTATCAAGATAATCATTGCTAACGCCGTGATTGGGAAAAATAAGCACCGCCACGGAAGCTGTTCAGCTTTGCATCCCTCGCAGCCTTGGGCGAGCTCCTCTGGCCAGGCACTATTTTATTGATGTAGAAGGCTTTGGGCTTTATAAGCGCGGCACCTGCGGTCGTGCCGCTCCTCGGGGAATCACTCCGGGAGCGGAGAGGGAGCGGGCGAGCACGGCCCTCCCGACATCAAAAGTCCCCTCTCTCCCTCACCCCTTTCAGCGGCGGGTCCCTCCCTCCCCTCTCTCGGGGCGGCTGCCCGCGGCCTGGGGAACCTCTCACTTTTTGTCCTCTCCCGACCCTTCTGGACCACATTCTACGTTTTTATTCAGGCCATCTGCTCGCCGGGGAAGGGAAAGCGGCTGCTGCGGCTGCCGGCCCCACGGCCCCTCCTGGCACTTCTCTGCCCAGCGACGGTGCCTCTCCCGCCGGCCTCGGCCCGGCCCGCGCAGGCTGGCGCTGGCCAGGCGGGATTTTATTTCCGCTTAAATATAGACGGCGAGGGGTAGGTTTGTGTTGGTGGCCTCCCCCTGCTCCCCCGGAGTGGTACGGCCGCCTTGTTCCTGACAGAAGTCTTTCTAAAGACCTGCTCAAGCCTCACTAAGCAGCTGTGAGTTAGGTCATTTTCCCAGGAGTTTTACATGTGGAAAACCGGGCATTAGGAAGGCCTCAGAAAAGGACACCATCTGGCCCCAGTGAAAAAAAGGATCATGACACTTTCTGTGGTACCAACAGGCCCTGATGAACCATAAAGGAATTCAGGCCTCGACTGTGATCCGATGGTGACTGGCCCAACAATCCCCCCCGTGACAGCCTCCCCCATTCAGCCCCGCAGTTATCTCATAGCACAATGGACTTTTGTGCCACGCTGTTTACCGGGGGCGTCGTCAAATCCAGTCGGATTTCTGGGCTCGGCTTCAGCGCCCCTGCTCTTTGCTGCAACATGTAACACGCATCGGGAGAGATAAGGACACAAAGAAGGCGGCTTTTTTTCCCCCCTCTTTTTTTGCTTTGCCCTTTTTTTTTTTTCTCCCCAGCATTCAAACCCCCTTGCATTTCTTTCACTGTATGATGGAATAAAGACTGACTCTGTAGTGGATGCAAGAAAGATCTTTGCTGGGAATCAAGAAATCTCCTCCCGTCACCCCCCAAGTTAAATCAGACTTCGTGGATTAAGAGGAATTTGCACCACTGTTTTCTAAAAGTGAAATTTAATTAATGTGGGTCAGGATTTACAGCTTACATGGACTTTTTGTGAGAAAATAAATGGATTTGTTTATTTTTTTCTAGCCAACATGTCACTATTTCCTCATTTTGATTTTGGAATAATTTCTGTCTAGATAAAAAAGAATTTTACAATTAGCAATATTGGATTTACTACAATATTAATTTTGTGGCATGATTTCAATGTATGGGTGTTTATTCTTTAACACAGGAAGTGTCTTAATTAGTTTGTACACTGGGTGCAAGCTCTGTACAGCCACAAACAGAAGTAGCCCCCCTTGCCTCCCCCCACAAAGGATGCTACCTTCTCCCTGCCATTCTCACTCCTCTGCCCCACTCCCACTGCAAGAGAGAGCCTGGGAAAATAAACAGACGTTGTAGCCTGCCCTCAAGGTCACTGCATTGACCTTGAAAGGGTAGGGGGTACCAAAATCCAGACTCAAGGAGCCTGCAGGGGAAGAGACCTGCTGCCTCCCCCCTGACTCCCCAGTTTAACCCAGTCTTGGGGGTGCTTCCACTCTCCAGGCTCCCATGACACCACTGGTGGTGAGGACATCTCTGCTGCTGGCACCCCAAACTAGACATGGCTCCTGAGGTCAAACCCAGCAATTTTAACATCATCAGAAAACTATCAGAGAGCTGACACAGCTTGGGCAGCAAGGACTTAAGGACAAACGTGACATGTGGGTCCCTGTTACGGCTAAAATGGGCTAAATTTGACAGAAGGGTTTGGGCATGCTGCAATTCCCCAAGAAAGGTCTAGTGCTGACATCACAGGGATGTGGTGTGGTTATGATTGAATTTCATTTGAAATGCTGACAGACAGATACCAGATGTGAGTTTGGCTGTTTGTCCTTCCAATTTTGTGCTTGTGTGCCCACCAAGAGGGCATTTCTTGTGCCCAGCTTGCTGCCCTCACCCTTCTGTGCTGCAGTCCCTTTAGAGCCTGGATCCCCTGGGTGTGAAGGGGAGCAGGCAAGCTAGCCAGAGCATGCCTGCCTCACATCAACTGTATGTGACAACTAACAGAGGTGTCCCCAGGGACAGAAATGCCATTTATCCTTCTTTAGGGAAGGAGAGAGGAGGCACTGAGGTATCCAGGGCTCTCAACAAGTTAGTGCCAGAGGTGGATAATACACCACATCTCCTGAAGTATCAGCCTGCTGCATTAAGTTATTTATGCAAGTTTCTGTTAAAACAGATCCCCAAACTATTGAGTGCCTAATTGAGCTTTTTGCACCCAAACAGAGGTAGGGAGGGTTGGGGAAACATTTCATCCAGGTTTCATACGTTGCCTTACTTGGTGACCTCAGACAGCAGTGTATTACCTGTGGCTTCGTTACACTCTGCTTTTTACATGAGCCTCCCCAGCACGAAAAGCAGACCTCTGCAAACAGCCCTATATTATCCAGCATGTACCCAGCAGCACATGTGATGGCAATCCATAGTTTTTAATGGGATCACTCATTCTCTCATTTTGCCATTCTTTTACTGCCACAGGTAATGTTTTGCTCTCCATTTCAAGAAGAAAAAACGAAAAGAAGAAAGCCACTGGAGTAATCACATCCAAGTAAAACATTGCAAAACTTCCACAAAGAGAAGACTCTCCTCACTGCTGAACGAGCATGTTGTTTGACACGAAGACATATTTAAGATCAAATACCAAGGTGATTTTAAGAAGAGGCTAGTTCTTAGAGGAATTGCTTTAATATTTTATTTTTGAGAGAATGATCCCATTTCCTATGGGTCATAATCTCTACATGCAGCTATTTATGGCTCCCAGTAAGCAGGGGATTTACAGTTTATACGTTCTGACTTTTGTGTGTGCTACATTGAGAGATGTCAGAAAGGAAGAGCTTGACTGTGAGACAAGGATATGTGTGTTTGCAAAGGTCTAAAGATGAGGTCTGCAGCAGCTCATATCCACTTACTGAAGTGTTTTTGCAATTATGCACACAGTTATTTATCCTATTATGAGTTACAGCCTTTCAGAGGTTGCCTTGAGCCGCTCAAATGAGAAAACCACCAATGGCACTCTGAGCCAAGCAGGAGGGAGAGTAGCCCCTGGCATGGGTGTGCAATGACAGTCAGCTGAGCCCAGCACATGGTGAAGCCCCAGTGAGCCCTGATCTCACAAAGGGCTTTGGGGGCTACAAAGAGCCCTGGCTAAAACAAGAAAGAGCATGAGGAGGAGTTGGGATACCTTGGTTTGGGCTTTGCTCTGCCGCCACAAAAGGTATTTACCTAGTCTATTGGTAACTCTTTCAACAGACGGAAAACCAGGACGCAGACTTTATCATGCAAATAGTTAAATGTTCTGTAATCTGGGGTAGATGCTTACTTTTTATTCAGAAAGCCCTGCTCACTGTAATGAAAAATGTCAGGCTCTTTTAATAAAAGAACAATTTGAAAACTTGATATATCACAAAACCATTAATTTTAGCTATTATCTGTTTGACACTTTTCATAGCAACGATTTCACTCTGTAACATGCTTCCCGAGGATTAAAATGATTTTAAAGGATTAAAATGTTAATTAAAAATATAATAGAAATATCAGTCGCTGAGAAGACCAACATAAGTATTTGTCTCTTTAACTGTATAATCATGCTGCTGCCGTTTCCTCCTGACTCTTTACAGTTTGGAGTTTGAGTTTGTGAGGAGGTAAATGACAGATCCAGGAGCAATTCTGTTCTTTAACTATTTGACAATGCATCTGTTTACACTTCACAAAGGCAGTGTTATGTCCTTGAAATTTCTAAAGGTCATTGTTAATGGGATCATTTTTTTTCTTTTTTTTCTTTTTTTTCTTTTTTTTTTTTTTTGGTGCCAACTGTGTCTTTCTTAGCTTGTAAGAGCACTATTCCCGGAGAGAGGCTGGAGGGGGTTGGAGCAGGCAGGTCCAGCAAATTCCATGTGACCAGTTCAGCTGCAATAATCTCTTTTCTCCTTCTGGTCCAAGCTACACATGAGAGCACTCTAGTGTCTTTCATCATTATTTGTCACCCTTTTGTGTTGAGCAACTTATATCCACAGCCATTCCAGCAATTAAAATAAAAAAGGACTAAACATTATTCACAGTGAATAGCTCTGAGACCAGTGACATCAAGTACCAACCAACCCATTGAAGAGTGGGTACCTGATATCCCTGGAGTATTTTATGGAGGGAAAGAAAATGCAGCCCGAACTCAAATCCAGCAAACACACCGTTATATGGAGAGTTCAGAGCCTGATTAAAAGATAGGTGCTCTGCAACAATTTGTCTTACATGTTCCTAGTAACAAGAGGAGAGGGGAGCGGGGCAGAGGGCTGAGAGGACAAGCTCTCAGTTACTGTACAGCTAACTTTTAGCACTTTCAAAGATTATTTATATGTTCAGGCACCTAAATGGACCACCGGGCTGCATCATCTGCATCCGCCTTCTCAAATGCTGTAATTTAGGAAACCTTCGTCATCTGTGCTCTGACAAAGTTAAGATTTTCTCTGGTGCTTTTCAAGTGAATGGATGACAGAGCCCCCCTCATTTTTTCCTCTCTGTGCAATTGCCTTCCCTGTACATCTCCTGTGAGCAGGAGCAGGGGGATTTGTATGCCTAGGGAGATATGGCTCCTTCCCCACCTGACCAGGTAAACAACTATTCATCTTCTAGAAGCTGATTGTTTTCTATCCTATATATTCATTTTCCTTTCAGAACAGCACAGCCCCAAACAAATCCTTGGCTTCAATTTCTCCTAAAATATTAAGAAAAAAAGTATATTCTTGTATTTTCAAAGGGTCTTCAGAGTAAGATGACTTTGAAATAATAAAAAGGCCCCCAACCACCCCAACAGCAATGCATTTATATTGTATCTCTTAGAGCCTGGATTAATATGCCTAGGTATGCACAGTGGCAAGAAGAGAAATGATTCTTTTGGCAACAAGAGGAGGCAAGAGATCCATCTATTTATGGAAGTGGACTCTAACCTTGGAGCTGTGTGGGGCTATCTGGAGATATTAATTAACAATTTCTGCAATGAACACATAAATACTTCATGGTGTTCAAAAGGCTACCACATCCTTTATAATTACTCAATTAGTTAATTAATAGCGCTGTTAAAGAAATGTCCTTTTTTTCTAATCATCATTTGTGAAAATTGACTTTTCAGGTTCTGATTGTCAGGCCTCTTCTGCATTAGAGAGCCATCTGCTACCAGGAAACTTCCTTCTTTATAAAAGGTAGAGCTTTATATGGCATAAATTTGCTCTTACCCTTTTCTTGAAGAAAACGAACACACTGAATTATCTGATTTCTTACCACAGAGTGGAATATTCCATAACTCTTAATGAATAGTAATAGTTTTCTGGATTATTTTCACCTTTTTCCTACATATGTTTTGAAGTGGCTGAAAGATGGGGACAATATTCCAGTAATGTTCTCAGTGGTGCTGTTTAGACACAATTCACTTCTCTGTTTGATATTCCTCTGCTTTTAAATTTACTATCCCTCACAGCCAAAGCACTGGACTGGGAGATTTGCAATGGTACATAATATGGGCATTAAGTGGGTTTTTAGGGTCAGGGCAGTCTGGGCCAAGGGATTTCAGACTCTTGTGAGTCTGAAATTAATTAATTTTTTTTTCTTTTGTTCTGAGATGAATTACATCATGTTTGGAATATCAATAACTTTTGATGTTCAAAGGAGACTAGTTTATCAAGCAATCTAGATTACTCTGTTCACCTGACCTGCCTCTATCGTTAATTTAGGACTGCACCAGCTTTGAATCACTACTTAACCTTACTACAAATGATTCATATTTTTTTTCCCAGAGCACTTTTAAGGTATCAAATGACAATGAACAGAAAACAGATCCTGACAACACTGTTCTAGAAGCTTTCTTACTGAGGTTGTCTTTTTCATTATTTTGTTCATTATGTCTTCATGTGACATTATTAATTCCTCTCCTAGGTCTGGACACAAGTCTCTAGAAACTGGGGAGCTGGCAAGCGGACAGTGACTCTGTTCAAAATATTCCCGACATTTGGCTACTTTAGTGACCCATCCAGTACATGTTGCACGGACTTGTCACAGTGCTGCTTTTTAGGCACCGACATTTGGTGGTGGCAGAGACGCTGCCCCTGGCTCTGAGGTGGGGGAGCTCAGGGCTCTCAGCCTCTGGGGGGAAATTTCTCTCCCTCATGGACAATCTCTCACTGAGGGAGGAGAGGAAAATGCAAACTTGAGACTGGGAGAGTTCCCAACTATACTTTCACTGGACAAGCTCTGTGCCTCTGGAAGGATGGGATTCAGAGAATACCTCCTGGGGCTCTGTCTGTACAACCTGTTCCTGGTGAGCTTTGGGTGGGAAAATTACATGCCTCATATTGCCTCAGAGGGCCTCTGCCCTTAAGTTTGAGCTCAGAGATGCAGAAGGAAGCTTAATTTAGAAGCATTTTTTAAAGGGCAAAAGAGGAGAAAAAGTACTGACATTGGCAAGGATATCTTTCTGTTTACAAATGACATGAATAAAATAGTGATGAATTAAATGCAGTGCTCTGTTTCGACCAGACACTTTCCATTTGTGAAAAATGACCATGCTTCTCTCCCTAGGAAAACCAATCTTTTGCTTTAATGCGATTTATGAAAGAAATCACCATTTGTACATTACTTTTAAAACTTGAGGCACTGAAGAATGCTTTTAGAAGTTTCCCCAACTTTGGTGAAGGCTGAGCTGTTTGTAGAGATGTCAGCCACAAGATTGGTGGCTAAACCTAGCAGGTTGCATTCAGAATGGCTTTGTGTCTGTTCTCAATTTGAAAGGAACTGGCTGAAGTGTTGCAAACACATGAAGCCATGCATTCTGCATTACAACAAAAGTGGTGTCATTATACACATTACCCTCAATAACAGCTTCCTTTTTAATATATGAAGGACATCATAATCAAAATCTGCTGAGTATAAACCATAGGGAGAAAAACTCCAAACAATCCAGACAACACTGGAAATGTAGCTATGCTGGGTTCATGGCTTTTTCCCAGTGATACTGCCATAACTTGTACATAATAAAAACACCTGTTTTTATAGTAATGCATTAGTGACAGCTGTCAAAAAGGACATTCAGGATAACTCCTGTTTCTCTTTCTTTGCTATGCTTTACTTTTCAATAAAACATTATATGCAGCATATACAATGACAAAAAAAATCCCAAGCAATGTATGCACCACTGTGACTCCACTGTGAACTAGAGGCCAAAATCAAATTGACACAGACAAATATGGATCCTTCTTGTTCATTCCTGAGAAGATGAGAAGTCCAGAGCTGGAACTAGCAAATCCATTTGGCACATCAGCTGCCTAAGCCCTCATGATAGGTAACCCATTTTTGTTCTCTGAGAAGCTTTCTTCTTTTGAAATCCCACGTCTCCCCCAGCAGCAATTCCCCTGATGAGATATTTAATCAGAACTAGCTATTTCCATCTTTTCTTCTTTGTAGACAAATACCGAAATGAGCAGACCAATTGTAGACAAATACTTGAATAATTTTTATTCCTGAGATTTACTTGGGAGTAAATCTCAGTAAATAGGTTCTATTTTTACTATTTTCAAGAGGAATAAATAGGGACAAAACCCCCCACATTACTTGAATGGCAGAGTTGCACTGTGTTGACACAGGATAAGGGACGTGAGACCTCCTTTCTTGGTGTCAGACTCCCAGGGCCAACCTTGACCGTCACCTGGCCATCCTTGACAGAGCAATATCTCAACTAAGACTCCAACCAAGACTCCTGCCTCTGGACAAGACGAACAAGAAGTATTTTTCCAGAGGAGTTTTAATCAAGCCTTTAGTAAAAATGTCATCAGCTGATTTTGTCTGTAATAGGCAGAACCTTACCTGCAGAAGTCCTCAGGGGTACTCAGAATAAAGCTCCCATTTTCGCTGTGAAGAAGTGTCAACATCAGGTGGGAGAGAGGACACATTGACCAAACATATTTATTTTGTTTAATTCTTGGAAGCAGTTTGATTTTTCTTACAAAGAGATCTGCCACTACTTTGCTTTCTAGAACAGTAATATTAAAAACCATCTCCCTGTAAACATCATCGTAAATTGCAGAAGGAAGAAGAAAATACTGTTGAGCAGATAAATCTCCATGTTTGTTTCATCCTTGTAAGGACCAACTTTCACTTAGCTTCCCACCATGTACTATGATGGGAACAGAAAGAGGAGAGGTTGTGCACCCAACAAAGTTACATCTTTTCTTAAACTCTAGATTTTGCCACTGGCTGTTTTGTTGAACTGGGTGTGCAATGAACACATGGTAAAATTTGCACTAACACCAAAGAGGCAAGGACTGAACACTTCTAGAAGTCCTGTTTTATGCTCACAAAACTATTCTGGAGCATCTGAAAAACCTTAGATACAAGTTACTTACTGGAATACAGATGTGGGATTTCTTAAAAGGCCATTTCTGAAATGACAGAACATAGGGGCAACATTTAAGCATGTTTTGGAGAACACAGTTCAAAACTAATTGAATTTACCAGTTGAATTCATACCTGGCCATTCTGGATCAGAATGTGATGATGTGTATTTATAGTAGGTTTTTTTAATATCTTCAGTCAATCAAACTCCAGAGTATTCATGTCATTGATTAATTCAATATTTGATTCTATGTTACTTCTGTGGACCCTCCCCCAAACTCTCAACATATTTTTGTGGCTGATATATGGATTAAAAAAAACCCCAACAAACCCACAAAACTTTGACAGTGCTGGGGATTATAGCAAGACTAAAGAGCAAGAAAAGAACTCTGAAATGAGGTGGAAATCAAAGTGATGTGTTTTATTTAAAAATATATTCAAGGGCTCCTCATTTTTCACACTGCCTTGCCACATACTGGTTATTTTCCTAAAAACTGGATAAAAGACATATATTTCATACGTGAAAATCTTTAATGAGAAGATAAACTTTCTTAGTGATGGGATTAACTGTTTCTCTGAATGCTATCCATGTTTCCTTATAGCTCTATAGTAAAAGGTCCATGAGCCAGCATGGAAAGGGCATCACAACACCAAAGTGAGGAAAGGCAGCAGGTACTGAAGGAAAGTGGAGCTTGGAGGGGAAGCTCTAATGGATTGAATAAAGCTCTAACATCAAGAAGAACACGACATAGACACATCCTTCATTGACTTCATCTTACTGAAAACACCACCATGCTCAGGGCAGGTTTAGTTCTGCCTGATTGGGGTTGCAGTTAATAGAATTGGCAAATAACATATAAAAGGGACATAGCAATAGATCTCAGCTGCTTGCATGTACCTGGCTTCCATCCCAGCAAAGGGACATGGCAATTTTGGAAAACATAGAGTGAGATTTGAAGGGATGGTTTTGTACCCTTAAATCCCTGCAACAGCCTGTGGGAATGGAGCACTCTTTGGTGCCAGCTATTTTGGGAGACAGGAGTGGAAGAGGAGGCATGAGAGGCTTACCACTGACTTGCAATGGGAAGCAAGGGAGCCTTTTGTGCTTGAAAGACATGGCACTTGGGAGTTTCCTGCCACTGAGAAGACACAACACTGGTTTTGGCTACTAAAAGGTTTGGCCTTTATTTGCAATAGGACCTTTGTCAACTGCCAGTGCCCACACTCATAGTCCTTGGAGCAAAGGCAGCCATGACACAGAGGTATAAAATATTTCAGGTGCAGATTCTCATCTAACATATCTCAGTATTGATCTACTCTGTGTTGGTATGGGTAAGTGAAGGTTCTCATTCCCAGGGATCATCTAATAGGGTGTCTTATTTGGTCCTTCTCACAACCTGGAAAATACCTGCGTAGGTAAAAAGAGCACAGAGACTTTCAGAGCATACAGAGCCTGGCCATCATTCAGTTGACCTTCTTAACTGTTCAGTAAAGAATTCCAGGATACATTTTCTGCTCCTTTAATTGGTGCAGCAGGCAGCAGCACTAGCAATAGGATTTCCATGCTCCCTTGGGTGGGTGGAGAAAACTTCCACTGGCTCTACTACAAGATGCTACTGAGGCCAGGAACTTGGGAGGATTCAAAGAAAGGATTTATTGTTCATACATGCATCCTGGTATTAGTCAGTATAAAAATACACTGATAGTAACTTTTATTTTCAGTGTCAGGCCAGGAAAAAATCACGAATTTTCTAGGTTTAAGAAGTCACTTTGCATCTGGGAAGGATATTAGTCATTATCCAGGATACGAACAATTTGGTATTTCTCTTTGTTTCCTAAAAAAGGAATCCACTTTGGTGGTTGTTCCAGAAAACAAAATTTGGGTAGATGAAGCATTGTCTTTATTCACTTTCATATCTCATGTTTGTGGTTCGTCGTGATCAGGGTCTTGCAGTGGGCTTAGGGAAATGTCTGCCCCTTGAGTGGAGCACAACATCAAGTCCCCATGAGCACTGGGTGCTGTTGCCCTTGTCCAGCTAATAATCAGAGTGGGAAGTGTGAAGAGATGGATCAGTCTTCCAGTTTAGCTGATGAAAAGGGAAGAAATCTGGCCAATTGTAATCCTTTCATAAATGCTAAGCTTTATAGGGATGCAGAGAGCAAACCTTCCCAGAAGTGAAGCAACATGGCCCCAAACTCTACCACAGAGTGTTGTGGAAATTACACAACCTAGTCACACACACACACAAATCCACTGTGCCTGCAATGCGTTATTTGATGTTTCATGGAAGAGCTGATCCCTCCTCTTGGGGATCAGGGATACTACCAAAGGGGTATGGTGCTTTTTCTTTCGGCCTGGTGGGTAACAGGAGCTCGTATACTAAATAAGTTATCTGCTAGGAAATGTAGGTGTGCTGCTCCTTCAGAGTGTCTGTGGGATGTTAATTCAGAAGTGGTGGGAGCTGATGGCTAGCGGCACTGCACAGGGCTTCTGGGGACAGGCAGAATCCTTTGCAGTGTACTTCAAAGGGGGATTCTCAGTTAAGGGAAAAAAAGGATAGATTTTGAAGTTTCTTTCTGCCAGAAGGCTTTACTGCAAGCCCCTGAAGTTCTTTTTTTTTATAATCAGGGATGAGATAGGTACTTTTTCTTTCTTTTCTGCTTAATTTGGGCCAATGTATTTTGAACCCTGTGCAAATTCTTGTGTGAGAAGACTGAATGTACTGTTTATTTCTTCATGTTGATCAGGTTTCTTGTTTATTTATTTTAAATTAGAAACTGAGCCTTGAAAGATGTTTACTAGGAGACCTTAACCACTGGTTTGACATTCATTCAGCACACATTCCCAAAGTCAGTGAAATTATTTGGCATTAAATATTGTGTGAAAACAATGCTTTGCTGTACTGGACTGAATGAGTCATCACCTTCCAGGACTGAGCCCCAACCTTTTGATACTTCCACCTTCACTATCCTTGAGGGCACATGAGATGCATCAGATCAGGCTCATCCCTGATCTGGGTGATGAATTATCACTGTTTTTCAGCTCTCTTTCTCCCCTCCTTCTCATTAATTTCTTCTCGAGCCTTCTGAATGAAAAGCAACTCTACCAAGTGAGAGACCTTGAAGTTCTTGTGTTTTGAATACAATTTTTGTCCAGGATCAGGATGGGAATGGGATACGTAACTTAAACCTGCATCCAATAATACAGCACTCTCCCAGGTCACAATTAAAATGCCTGTTGCATGTATGGTTGCAGTGGGGATATTCCCTGAGACCACAGGGGCTGGACAGGACATATGCAGCAACACAGGCCTCTTGGTTTTGCAACCTCATCCAGAGAATATGAGGAGGTGATTTATTTTCCTGTTACCCACCTTGAATTGAGTGGTTTATTAATGATGTGTGGGGGGGCATTGGGAGCTCTTTTGGTGTCTCCTGGCAACGTCTTCCCAATGACATTGCGTTGTTTGCCTCAAGTCTCTTGTGCTCATGCTTGGAAAGGCTCACAATGTGAAAGTTTGAAAAATTTCAAGTTCTAGTTCAGAATAGGACACAACGGGCTTGGAAGTAGACATCCTATTGGAAGCGAAGAGGTACAGCCTTGGGCACAACATAATCCAACAGTCATTTCAGAGTGAAAGTCCTTCTTAATTAGATGGACTCTGAGATATGTTTTGGATTTTTCAAAAATCATTCTCTTGAGCCACATCTGTTTCGGAGCTGGAAACGTCCCAGCTTGTGCTCACAAAGTTCAGGCTAAATGTTGCTTTCTCAGAAGGTCTTACAACATTTTCTCACATTGTCATACTATTTATTAACCACTTGCACTAATTGTGGTGAGGTCTGCAGATTCATGGAATGAATTAGAGCTTGATATAGTAGAAAAAGTTTTTATCAGATGCATGTAGAGACCTTCTGTGACCTAAAAAGTGCACCTTGGGTAAAATTCAGCCCTCAGTTTATGAAAAATAACTGACTGTAAATGGTGTTCATATTAGATAGTACTTTAAGTGGCATCATAACCTATTTGTACTCAGTGGTTCTGTTTTGGAAATATAAAACCAGAAGACTTTGTTCTTTTCAAGGATAAGACTAAACATTTTTTCACTGTATATACAGAGAGCAAAGTAAGTCATGCTGGCTGACTTATTTTGCAGTCTATATCAGCAAAATATTATCAGATTCTAGAGAGGAGTGATGGTTCCTCGTGAATTACTGGTGCTACAGGTTGTGTTGCTCTATGATTTTATGTAGCTACAGTAACTACTATCTGGTCAATTTTAAATTTTTTATTTTTTTCAGTCAACAAGGTTTAATCTTGCAAGAAAATTAAAAAAAATCACAATGTTTTTAAGGCCACCAAAGGACCAACAGCCTTTCATTTAATCCCTCATAAGCTGAATGCCTTGAAAAGACGTGTGACTTGTTTGGCGCTGACCCTAGCAGAGTATGATATTAATAGGTTATTGACTTGGTAGGTCTTAAACAGCCAGAGGGAACATCATTTGCAGTAGCTGCAATGCACTGGAGGTTTGTTTCATTGATTGTGCTGTTTAACCCATCATCTCCAGGCATTTAAACAATGATATACGCTTGACAAACCTAATATTTCATTCTCTATCTGGGGACCAAGAAACAGAAATTAAAGGAAAGAAAAAGATAACTGGACAGATACATAGCAGAAAATGATGATAAATGGGAGGGAAAAAGCCAGACAGATAAAAGGCCCAAATTTTGGAATGTGCCATAAGTAAAAAATATATAAAAAATAAGAAAATTTTCTATGAGAAAGATGGGGAAATGATAGCAAATATATCTGAGTGCTGATAGACTCAGAAGTACCATGAATTTGGAAATCTTTGGAAATTAGGAGTTATTTTGCTCTCTGCCGTCAGGAAATTTTGATGGGGTAAGCAGTATGTTGAAAGACATGGCTCTTTCCAGTTACAAAAAATTATGTCAAATATCAACAATCTGTTGAGTATGTACAGCATGAACTGAAGGAAAAGAACCTAATTTTCATGACTGATGCTAGCCTATCAGTAAAGATAATTATAGTAACAACAATAACGGTAATGCGGCTTCTTTCTATGAATAGATAGGGTATTATACTGAAGGCCCACCTGAGATATTTAAAATACTGGTTGTGTCATGTGCTGTTGTATGTGTCTGCAGCTGAAGTAGGAAAAATACTGGAAATTCAGTTGTATTTTGTTATCTTGGTATTATAGTTCTATTAGAAGAGCACAACTGCATTATAAGGGCTCCTCAATATTTTTTTTACAAAAATTGTAGGCCATAAATTTATAGGAAAAGCTCAGGGTGGATTCTGTTCTGATAAAATCAAAACCCCTCATTCAGTCAGAACCACATTTCTACTAGGTGCTAATGAAACATCAAATATAGAAGATAAATAGGTCTCAATAGTAAAGCTAGGATTCATTTAGTTAATGTTCAATGTGTAGGAGCAGTGGGATTCACTTTGTTTTTGTCCATACCCTGGAAAGTCAAGCTGAATTGGGCACTGGAATGACAGGGTGGTGAGTGCATCTCGCTTGGCTACAGCCCTTTAAAAATCAGGCATTCATTTTGAGTTAGGCATCAAGAGAGAGTCTGTGACTTGCTGAGTGAGTTTCATGGACACCTCTGACAGCAACCTTTGTGAGGCATAAACCACCACCTGGAGACTTTGTTCTTTTTCCACTGACCACTGACACAGTCTAATCTTTAGGCAGCTAAACAGCCTGGGTGAACACGGCTGTTTTGGGATCTCTTAATCCCATTGTCTTTCCTCAAGTAATTGAGTCACTCTGAGCAGAAATGTTTAGGCCTCACTTTTGCAAGGGAAAGTGCCTTGGCTACATAGAGTCCTGAAAAAGCCAAGCATATTCCCATGCTGAAGCAGTTCTAGCAAGAGTCTCCAGCATTCAGTCAGTGCAGAGGGAAGGCTCCATGGTTTTGAGAGATGGTTCTGATTAAAATTACTGAGATGGAAAGTGAAACAACAGTGTGAGACTTCGACAGCCACTTGCACACTGTGGAAAGCAAAGAGAAAACACTTGAAGATGTTTCTGGGTAATCCTGAAAAATGCATGGGAAGAAATAGTAGAAAAATTAAGAAAGGACTGTTACAATGGTTCTTGTTTTTAATTTGCCACTTCCAAAAGCTCTGAACAGAAAACAAAATCACTGAATGGGATAATCATCACGTAAATTTCCACATCTGAGAGTTGGTACCTGATCTAGCATTGTTATCTGTAGCAATACAGATGAGCTGGACCCCTCCAGCCACTCAGACCAACCCCCAAATGTGGTGGGTGAGAGCCTGAACATGACACTTTCAGTCAGGGTGAGAACCCACAATTCCCAGTTCAGCTATTTACATAGTTCAATGTTATTGGTTTGTGTTTCCCCCTCCCAGTTTTATGTAAGTTATTATGAATATTCATTTCCCTTTGTTAATATTCATGGTTCTAGAAAGTTCTGCGGTACTCAACACCCCATTGGTTCTCCCTCCGTGTCCCTCCCACGTGTTGTCCCTATTGGTTCATGTTCTGTAAGCCCCGCCTTTCATCCCTCTCCATACTGACTGTTTCCCTTATGCCCGCCTTCCCTGGTCCCCATATAAAACCCACTGCAAACCCCTCAGCCCCAGCTTCTCGTCTCTGCCCCTCCACTGTGATAAATCTGTGGACCATCATACGAGGAGTCCCCTCTCAACTTCTTCATTTCTGCCTGCGTGCCCTTCCAGCTACCCTGGAAAAAGCCCCTTCAGGTGTGGAGCTCGATTTTCGCCTAGCTTGTTTTGTGTGGAACCCAGAAAAATCACAGCAGCCAACCTCTGGGCTTTTGATTGTGGAGCTGCGTGCGATAGTTATCTAAGCTCTCTTTCTAATCGGTGAAGATGGAAAGGAATGTTGAGAAGGTGGCTCCTCTCACTGATACTAGACGCCCACATAAGAATGGTGTGCATGATTGCCTAAAGAGACCTGGCTTTCCTTCTTCACTACAAGAAACTTACTGTCCTGGAGTGTAAGACCAACTCTTAGATGTTTTAAATTGGGCTAGAGAAAATACGTGTTTTGTGAATATTTTCCATATGATTTCATAGCCTCTGATCATCTCTTTTTAGCTTTTCAGTAATTTAGAAAAAATAGAAAAAGAACTGAAACAGATAAAAATTATAATTTCCGTATGTATGATTTTGCACAGTGGATCAAGTGGATGAGTTGACTTGGGGATCTTGTACACCTTTAGTATCAATGAGTCTATGGGAAATTGCAGTTGTGAGGGATGCCTCATTTACAATATGTAATTTATTAATATTTACCTGCACACTTGTCACATTCTGTATCACTGAATATATTGTATGGCTTTTCCTTTGTTTTCCCAGAAGAGAAAAACTGAAACGTCTAGATTTTACTAGCTAAAGTACTTTAAGTTCTTTAAAAATTACTACCTTGATTTTAGAATATACAAACGTAAGAAGTACAGGACTATGGTTAATACGGAAGCAATTATGCAGTGAAATTGTGGTTTTCACTAGAAATACCAGGGATGCTACTGTGGTGTTTACAGGCAAAACTGTTTGAAATGCCACTATTCATCAATGAAGTATGGTAACACAGGGCTTAGTAGATAATTGCTTTTATTTCCCATGTATGAAATTCTGACTGTGATTTTTTACTTAATTCAATAGGCTTTTTCCACTAGTTTCAGGAGGGTCAGGAAGGGTCCACAGGATGCAGAAGCTTACATGGAAGAACGTATTTCTGTTTTCCTAACAACGTGATAAGAATCGAACACATCTATGTGAATTTGCAAGGAAGAATTTTCTTAATTCATTCTGTCCATGCAATTGAGGCTTATTTTCTTCTCTACCCTTCTTCAGTAATCTAGGCACCACTGTGAAAGCAGCAAGACTAACTATGAGTGATGTGCACCTGTATTATTCCTTGAAAACTCGTGTTCTGTTCCTGAAACATCACTGTTCAACATTAGACTGGTCTCCACACAAGAAAATGCCCTGCTTAAATTGCAGATGTACAGTCCTGATCTGCCCCAGGGCTC
Organism: Edolisoma coerulescens; assembly: GCA_013397115.1. Lineage (NCBI taxonomy): Eukaryota > Metazoa > Chordata > Aves > Passeriformes > Campephagidae > Edolisoma > Edolisoma coerulescens. The sequence goes on from VWZW01001520.1 coordinate 3,593,597, forward strand.
TACAGCAGATCAGGGGTGAGCTGTAACCAAAGAGAGTATGTAGATGCGGAGTATTTATTTGAAAGCTGAAAGCAGAAATTGAGTACACATTGAGAGGAAATTATGAATTATTTTAGTAAGATCACATAAGAAGGTTCAAAGGGGAGGAAGACCCTCTTTAAAAAAATATTTACTAATGGAGTCCTGAGCAGATGCTATGAAAGCACCATAAATATGTCTAAACATTTACTATGATGAACACTCTAATATTACTAATTAAGTTTCCTTTACCAGTACCAGCTGGTATTTATGTGTATACTTCCCTCTTCAGTAACCGGGTAGTTGGTTAGGGCATATTGTGCAAACCTCTCCCGGTCTGAATTGGCTGCATTAGCTTTCTTGTTGCTCAGTATAGGAAAGTGACAAATACATAGTCTTTACCTACTGTATGCAGATGTGAAACATGAGACTTGAGAATCAATACAGAGATGAATCATTTTTTAAAATCTCATGTCATGGCAGTGTTGTAGTTTAACTCCAGCTGGCAACTCAGCTCCACACATCCAGTTGCTCACATCCCCACCATCATGAGGACACTTGGTGCATAAATCTGCTACATGAATTACATCATACCACTCTGAGAAGTCACCACTGTAACTTGTGTTTTGCATAAAGAAATTGTTTTCTGCCGTGTAAACCTAACATGGGACTACACATGTAGGTTGACCATGGGTGGCATATTTCCTATAAGGCAGCCTCACTAAAATCAGCTGGAGATACACATAGCATATATGTAACTTAGAACCAATTTATGCATGAGCTACCCAATAGCACACTCCATGGAATAAATAATTTACTCAAAAAATGCTTAAATTAAGAAAGATGTGTTAGAGATGTAGTTTATCTCTAAGACTGTAAGCAAATATATCCCACATGGCATCCATTTAAAATATAAAATACATGTTCTGCAAGATCAAGCTCTCACAAGTATGTATCTGTATGTAATTCCATGCATACACAGTTTTACTTATGCATGGTCCTGAACGACTAATGCCCCTGAGCATTCTGTGTCTGGAGAAATCCCTTCCTTTTTGCTTCACATTTCTGGTTTTATGTTAGTTTACCCTCCATTATTAGTGCAAATGTTAAAAGTCCAAGTAACCAAGCACTTAGGCTCAGTTACGAGTCACTCGAGAAACAGACTTTTTCAGAGAGTAATAGGAGAGCAGAGGAAGAGACATGGGACACTCCTGTCCTATCCGGCCAAGTTGATGGAGGAGGCCCCTACCATAACATCTCCTGGCAGGTGACCTCTTTACCCCACTGCCTCTGTGGTAAGGAGGGGTGGAAGTGTGAAAGCATTTTTCTCTTTTGTTCAGGGCTGAAACTGCTTCCTACCTTCCCTCTGACTTTCTTAAAAGAGACAACGTAGAGCAGCAGTGAAAGGAGGAAAAAGTAGAGCATCAGTCTCTGGTAGCTCCAGAGGCTGAAGTGAGAACCAGATATGTAAATGGAAAATGTGCCTTGAATCACCCAAGTCCTTTAACCTTGACGGAGTAAAAGGGATAGTTCACTCCAGAAATTAGAAAGCTCTGTGCTTCCCCTTGGCTCCTTGGCTAAGTCTCCAATGCAGTGAACATCTCTCAGGTGCAGGGAGGCCTATTGTGTTCCTTTTGACCACCAATGGGGAACTAAACTCCAAATAAGCCACCCCACTTCCCCCTGCCAGCAAGGAAGGGACAATAAATGAGAGAGGTGCCGGGGTCCTCCAATCCCTTTGCTGGAGTGAGCCAGACAAAATGGGCTCCCTTCTGATTCTGGCCACAGTATTTCCCCTGCTGAAACCACGCCCTGGCTATGACATAAAATGGTATTTGACTAAACAGAGCTGACAGCTCCATCTCTTTGTCTCTGTACCCAGGACACCTGTTCAGAAAAGATTGGAATGATGCTACTTGGTTGTTCCCACTACATATTTAGAGGAAACATTATTTTTGTTGAATTCTGATCTGAGACAGGCTGAGAGGAACAGGCTGAACTGCTTTTTAGCCATCCCTCTGTTTGTTTTTAAATGTATATAAAAATGTGGGACTTAAAAGTCTTCTTCATGAGTCACTTTGGCTTGATGTCCCTGCTAGAGGTCACTAAAGTTAAAACAGAAACTCTCCCACTGAATCATTTAATGACTGGAAATTGGAGGTAATAGACTTGAAAACGTATTCTCATTTCTGTAATTCAAAACCCTTTATCTGTGCCATGTAGTCCTGCTAGAAAGAGCAAAATGGCCTTTAACAAAGTCTATTTGCAGAATAGTAAGAAGTGTTAAGATGCCAGATGCATCTCATTATGAATTTTAATGACTAGATTCACACCTTGTCTTCCATTAAATAAATTACAGGGTCTTTTCCAAACCCTTATCTGGCAAATTTGAAATTTGTTTCTAAAAAGTAGACTTGAGAGAAGGGTTTAGGACTGTTCATCCTGGGCCCAGGACCTGTGGTCCATTGTCAGCCAAAGAAAGAAAAGGGGTCATGCTCGCTCATGCAGCAACACCCCAGAGCTCCTCTGTGCCATTGACACAGAGCACTGTCTGGAACATGATTAAAAGTGAGAGTCAGAAATCAAGATACTCTGGATTGCAATTAAAAGACAAATCAATCATCTAATTTTCTTTTTATCTCGGGAAGTAAAGAGCTAAATTCATCTTCTTCATGCAGAAACCTCCAGAAAAAGAAAACAGATATTATAGTGAATAGTGAAGCATATTCTAGTTCCATTCCCCCAACACATGCAACCTCTTTCAAAACCATTTTTCTTTTGGAAAATGGTCAGAGATATTTTTTTTTACAACAGGCAAGTAACTGAGTATCTGTGCCTGAACTCTTCCATGCCACTTCACCTCTGAACAGGTTTGAAGCTTACAGGGCCCTTGAAGTTAGACATTGATTGTGGTGAGGGATGTTTGCAACACTGTACTCTGCAGGAGTGAAACTGAGGGGAGGGAAGAAGCCTCTCTTTCATTGCACCCTGAAAGGAATGATATTGAATGCAGTTTTTCAGACTACTGGTAATTGCAAAGTTGAAAATAGGAGACATTATAGTGCTTTGAATCAGTGTAGTTTCCCAGAAACCAGCAACTGCACAGTGCTGCAGAGAAGCAGAGGACTTGGTCATCCTTCTCTCTTGCATAATCATGTTTCAATTTTTTCTCTATTTATGGGTAGTCAGAATCTATTTCTGTAGAAATAGGTAACAGACAACCTCCCTGAAATAAGCTCCTTGCGCCCATGGTCAGAATTCCTCTTATGAGTAACAAAACCTATGAAATCAATGGGATGCCCGGCTTTACTCTAACCCTTCCTCACTAGAAAGAGGGACCGTTCAAAAGTTCTAAACACAGCAATGAAAACTGCAAAGTTTCACTAAATATTATGGTTCAGAGCTTGCAGCAAACATCCAAGCAGAAAACACATGCATAGTCTTTTAATCCTAGACAACCTGAACCCAGTCTTTTGCCTTTCATTCCTCCAGTCTACCCAACTTCCGTATTTTGTACGTCAGATACAGCATATATTTATATAATTTTTTTCTTCCCAACACAGCAATGGTGCTTAATGAATGCAGCCATCGCACACTTAGATATATGAAAGAATATCCTTTTAAACAGTACACACAGTGTCAATAGGATAATGAATAATGCTGAAAAAAAGTCATGTCTTTGTCAGGAAACATCTGCTTTAGGTTAAGGGGAGGATTTCAGGTATTACATTAAATCCTATGCATTGTATATACATGTGTGTATACATAAAGGACATAATTGAATATGCCTGGTTTTAAATATAGTCCATTGAATGTAGGGACTGTCTGAGGACCAGACTTTATCCACATATTATACATTTCCACTTCTGTCTGTTTTGCCAAAGCACCTGCCAAGATCTAGTACCTACTTTCTAGTTCAAAGAGCAAAGCAAAAAATGTTGGGTTTGCTTGTTTATTTCAAAGGGGAAATATTAGAAATTAATTACTGCATTTTTCTGGGTCAGGCAAATACAGGTGAATGAGATGAACAGGAAACCAAGTGCAAGCACCAACTATCACTAAAGCACCACTAGTTAAGATACGGCAGATTTATGAGCTTTATTTTCTACCTAAGGCCTGTCATATTTTTTCACCTTTATGTTAGTTAATTGCAGAGTAACATAAATTAACTTTTGGAACACAGCAAAAATGGGAACTTTATTTATGAATTTCTTGGATTTCTTTACCCCAAGCCAAACAACTAAATTGCTACTTAGCATAAATTATTTATTGGCCCTGGCTCAATACCATCCAACACCAGCCCCTGGAGGTCTGGGAGATATAAAAGATTTAAAGCATCTGTGCGACAGCATTGGTGCAGCCACAAAGCCATGTTTCTTTCCAGAAGGGTCCACTTTATTTTGTTGTAAATAAATAGAGCCTAAATTTCAGGGGAGGGCTGGGTAGCTTCTAGCAGGACTGTAGTGTTTTGCATATGTTAATTACCCACAGTTGCATGACAGAGAGATATACACTGTTTGCGCAACTATTCTGGAGAGACCTGTTGGCAAAAGGATGCATTTTAATCTGCACATAATACAGGAATGCTATAATTTTCTATCACTTTGTTTTATGCATATGTATGTATAAATACGTTACAAAGCGATCACATATACATACAGTCACTTCACAATCTATCTTTATCACATTTATCTTTATAATCTTTATCTTATCTATGAATCTCTACATACATGTAAGGGAATTATGAATAAAACCAGTGTGAACTTGCAAAAGGGAATATGCCACTCAGTACATATTCACATGAGACGCTAGTCTCTAATCTGTCAAATATGTCCAAATAATGCCCCCATCTAGGGTCTGCAAACTGCAGCTGATGCCATCCTGCATGGCTCCTGTGAGTTTGCTCTCCTCTGATGCACCATCTCTATACGTGCATTGGCTTGGCTCTTCCCCTTGCAGGCTCATTCTCCATCATGCTCCCCTCCAATTCCACGCACTCCCTCACTCTGCCCGCTGCAGAGGCTTGCACATGACAGGATGCAGGATCCTGTTATTCTGGTACCTCTCTCCCAAGAGAAAGTTCCTGAGTGTCAGAGCTGAAAATGAATATGTAGGTCATAACTCAAGCTCTGAGGGACTGAAGAACAATTATCTGCACACTGACTGTTGGCCATACAGCTGAGCACTTCTGCAAGTACATGTACAGCATATATTTTATCGTTCTGTAGAAGAATTGGCTTCTACAATACTTAATACAATTTAGTCGTCTCTTGTTATTTTTTCAAAAACTATCTTATTTTTCTATCAAAAGTGTCAAAATGAGGTACAGTAAAATTTTATTTAAAGTTTTAGAAGAACTTGGAAAGACTTGTGGAATTATAAAAGTGCTTTTGCTTCATTAAAAATGTCCTTTTTTTGTTATTGTTTCTGGAAATGGGAAATCCTTCTATCAAACAGAGAACAACTGCAGCAACACCAGTACAATAGTCTAGAACAAAAGACCTTATCCCATATACATACATGCATGCTTGGCTCGCCTTTCCCTGGCTTGTCCTGTTGGTTTCAGAGTGAATCCGGTTTTCAGGACTGGCGCTCAGGTAACGTGTGCATAGTAGAGTCTTTATATCACTGGACGTGAATTTAGAAGACTATCTTAATACCTAAGAACAACAAAGGAAAATTTTAAGTTGCCTTCTTAATTATTTTTACAAGCTTTAAAAATAAATTTATTTTCAGTTTCATTAGCACTTAGAGAAACTGAAAAAGATAACTGCTCCAAGCAGCCTCCAAGCAAGCAGAAAAATATTTACTTCTCTCAACATCTTAAAGCCAACACATACAAAACTGATGAAGAATGGAGAATAGATGGAAACAGGGCTGTGAGGTGATTCACGACTTGTTGCAGAACAGAGCAGAAGAGTTGGGATGAGCAGATTTCCTCTCTACCAATTCACTGCCCCATCCACTTGAACAAGCATCCCATCAAAAAGATAGCTAAAATCCTGAAAGGCTGTAATGATTTTTAAATACAAACCCACTGCCACCTTCTGTCCATGGAGTTGTTCCAAGAGCTGGAAATGAACACAGGCAATTATTGTGCAGAGAGTTATTTTCATAGTTAATAGACATGAAGGGTGAGAGATTCCAGTGGGTCTGAAAGCATGGCTGTATTTACCTGGAAATAGCCCGGGAACCTGATTCTGTGGTTGTCATCATGGAGACCAAGGGGACAGTCATGACATGCAGTGAGCAGTCATCATCTGGGCAAACAAATATTATTTGGGTAGGCTGACGCCCCAGTACCATTAACAGAGTAATGCACCACTTAAACATGTACATCCTCTTCTGAAGACCTCTTTGTCTTTTACAATATTAGTAATGAGGAAGAAACAGAACTCCAAAACTCCAGCAAATTTAAATACAAATTGAACTATCAGACGATTTTTACTTTATTTATAATACATTTTTGTTGATGTGACTATAGCATTTCCCAATAAATAGCTTATACTATGGGAGCCATAGAGCTAATAAAATTATAAAAATGGTTGGGAGAAAAAAAAAAAGCAATTATGCAGGGGTGAAAATGCTGTTTTTGAGGCATATCCAGAAAATCCATAATCATCAATAAGTTTGGCCGATGCGCATTCAATAAACCCTTTGTATGAACTCACAATGATTTCATGCAAATAATGATTTCTTACATAAAAATCTTTCTTCTTCATCATCTTTCTTGTCTTGCTTTGACAATATGTTTTTTAATCACATCCACTTTAGTGAGTTTAATTAATCAACCTGTGTCTCTGAAGAGTCAATTTCATAAAAGCTCTGCAGTACTGTAGAGGCACTGCTTATTTTCTCTCGGTGCTCATTCAGAAAAGAAGACCTCTAACCCTGTCTAGGGCTATTCACACTTAGTGCCTCCCCACTGGTAATTCAGCTCAGAGTTTGGCATCACTGCTCATGAGGTCTGCCAAGGAACCACATCTCTTGCTTCTGTGTTCAACACAATTTGCTCCTTGCTGGGTGTTTGGGATCTGAAAGTCCTGCTCTTGGTATGCCAAGTGTTTTGTTACTAGTCATGTTCAACGCAATCCTTTATGACAGCGAAGTCAAGGAAAATCTTTCCTGCATTTAAAATACACTCTTTAAACAACTGTAGCAGTTTCCCTATATATTCTTAAAGACTTTGCTTTAGATCAACATTAAAACCAATCTGTCTAGGCTCTGCTTCCTTGTTTATGAAGAAGGGATATAGAAGGCCATTCATGATCTGGCATCATTCAGTACTGAACCATTAGAAAAAATAGGCTTGGATGAAGCTATTCTAGTGGTGACCTAAATAAAAGAAACTAGCTATGAATCAGGAAACTTCTTCCCTTGCTGACTAATGCTCTTACTATGTATTTGTTTAGAGGCATTAAATTCTTCTTGGTGCTTACATTTTTAACAATAACCTTTGCTCACATAATTAAAATTTGCGAATGAAAAATCAAAATAGCACTAAGTTTTAAATAAACTTAGATATATAAAACCATCTCTGAGCTCTGTTTTTCGTTCGTGTTGACAGTTTTTCTCTCTGTACCAACATGAAAAATATCCTGATACTTCAATGCAAGCTGTCATGCAGAATCCTCAGCTGCCAGTATCCAGCATGTTTGAAAAGTATGAGAAAAAACTGTCAGTGCCACCAGATTCCCTAATAAAAAATAATAATGAAGTCTTGAGAACTGTCAGTCCTTCAATTATGCAGCTCTGACAGTGGGTGCACATTTGCAAGAATCCAACCTTGCTACTGGAGGGCATAAAAAGGCCAACTGAGCTTTGTCAGAGCCAGACATAGGCACAATAATTTTGTTCTGTCCTAAAATGGACAACCATATCTTCAGAAATTTTAGTGTTCAATCTAGGATCAGCTTTGCTGACATCAAGAACTGAATAAGTTAAACGTAAGTGAATTCTAATCCTGACACAAGGGAAAAAAAAAAGAAGCATAGTGAAATGCTCAGTGTTAGTCTTGCAGTGCTCCTTGGATGAGGGCTCTCAGTGACATTAAATTAAGCAGCTAGACATTAAAAACCAGGTAGAGCCAAGAGAAAAATATCATCTATTCTTCTACACTGTCTCTAAAACTACCGGTCAGGTACAAGTTTTGTTGGGAAAATAACATGAGGAGGACATTTGTATTGAGCCTATCATTACTTTGATAAGGCTGACACTGAAACTAGTAATCAGTGAAATTGGAGGCATCATATTCCTTGTTTGAAAAAGAGCAAGATATTGACACAATGGTAGAATCCATCCCAGTTTGTTCTGGAATTTCCTGATTGAGATCTATCAAAATGGTATCCCTTGCTTAGTGATAACTTAGGTGTAGCTTTCAGAGAAAGCTACCATTGAAGTGAGACATAAGGCATAATTATCCATGACTGGTAAAGCTCCATTTTTCTCTTTATGCTTAACAAATAAAAATAGAGTAACTTCCTCATTGGTTAAACAAAGGACAACTATTAAAGGATGAAGTCTGGAATACTCTCTTGTGATGTTACCTGTTCACTAACCCAGCATATTCCTCTGCGACTGGGTTGGTCAAAAAGGGATCAAATACAGTCTTGTCTTGCCCTTTGCTGGTAGAAAATCAAGATGCGAGTATCCTCTCCACACCCAAGATTTCCCCCCAGCCTTACCTACTGGATAGGTACCTACTGGATAGGTTTGTGGGTTTCCCAAATAAATCACGCTGAAGGGAAAGCCTGAAGGGCTGAGGGAGTAATGTGTTTCTCCCTGGACATGCATGAAGCTACTGGACCTGAGCAGGTGCCTCTGTACAACCTGACATGGATGTAAACCTGTGCCAAGGGGTGAATTAACTGGTGGCATCTTTGGGCTACCTAGAGCCAAAGAAAGGCCACCGCATATTCTGCTCCTTCATATCACACAGTGCAGGAAGGTGGCTTGGCTCTTTTTCTTGTAGCATCTTGAACCACACAAAAGGTCCTAAAAAGGAGCGAGAAATTGCTCCAGCCAGACATACCTGCCTTTAAAAAACCACCACTACTTTTCACAGTGATACAATGTGACAGAGTTTCTGATTGTTCCTTCTCCCTCTCCTCAATAAAATACACACTTGTGATACTTGGTACACAATATGGATTTCTCTGGAGGGGAAATGTAGCACTGACAGGAGTGCTTCAGTTTAATCCTCCTTTCTTTCTTTCCACTCTCCCTTCCTCAGCCTCCTCCCACCTCTTTGCCCACCCTCGAGGCTCTTATGGGATTTTCCAGGTAACTAAAGCCAGTGCATCAGAGTGACAGACCAGACAACTGCAACATTTAAGAGTGAGTGACACATCATTTCTTTAACTCTCCCTCCTCCTGAGTCGCTCACAATAAGGCTCCAAGCCATTCTTTATGTTATATATGGTTCTATTACTTTTTTGGTAGGGAATTGGTGATATTGTATATTGTATAATGTGATTCATTCACTTGTCAATGAATCCCTGTCTATCAGTGTATACCCTGGCTACAGAATGATGACTTACTCAAAAGCATTACATAGAGGAGTGGTAATCATGGGTTTATTTTATTGGTTTTGGTCAAGAAGAGTAAGCCTGTCATCCTTACGTATGGCAGAAATTTCACTGCACCAGATGTTTCAATTTTTAAAGTGTATATTCAGTAAGACGTGACCTTTGTTATAGTAAAAATGTGTACCTTTTTCCCTTTTTCTTTGGTCAACAGTTATGGACAATGAAGTCCTAACACACTGCAGAGATGACCATAATGGCTTTTAAGATCTCAGACTGGCCCATGATCATAGATTGTTAAGGGGCTGAAATGGACCTTAAAGATCACCTAGTTCCAAACCTTTGTGCCATGGGCAGGATTGACGATATCTAAAGCTAAGGGCTCCTTGGGAGGAGCTAAATGCAGGATAGTGCAACCCCATCTTATCAGGCATTGCTGGATGGTCCTCACATGGGATGAATATTTCAGCTTCAGTGGTAAGCAAATGACTAACAGCTCAGGTGGATTGGGGCTGTATTGGGACAAATTGTCTCTATTCCAGCTGATCTCTTGGTTGTTGAGGTAAAAGATGAGGTTCAAGCATCAACCCACCAAACCCACCTGTCCTTTCCCAGTATTGTGGGACAGTTTGGCCCCATCAGCAAATGAATTTTCTGCAATTTATTTTGGGAATTCTGAATAATTTCACAGAAGGCCCAAATCTGAGAGGTTTGACTGAGGGCAAGGACTGCCAGCCAACTCTGCTGCAGTGGGGACATACCCAGATGGGTGAGCTCAGGCAAGGGAAGAGCACGAGGCAGCCTGGTGAGGAGCTCTATGTGCCTTGGTTAGCTTATCTTCCTGGCATGGAGCTACTCGCTGGCTAATTCACACCGATGAGCAGGGTTGCACAGGGCTCTGGGAGACCTCAGGGAGCCTCCTTGCCCCATGCTCCCCATCTTGCATTAACACAGCAAGCTGGTGTTCTCACACTGTCCTCAGTGCACAGAGCTACCCCGTAGCCTCTGCGTTCTCCTCTGTGACAGCACCAGTGGTCTTCCTTCCTGCTGACAGCAGACCTGAGAAATGCTTCAGCATAATTTATAGAATAGCTGTATGTGACAAAATGTCTGTATCACAGTGATGCAGAGGGAACTGAAAGTGCCTGTTATCACTCAGGAAGCACCAGGGAAGGGGACCATTTATTTAGCAGATTCCCTCTCTGGAAAGAATGTTCTCATCCACCCTAGGGATGACTTTGCCGACAGATCTTTCCATCCTCAGGGGAGCAGAGGAGGACTCATGCACCTGCTCTCTGTGTTTTCTGTACTATCACAACGACCAAGAAGGAAATCATTAGACGGACCAGACTTCCAGCTTCCATTATTTTTAACAGGCATTGCACATCTAATTTGAAGTGCACAATGCAAATATTTACCTTCAAGTGTCAAAGGAGACTATAAAGATCTTCATGGATCTTCACACTTCAAGGACTTAATTCATTGAAAATAATTATACATATGTGGGGATTATTTCCACAGTGGAGCTGAGATGTGCCATTGGTTGCCAAGTTGGAAAGTACAGTGTGCATGCTATACATCTGTGTGTCAGCTTTTATGTGAGAGAGGAGGGCTCTTGTACATCGGAACATATGTGTGTAAGCAGGGCTGAGAGGAGATCTCACTGGAATTCACTGCTGAATAAATTAGAGAAAGTCACCATGTGGCATTGTACACTCCCAATGCTGCAGACAATCTCTGTTGTGCTTGCCCATCTCCTTCACCTCAACCCGAATACTCCACATGCCTCTTCATTTTAGAAGGAGAGCAGTTTTACAAAGAAAAATATTAGAAATTGGCTTTGATTTTTCTTTGCCACTCAGAGATTTCAAGGTGTCCAGTGATTTGTCTCCAACAGTGCCAGTTCTACAAGATTGAGGCTTTTAGCCTCAAATTTTGCTTTATTTTGTGAGAACAGACAGACACTTTTCCATCCTTGAATCATGCCGGTTGTTTAAGGGGCAGATGCTGCTGTTTTGAGCAAGTAACTGGAAAACAATTTACTGCTGAAGTCAATGGCCAAGAGGAGGCAGTCAATTAAATTCTCAGACACTAATAATCTATTCTTACTTGTAAATCATGAGGACTCTGTTTTAAGCACTTGGAAAACTTCAAGCATGAATCATGTAATAACAAGCGCCTTATTTTTCAAAAATAATATTAATAATTTAGGCTGCCTGTTTTACTGCGAGGAGCATCTATTGATCTGACCTACTTGCATGCCACCACCAGCCCAAACTGTGAGAGTGTCTCAGCTCTCATCACACGCACAAGGAAGTAGCGGGAGAAGAATGTCTCTCCTGTCTCACTGCTCGTGCTTGAGGCGTGGTGGTTTTGGAGAACAGCTGTCATAAGCAGGCATTTATTTCTCCTTGTGAAGAGTCCCATGGCCATTTACCTTGTCTTGCCTCTGAGAACTTTCACGCCTCTGCTCAGCCCCTGCAAAAGTCCTGCCGAGTGAACTCACCAGCCTTCTAGCACTGTCGCTTCCCTGGGTGCCAGGGGCTCAGTCACCCTGGGGACCATGCTGAGGCAGGGAGGAAAGAGTCTCAGAGGATCAGGACAGAGACAGGGAGATCTTGCAGTACTGTACCATATATTCTTAATGCTATGTATTAATGCTTACCTGTGCTCAGGAGACAGCTCCGAGAGTAGTCTGAGGATGAAAGGGTCACAGCAACGTGTGCTGTTTAGTGGATTTTCAGCTCAATTTGCACCAGTTGGTGAAGCCCTGAGACTACGGCAATTTAGTCCACTGAGATAATGGATCTTACCTCTCTTCATAGAATAAGTTTGCACTTCATAAAATCTTACAGAATTTCACTGGCTGTAGGGACACAACCCAACTGCTGTTGCTGGTAATGAAAGTTTTGTGGGATATGAACTGCATTAGGACACTATTTGGAATCCCTTGCAACATCAGACATTTGCCTTTAACATCAGAAAGGTGGTAATGTTGAAATATGCTCCGAGGGTACATCTCATTTAATAGTGCCTATTACAGTTGACACACATAAGTATGAACCATGTTATCTTGCATTTTTGCAAATAATATTTATTCCACAAAGAAGTTCATGCATGCAGAATAAATAGCACCTTCCTGGTGAAAGCATATAATTAGCTGAAATCCAAGAAGTGACAAATATTTGCTTTACCTGAAAGTTACTGCATGAGATTCTCAAGTTTGAAGTATTTCAGAGACAGAAATGACAGCCTTCACAGTTTCATGATTACTTGGTGCTGCTAATTGGCACTGGTTGCAGGTAGAAAATTTCTAGCTAATGCAGAAATTATGTACCCTGTTCCACCTCTCAACTCTCTTCTCCCTTCCCTTTTGCCCTCTTGCAGCTGTGCACACCTCAATTCTTATGGATAATTCAGGGAAGCTGTAGCACCTTCAAAATATAATGGACTAAAGCCCATCAGCTGTTCTTCAAGTTGCCTGAAAAAGTTTCTGTTTTGAAAAAAAAAAAAAAAGGTTTCCAATCAAAAAATGCTGTTGCATTACCCTGTATTTATATGTCTATATTGTTGTTTTTATTTATTTGTGAAAGAAAAGAAAAAATAAACTTTCCATTTTCACAGACACGATAGTTCAGGTTTTTAACTTTGAAATAACTTTCATTATCAAATGTTTAAATGTATCAAAGTAAAATGAATTGTGACCCCAAATATTTATGAAAAATCTATCGCCTACTGATTTGATCTGATAAACCACAGGAGATTAATTAGTCTTGGTTATGTGACTTTTCAAGCACTAAACATGGCTGAAGGGGTTTTGATTTTTGTAGTTTAAGCCTGTATTTTCATGTAGTTATATAAAATATATAACATATAGGGGAATTTGCTACATGGCAGCATTTACCACTGGTATGATGAATTTACCCCAAATATGAAAATCTCCATTTCACCGAGAGCTATAAGGCTATTTTCATAATGAGAATAAGTCTATGTAATTTTTCATCCATTAAATCAAAACTGCTCCTTTTCAATTGCTTTAAAAGAATTTGTACAGTAATAACAAAACTAGTATGAAAATAACCTTTATTTCCCTTTTAAAGTCAGAAGGTACCATATACACACTGAGTAATATAGATGAAATTTTTTTCTAAGATACGGACTGCAATGTCTTAAAATAGACCATAAGACTTCTCTTAAACAAAGATAAAAAACCAAAAAACCCTCAAAAAGCAACAGACGACTTTGCCCCAAAGATACTCAGAATTGACTGCTCTTGTGCTCTGCTGTACCTTGGGAAGGTCTGACATACGTCTATGGTGTTTTTAGCTCTAGTCAAACATCCAGACAGCAAAACCATCTAATTCTAGTGTTAAAATTAGAAGAAATTAAACTTCCATAAAACCCACTAACCGTATCAAACTCAAATATCTTTCCTCACCCTGCTCCATTTATGCAAATACATTTTGTACTGTTTCATAAACAAGCAGTGTAGCAGCTTAAAAGTTAAAAAATAAAACTTCTGCAGAGACATTAGCTTTAATTCATTTCAAAGTGATCTTTTAATTTTTTTTTTCTTTTCAATGGATTTTGTGATTTAAGGTTATACTGTGTTGGGGTTGGGATTTTCCAGCTGTGAATGTCTGTCCTCCTTTGTCTTGTAGATAGCCCTTTCACAGTGTGGTGCTGTTGCAGGTGAGGAGCATCTGTGCCTCTGCCAGGCATGTGCTTGATAAGGATGTTGACAGGTCAGAGGTTGTCACCATTAATCCCAAAAAGCTATTTCTGACTAACCATCATGATAGAAACACACTGTAATAATACTACCAGGTTCAGTATTGATTTTCCATCTAATATAATATCATGATTGTATATTACTTGGTTTTGCACTTTATTATTCCCTAGGATGTTAACTTTTAAGTTTTAATAGCATTTAGTTCTACAGCTGCAATCCTTAACACCTCTGCAGACTTCTATGCATCACTTTGGCACCTTCCTCTCCCCCAAGTGCTCAGCTGACCTAGTGCAGTGAAAAAATCCTTTCTACTCACTTCATCAGGAGGTACTGACTCTTGAAACACCAAAACAGAGTTTTAAAAGATGTAGCACTATTAGAAAAGGGCTCCTTAAAAGAAAATAATAAATAAGCATCTGTATTCCCTGGAGCGTCTTTATAAGGTAAGAGGAAGGTTCATCAGAGACCCCTGCACTCATGGGGACTTCAGGAGACTTGACTTCACTGTTGACTCTCAGAAGGGGCCAATTGCTTTCTGCTGGTCCATCTCCCCATTGGCTGTCTTGTGTCTGTCTTACTGCTGTGGACTTTGAGGTCTTTGGGACATTCTTCTGCTGAATGCTCTTATCCATCCATCAGCTGGGTTCTCCTACAAGCTGCTGTAGATATCTATAGCGATCCAAGTCAATTAGAATACAAAATGTTTAATTGAATTCTCCTTTGTTCCCTGGTGATATTCAGGAGGGCAGCACATGGTACCTGCAGATGGATGGCAGCTAAATAGCCTTTTAAAGCTGAAAGCAGAAATGGAAGTTTGTTTTCATTCATTTCCTCTCTCTCGTTCAGATGCAGCAAAACATTTATTAATCCTCCTCCAAACCATATGCCATGTGTCTAATGAGCGGTAGGTTAAGTTAATCATATACAACCAACCAAGTGTAGTAGAAAAAACATTGCAGAGTAGGTGAAAAAGCTAATACTGTAGATCTGAGTTAAATAAGTGAAGGAGATGAAGAATATGCAGGGTCAGGCCCTCAAGGAAGTTCAAATAAATATTGAGTGAGCCAAAATTCTTCTGGGTTCTTAAGGTGCTCTCTTGGTAACTTTTGAACTTGTAGCTGGGCCATCTTCATAGCTTTTGTGAAGGCTCATGCTGCAAGTATTGCTGGCCCTGCTTTTTAAGTTTTCGGGGTTTTTCTGAAGGCTTAGCAGATATAGATATATATACAGGACTTCATCACACGATTGCTTTGGGCTCTATGGAACCAGTAGAAAACTGAACCAGGAGATTTCCCAGGCTTACCTGTGGGGTATCTGAATTACTGAATGAACCCATACTTAAGTTTTCCAGACATATTTTATTGATGAAGTGTCATGACTGCTCATAAACTGTGATAACACAGAACATCTGCAAACTTAGCAAGGAAGAGCTGGAAGAATTTTTTTTTTCACTATTCCACCAGTTTTACCAGGTTGTGGTATCTGTTATGATCTTCTTGCTGGGACAGCAAATGCTGACTGTGAAAAATGAGTGTTGACAAATTCTGTGCAAATTTCTGTGCGTTGTTCAGTGCCAAGTTATAACTTGTAACAGCTCTTCTATTCTCAAGGAATTAGCCTGCAATGCTTGCCAAACTAGAGCAGTTTTGTGGCAGGACTAGGAAGACATCATCATACTTATTTCATTTGAGCCCTAATTTGACCCAAAGATTTGATTTCCAGCTTCCATAAACTCACTAACTACTAACCCACTCCTCCAGCTAGGCCCTTGAGTCCTTTACTCACTGGAAATTATGCTCCTATTTAATGATAAATATTTATAAAACCTCTGTGATCTTTAAAAATGTGAGAACTATCTTGTGTTTATAATTGTTATAAAAAAAATCCCAAACCCACTAATTGAATGAATCTTTCAAATGTGAGTAATTTTTTATTTGAATTCTACATCCTTATGTATTATGTAACAATTAGTAATGATGTGATGGATAATTTTTTTGGAACAGTTCCTGATTCCATTACTCAACTACTCGATCGACCAGTAATTATGAATCATATCTTTAATTAGCTGCCGCTCTTCAGAAACATATGAAAGCCAAGGGCATAAAGTAATTGGCATAAAAGTTTTCCTAATTAATTTATCTGTCTATGTGAGTAACCGGGACTGGAGTCAGGGGAACATTTATAACTCCACGAAGGCCAGCCCTAAAACCCAATGTCAAATGAGATTTATATTTCTGAATTATAAAAAGAACAACAACAAGCCACAAAATTACATTATCCCCAACTCCAACAATAAAGCACATAATGCGTTGTTCAGAGATGAGCAAAAACTTCTTATTGATCCAATTCATTTTCATCGTATTCTCCAGTGGGTCTTTCAAATCTCTCTGGCTATTTCCCTCATTCCACATAGTAACAGTAATCAAGCACATTAAGCAATTCATTAAACAACAGCCCCACTGACCACAGGGAGTATTACAGCTAACATTCATTAGGCAACTAGCAACTTTATTTAAGCAGAAGAGAGCTGGGGAGTGCGAGACTCAGTTCTTTGTCTTTTGGGAGCCTATGGCCCACCTAAGCAGTGCTGGATCTGCTTTTCACAAACTATAAAACCTTTAAGCTTGCTGGCACAGACAGTGCCTTTTTCAAGGAGCCGCCTGGGAGAGAAGACAAAATGGAGTGTGTGCTGGTTTAATTCTCAGCCTGCCAAAGATTAAGTTAAAATCTGAGCTCATTGTTAAGTGAGGGTTGTTAAGATTTATGCCTGATATAAAACTAAAACCTTACAGTATTGATATTTAGGTCCTATATTTTTCAGATCTGATTTCAAGGGGGCAAAAGCTGTAAAACATCCAGGTTTGTTCATTTGAATATCCTGGCTTGCCTGGCACTTTGCAGTAAAAATGATATATATTGTCCTTCATAGTAACAGAGGAAAGCCTAAAACAACAATGGAAAAAAAGCCTTCCTACAAACAACAATTAGAAAAGTGTTAGAAAAGTTAAACTGATGTGCCTGTACAGTGTTTCTGGCCTAATTAATAAAGAACCTAAGGTTCATGTTTGTTGCAAAGTCCCTGACAATAAGAAAATTCATATGAGCAAATGCACTGCTATTCTCTTGCTTGCTTATTTATTTATTTTTTTTTCCAGTTGGTCCGTATTACAGAAAAGAGGAAATTAGACAATATTACTTGGCATTACTTTTTTGTATAAGGATTCCTACAGACATCCAAGCTATTTTCTTAAAAAGTTTACACTTCTAAAACATTAACCCAGATTTTTAAGTAGCTGTTTTTAAAAGTCCACTATGTGATTCCACAGAACAAATAAAATACTCATGAATCAGGAAAAACCCACCTTCTCCTTCTGTAGTGTTATCATTTTCTCTTCATAGAATCACAGAATTGTTATGGTTGGAAGGGATGTCTGGAGATCCTCTGGTCTAGCTCCTCTGGTCCAACCAAGTTTGGCACAGTTACTATTAAATCATACAATGCTTTAAATGACTTGGCTCCTTGCATGGTGTAACAGAGTATAACTCCCTTGATATGCCTCCCTTAGGAACTAGATAAACCTAAAAGTTCATTTATTTAGTCATGGCCTTATTCTGGCTTTAAAATCCTCCACTACAGCATTCATGCTATTCCCCATTGCTGATAGAGAAATTATTAAGACTATTCAAATTAATGAATTAATGGCACTACTGATTACTGACACTTATAACTGGAGGGCAAAGACAACTCTGCTATAGTTTGAAAATACATTCCTGGGGTGTTTAATTATTTGAAACTGGATGATTAAACCTTCAAACCAACTTCTCCAGAGTAATTGGCCATCATGGCCAGAAACATGGTAAGTGGTAGGAGGGTTCTTGCCAGAATTTAGATGTTCTTCCTGCCTGGATGGACCCATACCTGGGGAGTGCAGTAATCTCTCACTGAGGGAAAGTCATGGGGAAAACCTATTTCCCTACATGAGGAAGATGAAGCCTGACAATGGATGGAGTTTCATCCCAGAGGCTAGGTGGGAAGGTCACTTGTATCTTCGTTACCTGCTTGTAGGAGAAGTTGTATAGAGGTGGAGAGATGGTGGGCCAAAATGCTGGTATGAAAATGAGCTCCAGCAAGTGGGGTGGGCTGTTGGTAGAGCACAGAAGTCAAATACAGCCCATGGGGCCCTGCTGCCTCATGTGCTCTGTCACTCATCAGCACTATCATTCATAAGAAACCATCAGAAAATAAGACATTTGTCTCACCCAGACATCTTGACAGCCCTTGTGAGCAGAACACATTTGGTTGTGTGACCAAATATTTTGGGTCAACATGAACCCTGGGTCCATGTTTCTGGCCAGGCAATTCAGAGCCCATACAATAGCTGAAGCTCTAACCTTGTTAGGAGATTTAAAGGGCAAAGAGGGTACCATGCTTTTTCACGACACAGAGCCTGCGATTTCAGCACTGCCAAACTACCCCTGGAAGAGAGCTGGTGACTTATTTTGTCAGCAACAGAAAGTATAACAAAAAGTGTATCTAACATATACAGCTGACTGCTTGTGTTTCCTGTACTCGTTTCCAATAGCAGCATATAAATGCATTTATACTAAGGCAGAGAGTTTATTACATATGATGAATGGCACTGAAATATCAGTTTTATCCTTCCTGTAAAAACAAGGGCCATAACTCATGACAGGTGCAGCCTCCAGATGCCAAGAGTGGTATTGGTTTCAGGGCCAAGACCAAGAAGACACAGATAATTTTGCTAATTCCCTCCATTATATTATTATATTCTTACCTGCAGTGTGAGACAGCTTAACATGGAATCATCCGACTGAAAATGCATCTTTAATGTTTTATTACCAAAAATTAAACGTGTGCTGCAATTCGACCACTTTTCAAATATTATGCATTATACAGTGAACTCTGTTCAGTGAATGCAAAGTTTTTGATCTTTTTAAAATTTATTTTTGGTAACTGGATGTTTGAAGACCTTCTTTTTACATTGGGAACTTTTAAAGGTCTCCATCATCATATCTGGGCATGGAAGAGCTTATTTTACGTACATATAGATATATTTATATATACGCTCTCATGACAAAGGACCACTGAGCAGTGCCCTGGAAGCAGGGCCCTGGAACAAATGTTCCTGATTTATTCTTTCTAGTTCCTGCTGAGTTTTCCCTCCTAGATAGGGACTAGTAGTAGAATTTAGTACATAGTAGAATTCACTACATAGTAACAACTCCTGTTGAAATTGAGGGACGTTGTCCCTTCATCTACTAAAACTACAGAAATCTTTGGGGAAGCTTGATTTCATCTCCCAGAATTAGGATAATACTGCAGTTCTTGCTTTATAGGTAAGATGAGGCACGAAAAGGAATTTACTAGTCCAAAATTCCCATAGGGAAAATCTAACAGTGCATTGATGCAAATCAGGGTCACCCAGGCTCCAGGTAAATGCTGTAAACCCTGGACAAGGGGGCATTTAACAGCATTATATTCATCCTTTTCCCTTTTTCTCTTGTTCTGTTTTTCCACCACCTAATTACCTCATTGATTTCAAAGAACTCCCACTGCCTCTTGGAAAACTTTGAAAAGCATTCATTTTTAGAAACAATTCTGCTGATATGTAGTTTACCTTATATACCATTCTTCCTTTATTATTATGCAAATGCCTTTGGAAGAATAAGCATACTTCTGAAGAATTGCCCTGCTAATACTGCTTATTTGTGTCTGCAGACATTCTCATTTTGCTCTTGTAAACACAAGCAGCAAGTATGGAACATGCAGGAGAACAGACTACGAATCAAGTTCACATATTCCTTAAATATTTTGTGGAGGCATCTTGAGAATACTGAGTTTGCAGGTCTACCTTATCTGAGGCTTGGATTTTATTTTCACTGAGTTTTTACAAAAAAGGCCTCTATAAGAAAAGATTTGGCTGCATTAGAATTGCACTCTCCTGCTGATCTCTGCTATGACAGATGGGATCAGCTGAGCTGCTTTAAATGACAGTCACCGCAGGAGGACATAGAGGGAAGGAGACTTGCCATTACTTACAGCCCATCAAAACACAAATCTGACTTCAGTAAGATCTTCACAGTGTCCTGCATAACTTTCACACAAGCTATCAAACAAAATGCACCCTAAATCACTATGTGGTGAGAACAAACTGGTTGAGGACTTCTGTTTTGAGAACACTCACCAGTCTCTTTCTGTCATTAGAAGACACAGGTAAGCCTTGCAACACATGGTGAGGAACCTGGGCGAGGCTTGAGTGGAGGCAGGTATCTTCATCATGCCCACAATGGAGGAGGACATAAAAGCTAGAAGGGGGATGAGTGTGGGAGGGGTAGCAAACCTTGGTGAAGACAGGGTTGAGGAAAGATACTGGAAATTACCTGCTTGATTGTACACCCATCTCCTCCCTCCCTTAATGCTTCTAGACCTTAGTTTGAATTGCTTTTCATCCCTTTCCTGTCTGATCTCCACAAATGGTTAATGGAAATTAGCCATGCACATATGGTGAGAAATCTAGGTTGCCCTGGTTGCATTCTAGTGCAAGGGTTGAAACAGCAAATCTCTGTAAGATTGCAATGTTCCTGTGGTGTTTTCAAGCCATCATTACATTCACTTTGGTTCCATCACCCATTTCCATTCCCTTGTCCTCCATAGAGCCTAAATTCTCAAGCTAGAAAGTGTCACTGTATTTGTACAGGGCCCAGCAGCAGGGTCTTGCTCTTGGCAGCTCTCCAGATACAAGTGTATAAACCCAATTAATAATAATGTACAGTTCAACTACTGTTGATATGCACATGGGCAGTATGATACAATTTTTCTTATCATTTAAAAATACATAAAACTATACTGACAATTAACAATTGAATTATCAGGCTCTGCACCACTAGGTCTCACTCACAAACTCTTGAGAGCTTCAAAGGCATTTATTTGCCCAATTCCCCTTCCATTTTACCAAATATGTTTGTGAACATGGAGCTAAATTTCTAGAATCTACAGTATAAATCCAGGATCCACCTAGATTTCACCTGAGCCTCTCCCTTGCCATGTCTGATTTTGTCCTTGCTCTCATGAGACCCAATGGATGGATATTATTATAGGAAGCAACTGACTTAATTAAGTTATAATAATAGTTTATCAGCATTATTTAGTCCTCTTCAACCCTTTATTTATAACAAGTATGCCTAATAGTGTTCTATATTCCCCAGTAGTAAGAAAACATGAAAACAAATTGCAAATATGTCGTCACTGAGATGCAAGTCCAAAATGACAGCTTATATCTTTATTTTCTTTACCCTACCAAAAAAGACTTAGTGAATGTAGATGTGGTTTTGCCAATTTTTCTTATGCTCCTCCTTAAACTTACTGAAGAATATTGTATTGTTACTTTTAAATAATTGTTTGAAAAACAATGGAGCAAGAGAACTACTTACTGTAGCACTGTATTTCTGTATCATCCAATATTAACAATTATTTTCTGCACATTTCCTTCTGCTGGACTGACAAACACTCACACAAATCAACCCGGACAGTTCCATATATACAACCTGATACAAAAGTCTGCCTAATTAGAAAGTGATTCACTGTTTTCGATAAAGATATGTAACGAGAGTTTTCACTGCATGAAAGCTTGGAAAGTTTGAAGGGTTTTTTTCAAGCTTCACCAGTTGGATCTATGAATAATTTCATCCTGACTGTGGCAGGAATGCTGTGCAAAGAAATTCTAGATGCAGGAAAAATTCTTGACTGAGGTCATCCTGGACTTTTATCCAGGAGCTCAGTGGTGCACTGGCAGATTTATGCCAATTTAAGGGTTTCCGCCAGCTCAGTGCGGGAGCCAGCGGGAGTAGGGAGAGGGTACCTGAGCTGAAGCTGATGTTCCTGCACCCTTGGCTGTCCCCTGGGAAACCTGGAGCAGAGCAAAAGACAGATTTGGCAGCATTCTCAGCCGAGCCATTTGAACCCAACCCTGGTGCTGACATTCAATGCTAAACATCTACGTAAAAAAGAAAATAATCCAGGTTGAGACACATGCCCAGTGCTGCAATTCAATAAAGACTTCCTCTCTGAAAGCTTTACTTTCCTTTGCAGCCGCTCCACACATCATTATTTGGCACATGCTTTAGATCTTTTAAGTGTGTACATGTCAGTTTTGTTCTTTTCAGCCAGTTCTTATTCTTCTCTTGCCCTTAACACTTCCCCTCGTCCGCTCTTCTCCCCCTCCCACCCACATCCACCAACTTCTCCTCCCCCCCACCTCTGGCATTACAGAACCACTGCCTCAAACTATATAAAACCCTTGGCCTCAAACCAGAGAAGACCTAAATGCAGGAAAGTAAGGATAAATTAAAGTGACAGGGTCTCAGCAGTGGAAATTAGTGCAACTCTTCTAATTGCATGTCTAGCCTGAATGATGGGATACTTAATTCTTACACATCCCAGACAATTGCTTTATACTAACATGAGCTCTGGGAAAAAGGCAGATTCCAGAGACATATGGAGCAGTAGATGGAGTGGAAAAATAAATCAGTTGTCCCAGCCACAGTGGAAAAAGTGCTTTATCTGCACTGTTAATATAAGGTGTTGCCACTGTTAAACAAAATTGGTAATGCCTCCTTCATCCATTCTTACTATGAAAATAGAACATTAAATAATTAAGTGGCAAAGTGGGCTTTAGGTTCTATTTATTGTTACTCGAACAAGAAATGAGCTTTGGGTGAGGAGGTTACATTCCTCTAGTTAGTGGACACAGTCCTAAATACAGGATTCTGAGAGAGATGTAGTCAGGGGAGTAGAATGCTCTACTTCACTTCTATAAGAACTGCTAATAAAAGGCTTCAAAACTAGCATGGGTTCTTATATCTATTTAACCTTTTGCCCCAAGAAGCAAAGAGCATCTGGTTAAGTGGAGAGTAAAAGCACAGCTACTTTTCATTATCAGGGCTTAGAGCCAGCCTATGTGGAAGCCTGAGCTGCCAAGCCTGGGTTAAATGCTTGTTGCCTTCACTGCCTGAGGCCATCTAGCGTGTTTAGAAATGATTAAGTACTGCAGCCTAGAAAGGACCTGTCCTGAGCGTTCATCTCTGACTTCCAGCAGAAAAGAGAGCCTGGCAATGACAGAGGCAGATGGATGAGTCTCATTAGTATGGTGAAGCAGCGAACCAGACTGCCTTCACAGAGCTGTCCAAAAAAAAGCGAGCAAATTAAAATAGGAGCTGAGAAAACCAATGAGCAAGTGTTTTAACTCTCTGATACCTGGATTTGTCTCCAGCAGGTTAGGGCAGCTGGCTGTCCTTTCCAAGAATCTCTGACCCATAAGCAGGTGATGGGCACTTGGTAGGCGTGGAAATGTCCACGTCCGTATTTTATTTTTGCACCTTTTTTTGGCAAGCTTTTAAAAAATGTAGGATCCTTATGCATACTATACCTCACACATAAATACTTCAAATATTCTATAGCATGGCAAGTGCAAACGAAACATTCTGCATTTATAAGATTCCATTCATGCTTATATCATTATCAAAACTCACATGGTAATTAGGTTCTGACAGAGAGTTTTGGCATACAGCATGCCATGAGGATGTCAAATCTCTTACATAAAAAAGTGTTACATTCACAAGATTGATAAAGATATGCTACGGCATTCTACTAATATATGGGATTCTTGCCATTCTGAACAAGAACACTCGCTGACCAGAGCTTTATCTGAAACACCCTTGTGCAAAATAAAATAGCAACTCTAGCCCTGAAGTGCAAGGAGCCCCTGTACAAGTGTGGTGACTCACTGGCATCAGACCCATCACCCTGGAAGTCTTCATAGTGTGATGGACTGGCAAACCTGCAGCTATTTTGAATGAGATTTTCTGCAAGACTGATGGGAAATTATATCAATTTATTACCCACTTTGATTTGTTTGAGTTGATTCAGGCACCATCAAACTATGAAAAGAGAAAGAAAAAGCATTTGAATAATTCAGAGTGCAAATTGCAGCATGCAAGGCAGCCATTTTGCTTTGTCTTTTCATGCAAGATGAATAGTGTAGCACAGTAGAAATGTACCTAATGCCCTTCATTTTTCTTTTGATGAGATAAGTAGGATCAGAATCCACAATCTGAAAAAACTGTGAAAGAAGTCAAAGATCTAGGGCCTTCTCACTGTAAAAGAGGCAGTACAAGTGCCCAAACAAAAATGACACCACAGCAGATCCTTAAAAAATTGGGATTTTTTATAAATAAAACTGTAGGTTACAGTGTTGGTATCTGAATACTTACTCAGGAGTATACTGGAGGAGGTGTTGAAGAAAAAGTTTCATTCTCTACTACAGGTCTGTGCAGTCCTTGAAGGGATGGATGAAGTCATATAAGAAAATGAATCTCATGCAGGTTTTGTTTTTCATGAAGACATAAAAAAGTAGTTTCATAATTGCTGTAGAAAGTAGAATATTTGGGCACTCTTTAATATCTCTGTAGTCTACAAGGACATGATTTTCAGACATGTTAACATCTTTGTGCAGTCCCACTTCTTGTTTCCTACTCAGCAATTTTTGTCTTGTGATACTTCTTGTTTGCTCCGAGACTTCATTCCACCCTTGTCATTGTGCCCAGGAGAGTCTGGAAATAGAGACGCTATTTTATTTTTTTTAGTTTGACTTTTTCTATTCCGAATGAATGAGAGATCAGTGCTCAAGGGGCATTAGGAACCTACATTTTTTAGGTCTTTTCTGAGGAGGAGGAGGAACAAAATTACTTTTCTCCTCTGGTGAAAATGAGCCATTTCAAGAAGGATTGGGAAAATGTGGGAGCTACAGTCTCCTCCCCAGCTCCTATGTTATTTTGCATTCAAAACAGGACAGATGACCTGACAGATCATCTTTGTTATCCCTTTATTTTCACTTAGTAACCTTCTCCTCTGTGCTCTCTTTTACTTGCCAGTGCCAGCCAGCTGACCTGTATCACTGCTCATTTGCTTGTTCTGGGCCAGGTTAATGCTGTTAATGCCACAGTTACATAGGAGAATATTCTTCTTTCTTAATCACCTCATGAAGATGATCATGGGACCTAAAAGCCTATGGAAATATTTTTTTTGTTCATTTTCTTTTGTTTTGCTTTTTTTAGCTAATAGAGATCAATGTAATTTTCCCCCTCCAATTTAAGGTTATGTTAAGTCAGTGATTAACTTTCAGGTTTCAGGGCAGACTATAGTGGGCAGCTAATCGGAGCTGTGATATAACAAGAGTACAGACAATACTGATTTCTTATATTTAATACTTGTTTGAACTAGAGCATTTCCTTTTCTGAAAATCTAATCTTGAATCAAAAGCTACTTGAGATGGTGAATTAAAAGCAGTTCTTAATAAGTTCTTCCAGTGGTCAAATGCTTTTGATATTAGATAATTATAATTCCTCACTAATCTGAATTTATCAAGTTTTAACACTGAGCCATTCATCTGAGCACCTAAGACATTTTGAAAGAATAGTGGCTATAGTAAATGATTTAGGCTTCAAACTGTGATTTTTCAGATGGGTGCCTGGAAGATGTAGGGCTTCATAATAAAAGAAAGACTTTTAAATAAATTGCCTTAAAACCTAACTGCTAGCCACAGAAAACGACTTGGGTATTTAAAGTACACTTAAACTTACATCTCTGAAAATCTCATTTGAGATATTACCTAACATTGGAAATACTAGAAACCACAGTCTCTGTCATTTTTCACAATTACATTTCTCACAAGTGCCTCAATACTGCCAAGGCAGAACAATCAGATGCCTTTCTCATATCTAAAGCCTATCATCATCCGCAAGTCAGATGTTCTTCCTCTTAGCTTCATGCAAGGTCTGACATAAACACACCCAATTACACTCCTCCTAAGAACATGCCACCTTCTTTAGGAGTCCAGACTGAGATAAGTTTCCAGGTCAGTTTCTGTTTAAAGCACTGTTCCCAGATGCAGGAAGGTGTCATGAATTTTGTTTTCAGCCTCATAAGATTCCATCTGACTCTATCTGTAGCTAACTCTATGCTTTTCCAGAGTGTAGGATATCCTCCTTCTAGCCTTTGAAACAGTGCCATTATGCAGATGGAGTAATCACTCTTTGCCTCAACTTTATCACTTACAGTTCATCATAGGCTACTGCATTTTTTTTTCCTGAAGCATCCTCATTTTCTGCTCTTGTGGTCCTGCCATAATAAATTTCTGCTGATTGCAAACAATATTCAGGACATTTTTTTGGTCCTTGCCAGTACAGAAGTTTTCCTCTTTCTTTGATAAAAGCCAGTGAGGGAGTGGGTAGAACCACAGTTCCAGGAGTAGGAGCTCCTAAAGGCAGCAACAACACTGCAGGGACAGTGGTGGCAGGAGGCAGAAGGAAGACTGGACACGTACAGTACATACCTGGTTCCTCCATCCCTGCAGCTGGGTCAGAAAGGAGAAGCTTTGGTGCAGAAATGCTGAAAAAAGGAGAAAGCTGTTTGGGAAACTCCTGTGCTGCAAAGGAGCATTGGGGAGCATCTGGTACATCACCTGTCCAGGCATCACTGCTGGGATCCTGCTATGAAGACAAGAAAAGCAAACAAGATTATTTCCCCCTCTCAGGAATTTTGGGAACACAGCAGTCCTAAATTTGTATTATTGACAGACACATCTGGCAGCGAGAAGGTGAAGGGGGGAGGAGGAAACTGGGAAGTGGGAAAAGGGTTGGTGGAGCTGGACTACACATACAGCTCTTACCACAGCCTGAGGATTTCCACCCATGTGGCACCCTGTGGACACAGTGCAGGTACTGACACTGCAACCACTCCAAGAAATGCCTGACTGCACTTTGTGGGAGCACTGACAGCATGGGCTGGGCCCCCATATTCAGGCATGCTCATGACCAGCCCCACTGTAGACAGGCAAGTGGTGAAAGACCAGCAAAGCCAGCACGAAACTCCCAGGGAGGCAGCTGTGATGGGGGTCTGGGCTCCTGTCACCACTGACATTGAGGGATGGGAATCTGTGCGACTGACTTAGCAGATCTCACGCAGAAGCAAGCTGCAGACTGAAGGCTAGGGAAAAGAGATATCTCCTCCAAAATAATATTTGGTGCCAGTTATAAGAAAATGCTTATGGACAGGGGTCAGGAATTATACTGCCGTGCTGACCTCTGAAAAAGAGAGAAATAGCAGTAGGTTTACAATCAGATTTAATTACATATTCCAAATTGACCATGAAATTTTATCATTAGGTAACTAACCTCTTTTAAGTAGGAAAGGTGAATGATTGAGACTGCCTCATTGACTATTATTGCCTTACCCGGATCCCTGTGTCTCCCTAATGCATCTACTAATCCTTTAGTTTAACTTAATATGAGGAAGAAGTCAGCTTTGTTCATTACATTTGCAAAATGAGAAGATGCCAACTTTTCCCCTTATAGACTGGTATTTATTTTAACTAACAACATGAAAAAGAGCACTAGAGTTAATCACTTTCAATCAATGTCAACTACGTTATTAGTTAATGGGAGTTTATACTGCATAATATTTGTTTGTGAGCCATTTTCTGATGTGTTACATCTAGTTAAATGCCTTATCCTTGTATATTTTAAATACAGACAAAATGAAGGCTAGAATCAGTGAATTTGTAAACACTGACATACAGAATTAATTTTACTTAATCATAATGAGGACACTAGTTAGGAATGTGAGACTTATTTCTGGAAAACACATGTAGTACGCTCTATGCAGAGCTAAGACATTTTTAAATATTTTGCCAGCTGATTCTGAGCAGATCATTATTCTACAATCTGATCTTTAAAATTATTGTTTAAATATAAAAATATAATTTATACATAAATCTAACAATTTCTATGTTTTATGGAACTGTGAAAGCTCCTTAACCTCTTCCCCCCCACCCCCCTCTTCCCATACTCCAGCTTCTAGCATACACATTGCATCTTCTTGATATAACCTCCTTTTTGTCACTTGAGGATCTGGGAGAACATTCCAAACCTGAGATTTGACTTGAAATCAGCAAACTTAAATCAGAAAAAAAGGCGCATTGTAATGAACTTGTCTATGGCTGAGACTTGTATCTACCAACATTTCCACTTGTACTTTGACCTCATATCCCTTCTTCACTCTCATTCACTTCCTTCTCCTTAGCACCATCCCAGTCATGAACTAAATGGCTCTGAGCAGCAGTAGAGTAACAAGCAGAGGGAGCTTGAGCGAGAAAGGAACGAACTATACATGACATAAGTTCTTTTTCTAAAAAGGACTTCCTGTTCCATTATTACTTTATACTATGACAAAGGCCTGACCTGAAAGTTAATAAAGAGAGCATGTTTACTAATTAGGCTTTATTCTCATTGGTCCATGTTAATTGCAAAATATCAATCTATCTCACTTATGAATATGCAAATGTTATGTCAGAGTGGCGTAAGTTTCCAGCACACAGTACTCTGCTAGCTTTAATTAGATCAAAAGTGGGTCCAGCTCAATTCAACAAGATGGGCCCTACTCTTTAATCAGGAAAATAAGTTTGTCTCCTAACAGTATCTTCTTTTGACAGTCAGCAAACACTAATTAACAGACATAGCTATATTAATTGCATTACTCCACTGTATTCTTATCAGCTGGCTGATGTTGCCTGTTTGCTAATGCAAATAGTTGCTGCTTTGGTAAAGTCAACTTGCAAAAGTCTTTCTAATGCTAACTAGCAATCAATGCATATAAGATTTCTAAGATTTCTGTAGGGAATTCTGCATAATAGATGTATTCTGTCTTTTGAGGTATCCACGGCCATTTAGTATAATTATTCCTTAGAGCTGCACCTATCATATTATCAGCTTTTTTGGAGGATAAAGAACACAACTTATTTGTTTAAGAACAAAGGACTATAATAATTTCCTTTAGGAATCACTAAATCACTGTGTTAAATGAAGATGTATGACCCAATGGAAAACTTGCATTTATAGTAATTATGTATTTTTTTCCTTAAGATTCCTTTAGCATCTTTTAAAAGGCAATTTACTGCTTTTATAAAGTAGTGACTTGACAGCCCTGGAGACTGTAATCCCATGGAATGAGTTTTATAAGAGACTGGGTTAGGCAAAGTCTCCCAAGGTGCTGTCCATGGGTTTTGCCTTCAGCCCTATTCTTTGAGAGCCACTGGGAAGGCCAAGACAGTAATCCAGTCTCCATGTTCTCTATGTTCTGAAAGCAGACTTGTGGAGAAGGACTTGGTAGGTGATTCTGCCCCTCTGCTCTTGTGAGATCCCACCTGGAGTACTGTGTCCAGCTCCAGGGCACCCAATGTAAGATGGACGTGGCCCTGTTGAGGCAATTCTTCAGGAGCTCATGAAGATTACCAGAAGGATGAAGCACCTCTCCAGTGAAAACAGGCTGAGAGAGCTGGGGTTCTTCCACCTGTGGAACAGAGGGTTCCAGGAAGACTTCATAGCACCTTCCAGTACTTAGAGGGGGCCTACAAGGAAGATGGGAGAGGGACTTTTTACAAGGGCAGGTAGTGATAGGACAAGGGTGAATGGCTTTAAAATGAAAGAGGGTAGATTCAGATTAGATATTAGGAAGAAATTGTCAAGGGCAGGTTTGACAGTGCTTGAGTAACCTGGTCTAGTGGAAGGTGTCCCTGTCCATGGCAGAGGGGTTGGAACTAAATGATCTTTAAGGTCCCTTCCAACCAAAACCATTCTATGATTCAGCTCCTAAACTCTCTAGATTGCCAGCCTGGGTGGTGATCAATGCAAGGGAGTTTCCATCAGCCAATTGGCTGTCACGAGCAAGGCTGAGACCACCCACCCCTTTCACACAGACTGCCAGTCAGCTGTCACCAGGTTGTTAATGTTTTCTCCACACCAGCTAGCACTGTTATCCTGAGAGATGCAGTCATCTGTCAGGTGACATCTCTTTGCAGCCAGACCGAGCTCTCTCACCTTTGGCCGAACACAAAGCAGACCATGATAAAGGGATCCTGATAAACACATATGATACATACGTAATTAGGCATGTTCTCATAGTCTGGGCAAAGCTAGGCACACAAGTTTTGGGCAATACCATAACTAAGATGGCCTGCACAAACATATAACTGTACTTTCTTAATAACAGTGCCTTCTTGTACCTGGCTGTAGGATGACCTGAAGTGAGAGTTCATCCACCCAGTCCAAACATGCAGGGATAATCAGCTGGAGACTGACGTACATCAGACTGACCTGGTGTTATTTCAAGACCACAACTCTTAACTTTGTGATGCAGAAGGCAACAAAGTCCACAGGGCTCCCAAACCACAGAATGTTAGCTCAGTGCGAGGATACTGAAGTAAAAGCCATGTGCCCACTTTGTAATGCAGCACCAACATTATTACTACCAGTGGAGTCACACTGCAGCAGAATAATGCTTATGATTTTTCCTGGTATAAGCAAGACTAAAATGGTTTGGGGCTAGTATTCCCGAGTGGAATCTGCAAATGGAATTATTATGTATTATTTATATATTTACGGGTATACCTTCACACAGCTGACATTTTAATGAATCCCTACAGGGAAGGAGTGGAAGTGATAATGAAGCCTCCATGTCAAAGCCTCTCCGGTTTTTCAGTGAAGCTGCAATACCCCTTAATTCTCCCCCAATAATACTTTGTTTGCCTTTCCCTTTATTTCTTCCGGATAGGCAAATGAAGTTGCAAAAATATGCTCAAACACGTTTAAAGTGTAAGATTAACACTCTTATGTACAGTAATGGCATTTTCCAGATCCTCTAAAATTTTAAAATAATGTTTTAAATTTAGGTGTACAAACATGAGGGAAAATCTCAGCACTGGTTCTGATTATCTCTTTGCCATTTTTTCCTTCTGTTATGATATTTACGGTATGGAATCATAATTTCTGTAGTCAAAATGAAACCTGAGGACCGTCTCATGGCAGGATGAATTTTGTATAGGAGTGTCAGATGAACCTCAGCTTTTGCAAAATACATTGTAAGATTCCAAGATTTTTGCTTTACTACCAGGCTTTTATACATGTAAAAAATATTCTGCGTGTCACCTCTCAATATTATGGTAGTAGATTCATTTAAATAACTTTGCTAAACTGTATGTGATTATAAATTTCCATGCTGGAGAGTCAAAATACTTTTTCTAAGTTTCAGTTAAAACTGGCAGATCATTTCTGAAGAGAATGCTAGAGAAAAATATGTTTTTATATGTCAAATAGGTCTAATGGTTTAAAAACAGTTCAATAATGTAAGCTTTCAGGCAGGTACTTGATGCTTGTCTGAGACAATTTGTTGGGAGTAAAAGATGTACCTACTGTTCTCCCCATTAAAAATTTGCTTGAATTTGGAAAATTAGAGCTTTTGAAGGAAACCTTTATGTAGGTTTTGTGTGTTCTCTAGATGCTTTTTGGAGAGTCTTCACAGCTAAATGTATTGCACTTTAATCTTCACTAAGACATAGCAAGAAAGTCATCCAAAACTTCTAGTCCCATGGTTGTCTCAGAAAATTAGGCTAAAAGACAAGCAAGAATTATGCTCTGGGCTTCAGTGTAAAAGCCAGAACAACTTGAACAGTTAGGCACGAGCTCAGGATCCTACTTCAAACCCCCAGCAGGCAAAGAAGGGAAGAGAATCCAGGTGCTTATGTTCTCAAACAACTGGCATGATCTACACTTGACTTAATTGCCAGTGCTGTCCGACTTCTGTATTCAATACTGAAATAGACACCAGTGCTACCAAACTGATACCCGTTTATGGTTCTCTGGCCTGGTGACAGGCATCACCACCCAAGAATCAGTTCCTGCCTCACTGAATGACACCTCAGCCAGTATGGAGTGAAAGTGTCAACATCATGATGCGGGGAAATCCCTACCTAAAACAACTGTTGTTTCGTGTAGAGGCTGAAGCTTGGTTCCTGGTACAGAGAATAGAGACTATACCTTGGGGTAAGGGGACATGGATGCCATCTTCTGCAGCTGATTTTGGATTCAGCCTGTCACACTTTCTGTTTGTGCCA
The DNA here is from genome assembly GCA_013397115.1 of Edolisoma coerulescens. Taxonomy (NCBI): domain Eukaryota; kingdom Metazoa; phylum Chordata; class Aves; order Passeriformes; family Campephagidae; genus Edolisoma; species Edolisoma coerulescens. The sequence continues at coordinate 3,625,894 of VWZW01001520.1, forward strand.
TAGAAGAGTAAAGCAAAATACTGTATTATCCTTAAAGAGAATGATCTATGTGAAATATTTCAGGCTGGTTTGCTAAGGAAATGGAGCTTCTGCTCTTTTGACTCTCCACTTTTCTGTCAGCCAGTCTCCTTTATAACATTTTAGTCTGTTGGGCAATTTAACTAAAATTTGAAAGAGAAGCAGAAGTCTTAGAGACAATTAACTGCATTTTTTTGAAATCTGCAGCTGGGAAGTGGAGAGAGACTCAGCATGAAAACCCCATTGAAAAGAAAGCAGGAAGAACTCGGATGTGATATGTTATGTGGCTTGGTAGTAGCCAGCTGCCCAATCTGCATATGCATGGATCCAGATTAGCCAGGGTATGTGTTATTTCTTGCCTGACAGATGTCAGAGGGTTTACAGAGGGAGACAGAACTATTGTGGTGGGAGTGAGGGAGGGAAATGGGATACAAATCTATAGGAAATCAAACTCCATAAGCTGTGATTCTCACAGGACAACTTGTTTTTGTTTGCATATTTGGTAAGAAAAAATTACAAGCACTATACAGTTGTACCTAACCAAATGCTTTTCACTTCCTCTGCCAAATAATAAAAAACCAACACTAACATTTCTTAGCCTAACATTTCTTAAAAAGGCAAATTTTGGAAATACATGCAGTAAAAATTACACTAAATAGTGAGTATCCTCAAAAGAGACGGAAGGGGCAGGATGAGGTATGAAAGAAATTTGGGGTATACAGTCCCTTTTTCAGGGAACTGTGGGAGAGGTGGCAGGGAAACAAGACACCTCTGGGTTAACAGGGCTTGACAGCAGGAGCACATGGGAAGGCAAGAAGATGGCAGCATTCTGTGGTCAGCTCTCAACACAGAAATGCACCTCCAAGAAACTGCAGTGATGCCTTCATCAAGTTTTCTTTTTCATCTTACAGCAATTAATCCAGGCTTTCTATACCCAATCTGTTCCACTACTCAAATTAGACACTGACTTTTGTTTAAATGTTTTTGGGGTACATTAGTTGGAGAAAAAGCAAATTCCTCCACCTCCTTCTCATCCTAACCCAGAATTCTAGCACAAAAGCTAGCAACAGGATGAATAGGAAATGAAAAGGAAATCCATCCTGCTCCCAGCTGTAGTCCTCCTTCCCCTGCCTGTATCTTCTTCCCCCTCTTACATGAATGCCAGGATTTAAATATAACTATGAACTGGTTAGGCTGCTCTCACAGCACTCAGACTGTCCCTCCAAACCAGTGTTGCTGCACATCCAGCATGACTCTGCCAGCATGACTGGCAGAGTCTGAACAGGCTTCTCTAAAATACTCACCAAGTTAAGTATAATTTTGTCCAGCTCGTGGTCTTTCCTGCTAACCAGTCTTTTCTACTGCTTCCTTGTGTGCTCATTTAAGGCAGATTTCACTATATAATAAATACAGCACCCTGTGACCCTGCTGTCAGTGCTAGCTGTGCTCCTTCAGGCTCAGAAGACATTACAGCCACACAGTCTCTGACAGAGCAGACTCCAGTAACAGTAATTCACTGTTTGCTCCAGCCTTTATATATATGATTTTTCTTTGCCTGAATCCAGTGCAATACACAGTTCTTACAGATTCTTTGCTGCGCTTTTTCTCCTTTGGATTTAAATCAGAACTTTATCAGAGCTGCTAAAGATTAATTATTATACAGAACAGTGCTTAGAACATGACTGGCTGTCCTAGCAGGTATCAGGTTATGGTTTACCTCTACTTCCTTGTCATTCTGTATCTATAATTAGCTCCTATTTAATTCTTGGAATACAGGTACACTTTAGAGCTTCTCTAGTCAAAAAGAAAGCTTGCCCTGTAGCTCTGTGGAAAAACACATAGTCACAATGATAATTTTGAGCTAGCAGCTCATTGGAAGAGAACACAGCAAGTACATTATTCCTCAGGTTGTAATATCCTCGAGCCAGGAATATTTTGGGATTGTTTTAACTATTATTACTTTCATTTAGGTGTTTGTCCAGGACCTATTCCTATTTTCCTGGTTCATAGCTGCAGCTCTAAGACCTGACAGGGACGAGAGCCATTGAGGGAACTTAGAGCAGTAAAAGCAGCAGAAACGTGAAAGTAAGAGCAGAAGGAAACAAATACAATGTGAATTACTTTCTCGTATTGCTTTTTTATTTCTCTTTTTTTCTTGTGGGAAGTCATACAAGTAAACTGTCATGATTTTGTTTGTTTCCTAGAGAGATGATAGCTAGGACATAACACATCAAGGATGTCAGAAACAAGCACTTTTTGCCTGTAACCAATGACTTAAGTGAAAGACTCCTCCAAAAGAATACTGTAAGTTCATTTCATGGGCTTCCACGCTGCAATCCAACTGGAGAATACAACTAAATCAGTGGCAGTTGGTGAAGATAAAAATCTTTGTCTACTGGGACACTCAGATTTATTTTTTGCTCTAGGAAAATTACTGTTAGGGCCTGCACACAGAAATTTGGGGACAGACAGAGCCATCTACTTGCCTGTCTGAAAAATCTCAGTGACCCAGTCACCTCCTCACTGTGCAGCAGCCCTCTATGTAATATGGATCCAGACACCTGGAGTGTCATCAGTGGTCCTTTAATGTCAGAGGGGGTGTCTTGAAAAGACTAGAGCCTGAGCAACAAAATGCATTTAGAAAAATCACTGATCAAGCCTAATCATGATGTTGCCAACTTTCAAAGATGCACTCACCTGCCTACACAGCACATCAGAAAGCAAGTTCTGGTTCCATGCAAACAACAAACACCTTAAACCCCACGGCACACTTTGTGAGTGAAGCTGAATGTGGAGTGTTTTCACTGCAGCTTGGTGAGTTGAGAAACACAAAAAGCAATGGCTGTGAGAAGCAGGGCTGGCTTCTCTGTATAGAAAACCACAACTTCTATTTACAGTACAAATATTTGAAGGCAATTCTCAACAATCTCTTCACCACAAGAAAAATTGATACGTCTAGTCATCCTCGTTGCCAAAACTTTAATCCTTATCAAATGGAAATCACCATCTGTCCATTAGATCAATGACCGGCACTTGGGTCTCATTGATTTAGCTATTATGGAAAAGATATCATATGAGATACATGATAAATTAGACTCTGTCATGGATATTTGGTCAGATTTTGCTCAATCTTTGCAAATGAGATAATTAGTTATAGCTTTCTAATTTTAAACTAGTGTAAGTGTTACAGATTAAGTGACTGCAATCTCTCTTTCCTATCCACTTTTCTTTTCATATACATGCATAATGAGGCTTTTGTCTATAATTTTGGTGTCATATTAAAAACCTTAAAAGATGTAAGAAGGAGATCCCCCCTCCAGTTTGAGTTGTAAAACTTCATTATTAGTCAAAATCAAACATTACAAATCAATTCAAAATTATTCTGTATATTGCAAGTAAATAACAAAATGTCCCAAATAAGCTTCAGTCATTTGAATAAAAATTGCATAATATTTTTACATCTTAAAACACCTTTTCTTGAAACAATTGCAATGCCAAACCAGATGTCATGTCTGTCATAATTTTAAAATGCATGCATTTCTTTTAAATTTCTGTCATACCAGAAAGACAAAATAATAACCACAGAAACATGGCAACTGCCTATGTTCAAACATGTAATCTGGATTCTTATCAAACCTGGTGTTTTTAAAGGTCTTGCGGGTGCACAGTTGAAAGCAGCTGCCATTGTCACTGGCTCTTTGAAAGTCAGTCCTCCCTGTGGCAACTGCAGAACCTGGCTTTGCTACAGTGGATGCACACAGAGAGGCAGTGCTTCTTGGAATGGGCTCATGGATACACAGAGTTAATCCATATGATTGCTTATTAACTTTCTTCCATCCGTACCCCACCCATCAATCTCAGAAGGCATTTTTCTCCCTTTCCTTGGGTTGGTACCATTGGTCCTCACAAGTTTTGTGCACAATTACAGTGGTCTAAAGCTCACTCTTGCTACCTCACCACTCTGTGCTCTGCTTGGCACCCCAACGTCACCCTCGACAGGCTTTTAGGAGTGCCAGCTCTTTATATCATGCAGAGATAACAGCATTGACTTTACTGCTGAAAGTAACAATCATCTCCTTTATCCCCCTGTTCCTAATCCCCAGCCCCTCTGCTCCCCAGGCAGCTGGGTCAGGGGCTTGACTGTGGTGAGCGACAGTGGGGATTTCTACTTCCGTTCCATGTTTTTCCATGGGGTAGGTTACAGAGGTCAGCTGTCAGAGGTGTTTTGACCTGTGCCAACTGGAATGATGGCGCACGATAATGCAATGAGGAGGATGGATGGAAAAGCCTACTCGGGGCCAGGAGCAGGCAGGACTGCTTCTTCTGGTGGCAGTGCTGGCTTTAGCAAATGTGAAGTTTCTGTGGAGCTACACATTTAAATGGCAATGAAATTGTATACACCTGGCCTCACTGTCCCAGTGTTTGGTGCGTTATCTCCTGGTCAGGTCCAGAATGAAGCACCAGTGCTGCTGCTGAAAGTATAAGAGCTTCTTATCAATAAATATAGGGGGAAGAAACAGAGAAGAGAGCACCGGGCAGCCCGAAGGGCTTCAGCCTTAAGCTCCAGTTGATATTAGAAAAAGCCTTATCTCTGGATCTAGCACAGCACCAAACCAGCAGTCAGCCCTACCTGTTTAGTTCAGGAGCAACACCTCCCCCAGCTCTCCGCTTCCTCCTTTCCTACCCCACAGGCTTTTACTAACTGTTTAAAAGTACTTTTCTCTGTGAGCAATTACCATGTCCTACTTGTTTAGATTAAGTTGCTGTCAGTTCATTTTCATCCAGATTCCTACTTCAGTCAGACAGTGAGGAACTGCTAATGAGACAGCATAATCTGAGTTCAAAGAAAATAGCGGAGCAGAAAACATTTTCCCTGGTTAAAACAGTCTCAAAATTTCCTTATACACTGGGCTACATGTCTCTTGTAGAGTCATGGCCACTGAATTTGCCACAAGATTCAGAGTAGCTTCAAAATTATGATTCTATAAGATTTTCTTGAAAATACTCAAAATATAATTAGTCCTGATGAGATTTTTAAACCTTCCAGAATAATTTAAGCTGAAGCAGGTTTGTCTTCTTGGAACTGCAAATAGCATAAAGCAACGCTTCTTAGGGAGGTGAGGACTGTCCTACTCACTTCCACATTTTACTCCTGAAGGCTAACAGAGATGATGCACATTTCAAATCATAATTTGGCTGTTAATCCTCCTAATAAGGCTACAGCTATACGGTGACTGGAATGGTTATTTTGTAAAATACAACATCCACTCACTTGTCAGGAAACCCTTATATCCAATATATCTCCAAATCCTTCATTGCAGTTATGAATAGACACTGTTGAAAATCAACACTAGAATAAAGTTAGCAAATAATAGAGCCATGGATGGCCTTTGTAATGATTATTATACTTAAATTAATTAGAAACATTCTTTTTGTTTGCTTGTTTTGCCTCAGAATTTCCAAGGAGCAGGTATAGAGTGCCATAGATATGAATAAATCTCGATAGGGGGGCCAGACGCCCACAACCAGAATACTCAAAGTCCCTGATTTTAAAAGGACAGGAAAGATGCACAGCATCTGGGATTACAATAATGCAAAGGACTGAGCAGTTAGGATACACACATACAGACCCCTGGCACCAGCACTTTCCTACATCAGTCTTGACTTCAAAAAGTGGAGCTTTGAGGCTCCAAATAGAGGGAAACTCTGTCTTTTGCCTGATTCTACTCCAGCAAAGCCAATGGCATTTTTTGAGATTTCATGGGATGCACATTAGTGCAGGATTTGCTGCTGCTGTTTTCTCATAAGCTCCCATTTCCCTGAAACTAGCTGTACTAGAACTTTTAAAGCCAAGCAAATTGTATCTGTATTAGCTTCCCATCATTTTTTCATGATACCTTCTAACCACTGTACCTCCCTTGGTGCTGTAGGATTTCCAGTTTATGTCCTGAAAGAAGGTACTTTCAGGACCCTGAGGACATGTATCATTTATTTCCAGTTTTGCTGTGTTACTGAAAAAAACAAAACCCCATGAAAAGTGCCAGCGAGCCACAAACCCAGAAACACTAAATGAGGGTGCCTAATAATGAGGTGATTCATAAGATCCTGTTTCACAGCAGTCTAAGTAGCATAAGAAGAACACCAGCATTATTGCCTAGCACAAAGTGATGTAAAATGCATTAATAGCCATAGAGCCTGTGCTACCACTGAAACTCGCTGCTGTCAACTTCTAAGTGAGAACTAATTGCTCATATGATTCACTTTTAGGTTCTCTCCCACCTTCCCATGTAACTTCCCCTCTATTTGTAGCACTATTTTCAATAAATCTAATTTATAGCACAGTTACTATTTCCTAATGCGTCTTTGTTTGAGTAAGGCAAGAGTTGGCATGGGAATCTTGTTATTCAACAGAGCTCTTGCTCCAGTGAAGTAACACATTTGTCTTTTTTTTTAATAGATGCCATATATGTTGTCACTAATTTCAGGGGCTTGAAGCTCATATAAAGCATGCAGATACACGTCAAATAATACGTAACATCAGAGCCTATCACATATATGCTATATATGCTATATGTTCAGATAGAAGGCTCCTTGTTTTAATACTCCATATCGAAGATATTTGTGCTTAGGTTTTCACAAAAAAACCCCCAGAGTGTTGAAATCTGCACTTTGTTGTGCCATAGCAATGACACCAGGTTAAAGAACCCCAAAACTCAACTCCAAAATAACCCAGAGCAAACCCCCCTACCCTATAGTTTAGGCCAAGCTGCCAAATCCTATTACAAATTCAATCCTATTAAAATGTTCCCAGGTTTAAGCCTGCTTTGGAGTTTTTCATAAGAGTGCGTGACCCCAACCCAAACCCCTCCATGTGTGGTCAAAGGACCTGCGGATAATTGTAAACTTCACGGGCTCCCATTAATCTCGGCACAGTCAGATATTAGCGCTTGTAAATCAGCACCTAAACAAGGACAATAGTTAAAGCCATCAATAGTCTTTTAATGAGGCAGATCAAAAACAAATGAAAGCAGCGGGACATTGGGCTCTGCCAAGGAGGGGCAGGGGAGCCAGGGGGCTTTGTCTTCCCCCCTCGCACACCAGCCCATGGACGGAGTCCAGGACCCCTCCGCCGGCGGCCGGGCCCGCCGCCCAACTCGCACGCACGGCCGCGGGTGGAACGCGCCCGGCCCGCCCGGCCGGGGCCGGGGAGCCTGCCGGGGAGGCTGGCAACAACCGGCNGCGGCAGGGGCGGCGGGACCCGAGCCAGGCCGCGCTGGGCTTTGAAAGCGCCCGGTGTTTGCACGGGGAATGCCCTTCCACCTGCAGCCCCCGTCGGAGCCGCATATTTTGGCTTCACAAAGGGGAAGAGTTCAGTGAGAAAGTGGAGGTGAAAGCCCGGCCCCGTTAAGGTCACCGGGGACGGACATTCTGCCCGGAGCTCTTCAGCCGCTGAGCAAACGGGGTTTTGCCCATGTTACAACGGGGGCGGGAGAGGGTGTGAGGAGAGGGCCCACGCTTGCTTGTGTGGGTGAGGGTTGCGTGGGGAGAACACGCTGCGATAGTGCCTCGGTGAGGCAGCGAGCCACCGCTTTGTACCTCGGGCAGCCATGGACACCTCGGCAAGCGACGCACGCCGGGGCGGCACGACAGGCTCCGGGGTCTCAAAAGCAAATGTTTGGGGGTTTTTGGTTTTTTTTTTTACCCCTATATAAGAACTGCAGACGTAGCATGTGAATAAGAGTTAGTCATTTAATCACTGGGAAATAATTCTTTGGCTGATAGTATTTTTTTTCCTCTTTCTAATGAGATCACCTCACACTCACTGGCACCGATACAAACATTCACGGCTAAGTGCTCAAAAGAGGTTGAAGTACAAACTGTATATAATTCACCGCTTGAGAAAACACTATTTCAGCACAACACAATGCGAGATACTCTCAAGTATTCCTGAGGCAGGAAGAGTGTACCACAGTCAGGCTGAAGTGACTGTTTACATCAACTTGATTGCACTTAGTCTTTAGTAAAGCTAACAGCTCTTCGTATTATTAGCCCGTCTTCTCACTTCCGAGGACCTCACCGATAAGGGGCGAAATCTAAGTTACATGATGCCAACATGGTGTGTGCTAACATGGGCGGTACTAGGAGGTGCTTCAGCGTTGGGTTGACACGAAAGGATGCTTTTGCCAGATGCCCAGCCCGCTCTAGAAGGAAGTCTGGCAAAAATCTCCTCGAAACTCCCTGGCCGTGGCCACAGCCAAAAGGTGGCAGTGTTCAATTCATCATCCATCTCCACGCCAACACCCGGGCAGGTGCCTGCCTTCAACAAAATCTTTCATCTCAACGCAGTGACCTGTGCCGATTTTCATTGCGAACCCCCTCCTCTCTCCCTGAACTCAAAACATAAAGGAATTGAAAAGCTAACAGAGTTAGAGAATCTTATAGCTCGAGGAGTAGAAAACAAGCAAGTCACTCACTGGTTTCACAGATCCCCAGCTCTTGCTTTGGTGAGATGTATCCAAACAACTTGTTTAGTTCACGGTTTGGTTTTCCTGCTCTCATGCCAAAATAGAAATACGGGATTTAGCGAAATTTGAGGCTTCTTGACTAAACTTACGGTTACAGGAATAAAAAGTGATGCCTATATGAAAAAGAAGTAATGCAGAAGTAATGACTACTGAAGGCATGCTGTCTATCTAGCTATCTATCTATCTATCTATCATAGAAACACTTATATAGGCACTCTCATATGGGCATGCATATATGTGAATAAGCACATTTCAGTTATGAATAGAAAAGCTGAATTTTTAAAAATCTCAGGGATTTTTGAAAAATAGCTTAATTTTGCCAATAATTTTTAATTTGTGTGCGAAATGTAAAAAGTTAACAATTTTGGCCCTGAGAGTATACAGAAAAAGCACCCAAGGTCATTTGGCTTCCAGTGAAAACCAAAAGAAGAAAAGTGACCCAGCCATGTGTTTCTTTATATATTTAAGGGAGAAGCCTAGTCTTGATAACTGAGTCTATAAACAGGGATCATTATCCTTTACAGGATATAGGATTCTACAGAATGGAGATGCATTCAAATTCACATACTTAGTCAAGGGCACAGTAATGAGTAGAGCATAGTGTGTTCTTTGCCTGCTGTCCAATACACTGCCATGTAATTTAATCTAGTACAGGTTGCAGCATTAAATAACAGCAGAGACACAAAATATTGTTGCATTGTTAACCCTAGAAACAATTAAAACCTTTTTAAAAAACTTGCCTTCTGTCCATTTGTTATATTTTTTTCTGTCTGAAGGAAAAAAATACTCAGGAGAAATAAAATTATCTTCCCAATCCCAAGGTGAGAACACTTCTGTTTCTCCTGAACTACATACTCCTACATGTATAATTCAGTGGAAGGGAATACCACAAACTGAAGATGAAGACCCTGATTACATAAGCTTTGATTATTATTGTTAAATATGCTCTGATTAAATACCTTTACACTGGGTGCAATAGTGGGTGACAAAGCATTTGTTTTTGGCTTGGGTATAAGGAGTGTCCTCCTGACCAGGAGAGGGGAAAGGGAATTTAGGGTAGTCACTTGGACACACAGACCAGACTCCCCTTATTCCAACATCAGCTTTTGCCATTAGGGCCCCCAAGGCATTCAGAGCTGTGTGTGGGGTCAGTTAACTCACACTTACCTTCTTCCTCTGAGAGATGTCAGTAGGTAATTCTAGACACCTGCTTATCCTCACCGGGAGTGCCACATGCCACTTCCCTGCTCCATGTGTATGTAATTGCAAAGCCAGCAGGGGATATTGGATGATATTAGAAGCTATGGCACCATTAGTATGCGCTGCAGCTTCTTGTCATTAAATACGGAGTATACATTCTCTCTATTGTCATCAGGAGATAGGAAACTACAGGAGAAGAAACTGATTTTCCAGGTAGGAACAACAGGAGCAAACTGAAGTGGTTACACCACAACTTTGGGGTGCTTTGCTCATCCTGTACCAAAAAATTTGCTTTACTTGCTGTCCTGTTTCTCTGCTGGATGTATACGGTTTCTCAGGGATTACCTGTTGGGTCAGTTTTGTTGTCACCTGTGGATGACATGCTTTCTTGACATGTAACTCACTGGAGTCAGCCAAAAGCCAGCTACTGTGAGTGCCTCTCATCAAAAGTCCCCCAGAACTGTGCATGAGCTTGTCTCAGCATCACTGTTACTTTGTGCCTCTGTTAGGGGTGCAGGCATTTCTAAGCACAAACCAGTACATCCAGACTCCTACTAATGCACTCTCTTCCTACTGACTTTGCCATGCAGTTTAGCGAGTGGTGGTGCCAGTAGCTGGTCAGAAGTTAGATGCCCTCTCTAACTTAGATGTCTCAAGGCCAGCAGTAGTCATTGGTCAGAGACTGGCACCTTCAGAAGGAAATTGATCTAATTTTCAGAAACCATTTTAGAGTGAGAGGAATTTCCCTCTGAAATTTAGTTTCTCTGTTTACTCTAGAGGAAATCTATGTTAGTTTAAGCCATACATCTAATTTTTCAGTCATTAGCTTTGTGTATGATGAGTATTAGCTTGGTAATTATTGTACATCCTTGAATTCTACATTTCATTTGCCCTTCCTTGCCTGTTACATTTGGTGACCAGTCAGTTCCTAGTGTTATCTTAAATAAATCTTAAAACACAGATAATTGTAAACTAAGCTATTAAAATATCATATTCATTACCACCTAGTTTTAAAGGACTTTGCTCTTAACCATGGTGGCTCTATTTATAAAGGGGTTTCCTCAACCAAAAAGAAATAAAACAATGTATGATTTTCAGTTTCTCTCTGAACACTGCACCTCAAAGTATGTTGTGAGTTAGAAAAATATGTTTGATGTTATTGGCATAGAAAATCAGAATAAAACCTTTCTGTGAAGAGATACTTCTTAAAATTTAAAATTAATCTTATGCTATAGGAATTGTGAAAGATACCATTGAAATATTTTAAACAAACTCATTCTCCTAAAATTTGCAGCATAATTTCATAATTTTAAGTGGTTTGGGAGCAGTGCTATATGGTCCAAGCTCTCATCTTGTTCTAGAACCGGTGAGTTTAGGATAGAGGAGAGATTTAAGTGTAAATGCATGACATGTGCATCTTGGGGAAACAGTTTGTTGGAGGCAGGACCTTGTAAGTGCCTTAGAATGAAAAGCTTACTAGGATGTTCTGGAAATTTGCATGATAAGTATCCGTAAAGTCACAGGGTGCAGTCCTAGTCCTATTTAAATCAGTGGGGTTACTGATTTAATAGACCTTTCTTTTGACTTTAGTCCTGCCACTCTTGTTCTTATTAAATCTGTTTTGTGGCCAAAATATTGAAATTTTTTGGGGACATTAATTGTCCCAGGAGATAATTAAATAAGAATGCAAATTTTATATCTTATTTAAACCATGTTTTTGCTACACGTAAATCAGGAAAACAAGAAACAAAATGAAGTCTATGGTATGAGATTTTGTGCGTGGGGAGAGCTTATTAGTTATATCTCCAATGGTTTGGTTAAATTATGTTGCCTGAACTATAAAATATTAAAGATACAAGATAAAAACGTGCTCCCATGCTTCAAATCTGACCAATTCTATTATGTGCACTATTGAAGGATGAAACTTTTCTCTTGGATCAAAATGCTGGCAAGGAATATTTATATTTTATATAAAGCTATCTTCAAGGAAACAAGTATATAGAGTGATGTAAGCAGCCATAAAATGACTTTTTTTTTTTTTATTTTGAAGTAGGTCAACTCTGGGTATATTATTCTTGTTGCAATGGCCATGTTAAGCTTTTCAATTAGGGAAGGATGTGTCTATGAAGTTCTTCCAGTTTTTATTGATCCCTGTGCCATTTTTAGGTTGATGAATATTTGTATCATATGCAACTGAGCTAAGGATGCATTTCTTTCCTGAAATCATCTGAAGGGAATGGCTTTGGCCATTTCAATGCCTATCCAGTTTACCATCAGAGGACTTTATGTTAAAGGAAGCTTCATGTATTTTTAATGTCTCTTACAATGCTGCCAAGCTTTAAACTCCTCAGTGGACACAAGCCTGCTGCAAAAATTCTGATCTGTGTGTTTCCAAGCCCTCAAAACATGAGTCGAAGTCTGGATCTCTGGGAAATTATTCCAAGTGCTAAATACACTCTGAAGCAGTGGAACCCTCTATTCCATCCTCTCAAGGCAATGAGTGTATTGTTTCAGCATCCCGAGATCGAGACACATGCGTGACTTCACTGTTTGATCTGGGGAACCATAATGTACTTTGGAGAAAGAAAACAGGCAGGACAGAATTGCTGGTTCCCTACAAGAATTACTTACCCAAAGCAAATTTTTCATAAACAGCCTACTCAGCTACTGAGTGCTGAAAAATCACAGCCTCCTTGTTCTAATTCCTTTATATATGTGACCTTAAGGATCGTAAGCTGAGGCAACTTGGCTCTTTAATATATAAGCATGGGAGACTCCAACTTAAACAGAAAGGCTGTTCTTTAAGGAAGGAATAAGAATTTCTCCTTATTTTTGTCAGGCTGACAGAAGGAGCATTTGCAGCTTTCTAGCTATCCATGTCCTGTGGGAAGTTACTATGCTCTCTATTTTTGGCAGGTCATTATATGGATGAGCTACTGAGTTCATTTGCTCAAATTTCCTATGCAGAGGGTTCCAGAAATAGGCATAATTTTGATACTGATGACCACAGTGTCTCTCCTGCCTGGTTGTGTAGGTACTGTGTGCCTAACAGAAATAAGATCCATTCATTCCCAGATAGTATAAGAACACAAAGTATAGGTGAGAGTGAGGGTTGTGATCCAATAAGAATTAGAAATGTAAGGGTTTGTGCAGCTGAAATTGGATTTATCACAAGACAGGGATATATTCTTTTTCCTCAGCATATCACAGTACATAATATTCTTGAGTAATTCTAGACTGTGCTACAAAAGAATAACTCTATAGAAAATGTTAATATTTGTTCAGAGTAATTCCTTTTTATCATGCTTCAAAAAGTAATAAAATTGCAGTCTTGGATCTGTTATATGTGGTCCTTGAACATGCCTGCAAGTAAAATTTTTTAAAAAAAGCAAGAAATAAAAATACTAAGAAATCTTCATACACCTTGCAAGACAGACTGAATGGATGGACTAAATCTTTTGCCCTGTGGCCACCTGGTGCTGATCTATAAAGAGATGAGTAATTCTGCCTCATCTTGCAAGTATGAAGACTCTTCTTTTTTTTCTTTTTTTCTTTTTTTTTTTTTAATTAGAGAATTTCTTACCTTGCTTTCACATTGCTGTGCTAGCAAAAGGAGATATCCAGAGGTGTCTCATTACTTCCCATTATCTTGGTCCCATTTAAGAGAAAAAATACAGCTTCAAGGGCTTGTTGCTCCCTGTCCTTAGGAAAGATATTTGTATCTACTACATTTTTCTTCCTTGTCTCCTTCCACTCACAAGCAGAAAACATTTTTTTGCAAACATCCCAACAATAGGTCGTGACCACCATGACCACTGAACAAAAACTAGAAAATTAATAAACCCGAGTCTCTTGCTCTTCCTCAATCCCCTACCATCAGATGAAAGACACAAATGCTTAGTTTCTCCATCCTTGATGCCACCCAGCACTCTGCTCAGAGTGAATGTCACAGTATTCGGTTTCATCAATCATGCCTCTTCTCCCTCTCTTTTGGCCTAATGCCTCTCTCTAATGTGTAGTCTTCCTACTGGATCTTCCCTGAGATGTCTCAGAAGAGTGCGCAACCATCTTGGCATCTCCCCAGTTCTGGTGGATCCTGTGCTGGTCCCTCAAGCATGAATCAACACAGCCTTTTGTTTTAGGGATCCTTTCTCTGTTCTCAGTGTATTACTGGATGCAGCAGCTGCTGCTAACCCAGCTGAGAAGACTTGTGACCCCTTTGGCTTGGGTTATGGTGGTCTAACCCAGAGTGCCTTTGTGCCATACCTTGAAGGAGTTTCTCCTACGAACACAGCACAGCGGACTAGACTGGACTGGCATGCCAGGCTGCATGTTGTTAATAGACCAACAGAATAACTGGAATCTGCTGGAGGTGCAATTAAGCCTTTCTTCCAGTTTCCTTTCATGTGTGCCAGATTGGCCTAGCCTGCCATTTTATTGAGCCTGACAGCAGCTTTCATCCAAGCGACATTGATGAGAGTGCGTAGTTGCTCACACCATCAGCCTGCCAGCTCCAATGGACAATCTGAATAGCTGTGATCCTACATTAAAATGTCAGTATTAAGGGAGGAGAGTGCACCATTTTGTTGCACAGCTGTAAAACCACTTCAGCAAGGCTTTCAAGCTCATTATTGCACAAGCAAGGGGTTTCAAGCATGAGTGCTCATGCCCTGTTCTCCACTTCACTCTATACCCTCCCCCTCCCCTTGTCAGCCTTGCTTCTATAAATATACTTTTTTATTTTATATTTTTTTTAATGGAATCCCCTGTCTCATCAAGGGGCAGGTCTCAGGCTGAGGCAGCAGCAATGTTGCAGGTGTAGCAACAACACAAAATTTTACAACTGCGGAGCAGGACAGTCTAAGCAAACTAGGGGCTGTCTTTCAGAGACAGACATTTTCAGTAAATTCCATGCAGGCTGTCTTGATGGTATAGAAACAACACAGTACCCAAAAGGTTTTTTGGTAAGTGGCTAAGGGTAATTCATTATTCAAACAAATAAATAACAACAAAAAAGGTGTGACATCTCGCTGAAACACTTGCTTTCCCTGTACTAGGAGGACGTATCTGCTCACAAATTCATCATAGTAAGGTCCCTTTATGCTTTCTTGAATGTGCTGTGCACTTTCCAGTGTCTTTATGCAAAAGGATATGTTGGAAGGGTAAGAGAAAATAATAAATGCACTAGAATGTGGTGATGAAATAAGAAACTATTCTTACGTTGTAGAAGTAAATATTTTTTGTAGAGTAAAAGATCTATATGTTCCACTTCTCTCACTGAGCCACAGCTTTTCTTTGAAGCATTTCCAGGTCTCCAAATATCCTTGAAATTCCTGTCAGGTGCTAAGAACTGAGCCTTCCCACAAACCCTGCTGGTCTCCTCTCCTCTCCTCTGTAAATTAATTTGCACACTTCATGCATCTTTAATCTTCTTTATGGGAAAAAGAGATTTTTACCTAGAGGACTTTTACCTAGATAGACATTTCATCTCAAAACTGTGGCATTGTATAACGAAAGAGCTCCATGTCAATTTGCTGGCTTTGCTAGAAGTGCCTCAGGTGCTTTGCACTATTGTGGGCCTATTTCTAGTTTTGATCAAAGCCCTTTTGCTGTCAGAAGACAGCAAGATCACTGACTGACATTCATCATACTTCATCGTAGAAGATCTCTGTATGTGCTGACCAGACTTTTCAACTGCTGGCACTCTGCAGTTTTGCCAGCTATTTTTAGAGACCCCAAGTACCTGCCTGCTCTACTAAACACTGCAACCTTTTCTACTCCAAAGGAGGCATTCTACAACTTGTACGTTTGTTTTTCTGTTGTTCTGCTCGGGAATTCCTTGACCATTTGCTCTTATATCAAATATGTAGATATTGAAATGGTGGAGACACACCTCTGTATTTGGACCAACATGACTACCTAGATTTTGTCAGAGGAATTTAAATAAAAAGGCTCCAGTCATTGAAAGTAACATCATAAACAACATCAAATGCTAAAATTTCTTCATCTTTCTAATACTGCAGAGGGTAGGGTTATCTACTCCAATATTTTTCTTCTGCATTTGATTGCTGTTCATA
This sequence comes from Edolisoma coerulescens, assembly GCA_013397115.1. Taxonomy (NCBI): domain Eukaryota; kingdom Metazoa; phylum Chordata; class Aves; order Passeriformes; family Campephagidae; genus Edolisoma; species Edolisoma coerulescens. The sequence goes on from VWZW01001520.1 coordinate 3,641,714, forward strand.
AGACAAGTTAGAAGTGAAAGTTTTCAATGAAAATCCAGTATGAAAAAAAGGAAAATTGTTTTTGGGATGGTGAATGGGAGTAAATAAATACTGACTGCTGAGTTCTTTCTCAGGCCTTGGAATAGTTTCTACTCGTATGAGCTCAAAATATAAATCAGATTAATACGATTGTGTGATTTCAGGAAAAGTGAAATTACCCATTGCTGTTGAAGCCCACTTCGCCGAACTATAGTAATCTGGAGGCTAGGAGGTGGTGCAGATTAGTGTCTAAGACCCCTGTGCAGCTCATGAAAATGGCCAAGTACCTCTGATACTGAATCCAGTGCTAGAGGAAGTATTAGGTGTGGAATGACTTGCTCTCTGGAATTTCTTAGCCTACCCATGGACTCTGGACTCAGCTCTGAGACCCATCATGTAACCTGTAGTTAAGATCAGATGAAGTGAATTCCACTGAGAACTGTCAACTGGTTTCCGTAGCATGTGGTAGAAGTAACTAGTAATCTTTCAGATGATGTTGTATAGCCAGAGTATTTAGAAGTCCCAAATCAATAGATGTGTTTATTTCTACATTTTAGCCAAGTTTCTCATAATTTTTATATTGAAAACAAAAGAGGTTTCTACCTTCTGCATCTTGAATATGCAGGATTCAAGCATGTGTATCATGGTGTTATGCAGAATTCTGAAAATTCTGTTAATGGTGCCTTAAAAAGGGCAGCCTTCTTATAAAACTTTCTATTATTCAGATTGCTTCTTATCACTTACACTGAATTATTGCTTTATTTACTGCATTTTAGGAGAGCTAGAACATGTGAGGCAGCTCGCCACCTCCAATAATAGTGTGCCTCTTCTCTGACTGATTTTCAGTTCGTATTAGCATGCTTAAGTTGTCATTTGAACCAAACACTTTCCTTTCCTGTGCTCTTGAGTATTTCCAGAAGATCCGTTATTTATACACGTTAGCACTTAAGATGGAATTTAAGTGGTTGGAACTTAAAAATTCTGCTCACAAAAGATGCTGTTTATGCAAAAATTAATCACTGAAGTACATCAGATATAATTTTAGGATTATGTGGGCAACTTTAAGAAGGGGTGGCAAACAGCCACATCTAATATTTATTTCCTGATGTATAAATTCAGAAGTTTTCTAGTCCATGAGGTTGTTTACTTAAGACCAGAATTTATCTGGGCAGCTGCCAAGGAAAAGGCTACAGCAGGTCAGTGCTTCTTTTCTTGTATGCATACCTGCTCTTTTATGCTTTCCCTTATGTACTGTTTAAACCAACCATGACCTGTAGGCAAAAAATTCTGCAGTATTTAGAGAACTTGTTTGTTCATTTTTAAAGAAAGCTTTCTCTCTATGCTGTGGAAAGGCAGTAAAAAAAAAAAAGTAACCCAACATAATAAAACACACAGCCACTCTCAAATAAAGATTTTCTTTCCTCTGGGTTCAATTTTCCTGATATCTTAAATGTCTCTTATGCTTGTGAAGATTTGTTTTACTGTTTGATACGTCCCACCTGTGATGCATCACTGAGCACCAGACACCCACAAGGGAACAGGCTAAAATGTATTTTCCTGCTTGGAATTTTCCTTTTCTACAGTGGATGTGGAGAGACCCCACCAAGAACACTGTCTCATTTGCATCATGTCTCTAATCATCCTTTTGTCCCTCAGAAAGCACTCCTGCTGAGAGCTAAGGGAGAAATCCTTCGATTCCATCATTTTGGTATCTTGCTTTACCATCTTCATTTCCATTTTTTGTTTGATAAATTAAATAGATAAAAGCGAACATCTCCTGCTTGGAGATGGCTAATCTTGTGAAATGTTTATTCATTAGGATTTGCAGTTTGTCTTCCCATTTTGGGCAGTTGGCACTAGTTTGAGAAGCTTGCAAAAAAAATCAGATAGTTTCTTTGTTTAGAGTGGAAGAATAATCCACCTCTAATGGGTCACAGAGGACCCAGTATCCACTTCAGAGGAAGAAAATTATGAGTAGGTGAGTACGTTTTACATCTCTCTCTAGTTTGTGGGAAGTGCTCTTTTTCTAAACAACCCTTATTTCCCATCTGGGCTTGCTGGAGCTAAGGCCAAAGATATGGCTGCATTATGAACTACTTTTAACAGCTTTCACTGCTCTCCTGGTTCTCGTCGTGAGACTGGCGAGAAAACACAAGGCAGCAACATGCTTCTGTCACAAAGCAGAGGCAGATGCCCTGGAATCCTGACTAGTTTTGCCCTCTGACACTAGGACTGTAAAATGGGCATCCTAACCAAGCATTATGTGCTTTCTAAACAACACCACTTCTCTCTGAGTTCCCTGTTCTGAAAGAGTTAATTTGCTACCTCAAAGGGCACAGCTTTTGTCCAGGATTGTTCTCTTCAGAAGTTGTCACATGCTGGAGAAGACATTTTCTGAGTCATGAGATTTGCCCTGACACTGGCTTCCTGAAGTCTCAAATTAATTTTCTCCTTTGCTTTGAGAGACATCCTGTTTAAAATCCATGGCCCTAAAGAAAAATAGCTTGTAAACTCAGGACCTTTGTAGTACATAATGAATGCTAAATCATTTTAAAAGCACATGATGCACTATTTCTAGGCATGAGTTTCTGCAAATGAGAGGCTCAAATATATTTAAAAAGAAAATTAATTATGATGTACAGAAGTAGGCTCATCATCATAAGGTGATGACTTTTTTCTTTAAAAAGTGATATTGTTCAAAAAAAAAAAGTTTGGCTTCCCAGTGCCAAAGGAATAGACACATCAGGAATATTGTTTGTCCAAGCAGCTGCTTTGTTAACATATCTGGGAGTTACATACCTGGAACATATATTTCAAGAACTCTAGAACTGGTCTTTTTAGTTCAATTTGTTTTACTTGAGGGAGACACAGACTTTAACCTTCCTTCTCTCAGTGATATTTGTCAAAGTTTTGCTATCAGCAGTCACCCTGTCATGCTGACCTTTCATAGAATCAGTAAGATTGGAAAAGACCCCAGAGATCATGCATGGTTACCCTAGCACTGACAAGTTCCCTCTGATGCTTACCCATAAACACTCAACCTTACTGCCACCATCATTAAACTCCAGACAGTCAAGACAGTCCCTAACACACAGGGCTACCCCACTGCCTCTGCCTCCTTGCCTATCCCTTCTGAGGAGTTTATAGCCATACATTGCAGTACTTCAGTTTTGTGACTTGTCCCACCAAGTTTCTGTGATGGCAACTATGTCCCAGTTTTCCTGCTGAAGCATGGCTTCCAGTTCCTCCTGTTTGTTGCCCATGCTATGTGCATTTGTGTAGATGCACTTCAGTTGGATTAACAATCCTGCTCCCTTTTCAGAGGGAGAAGCTCTAATCCCTGCATGACCCTTCTCCAGTGCTTATGTGGTTTCTAGCGCATCAATAACCCTTCTGTCCTTGCTGCCACGTGGATCTCCATCCCCTACCTGTACTGAGGTAACAGACTGACTTGGCTGCTGTGTCCCTTACCCTTCCTTCGTAAGGGACTCACAGGGGGAAAAGGTGATGGACTTTTTTATCAGCAGCCTTGGGAAAACCAGTCACAGGCCAGATCATCTCTAGGTCATAGCTTGCTTTCAGTCTGATTTTAATGTCTGGTCACTTTTCACGGTTGACCTCAAAGCATCATATAGCCTTTCATTATCCAATATAAACTTAGCAAGGATTCAGTCTCCATTCTGAACATTTACTTTAACTGAACAACTGAACACATGACAAGTTATGGAAAAAAGTATCTTTAGTAGCAAAGTTATTAAAAATCACCATTTTCTTAGAAAAATTAGGGGGGAGAACCCATTGAATTCTTATTACTCAGATTGCCTGCTGATGGAAATTCCTGCTGAGCGTCTGATGTTGGCAGCAACACCCACCTGACCCTACCCTACTGAATCTTAAGAGACATTTTGTACACAATGTTGAAAGAAACCTTTTCCATTAGTAGGATGAAATATTAGACTGTATTAAGAGAAAAGTAACTGGTGTGGTGTTTTCTATGTGAATGCTGTAAGACAATGCTGTGATTCAATAAGAACACCAAGATTTATCATTTGTGCTGTGATACATTTTAATTGAGAAAACATCAGAAACATACACCCTGATTTTTAATCTGCCTAATACTAGGCTTTTTCCAATTAAGCTACGGAAGGGTCGTGTAAATGTTAAGGCCTACCAGAGTTTGTAATTTGAGCTTCATTTTATGTCTGACCAAAACATCTGGGACAAAGATATACTTAAATTTTAGGTTGGAAGTCCTGAAAGAACTTCTGAAAACACGTATGTATATAAAGAATGAGGAAGGATGGGCATTTCTGAAGATACTGAGAGATCAGTCTTGGCAATTCCACTGAATGTGGAGGAAACCAACATAGTGCTTTCCTCAGTTTTGAAATGCAAGCTGTCCAGCCTCTCATGCAGGAAGGATTTCCTTGGGCAAGGTGCTCCTATGAGAAATGGGGACAGTGACAGCAGTGCACAGATGTGGCTTGCTGAGGACATGAGGGGTGTGGGGATTTTGAGCAGGAAGCAGGAAAGACACCAGCAGCTGATGTGAGGCCCTAGTGAAGATGAAGGAAAAGTAGGATCCTGACTTCCACATCCTGTGATGCATAGCTAGAGTTCCAGACCTTGGCCCTTGACATAGGTATAGGTTTAACGTTAAACCATCATGGATAAAACACTGACACTGCCAGGACTACTCTTCCTCAGAAAAAAATCCTAAACCAGAAGTTTCTCAGTCTGGCTTGCAGGGAGAGAGATCTACACCTAGCATAGTTGTAGCCTGGTGTTTGAGGCATTTTTGTGGACCTTAGGTTCATATACCTTGATTTGGGGGGATCTGGCACCTACTTTTCTCTTCTATGAATGTATTAACTACTAAACTATAACATAAGAGAGATCCAAGGGCAGCTTTTATCCTAAACCACAACTAAACTTCTCAGTTCCAGTAGGGACAATGTAGGTGATTCAATGTCGAAAGCTAAGTTTCTTCCTTCAAAGTAAGTTCCTATCCTGCAGGAACAGAATGTTTCTGAATACACTTGCCTCTAACCATGGGTGTCCTGGCTGAAACCAGGACAATAGGTAGCTCAAGAGATTTCCACAAGCTGTGGAAGAATATACTGGCTTTTAGCACTGAAGACTTTGAGGACACTGAGATATGGGCAGTCCGGATTGTTATCTGTGATTTAAGTGGAACTTAGGTTCTTCAAGGACAACTTACATCGGGTGCCAAGGGATGGTACCATGCCTTTACATTTTGAGAAAGGAAGCTAGGAATCTCATAGAATCACCACACTTAAGGAATGGATTTTTTAAATGAAAGGATAAATCTTGCAGAAGTCATGATAAATATTACAGCATAATGTGATAGACCCCATATATCAGAGAAATACATATTTTCCCACCCAAATCCTGGAAATGCTAATATGTTTTTTTATCTGCTAAAGATAAGGTAAGAATTCAGTTTACAGAAGACCTGAAATATAATTTAATCTTAGTGGGACCATTTGTAATTTCAACTACTAGCACAGCTAAAGCAAGAAGGAATCCCTCATTAGAGGGAGAACAATATTCTGCAATAGCTTATGTTCTCTTTCCTAATAGTGCTGCATTAGTGCTCATGGGAAAGTAATTAATATACTATGAAGTAAAACGATAAAATGTTAGTAACTGAAAAAATAAATACTTTTCAGTTTTGAAAAAAAAATTAACCCAAACTTAGTTCTGAAGGAAAATGGAATATCCTGGAAATCCGGTTCTCATTTTTATCTTGGGGCCCTAGGAGCCTCCCACAGTAACTTGTTGCATCTCTTTCTATGCAGTACCTGATGAAACTAGGATGTTTTGTGAAAGTGTGGTAACAGGTCACTGGTGAGCATGCAGGTGAGGAGGCACTGATCATTAGGCTGCCAAACTCAGCAGTGTCGCTTACTGAGACTAAAACTTTCTGCTATCTGGACCACTGGAATCTATATGAGCTGGTAGCAGCCATTGTGCTATGACTAAGTGGTGGAGTTTTCTGTCCTCCAGGAAGAATTCACCACTGGGTGCTAAATGCTATATTAGCTTTATAGTTATTAGTATTTTATGAACAACTGTTGGAATTAGCTGTCAGAGACTGAAATATTTCAAGCCTCAAACATTGATATAAAGTTTTGCTTATTATAACAAAAACTTTATAAAGAAGGTACAACCAAAGAAGCCTCCCTGAAGATACCTGACTTTGGACTGTAAGTTAAACCACCAAGATTAGATAAAGGGAGAGCCCATTCTTTAATCATCTCAGGCCTAGGAAAAAACAAACAAGGCTGAAAAAGAAGAATGCATCCACAAGAAAGCCAAACACAGCAGAGATTCTTCCCTGGCTGAGTTTGGGGTGGGGGAGACCACAGCTCACAGAAGCCAAGTTTACAGAGACTCCCCCCTAAAATGAGGCGAGGGGGAGGAGGTTTTGGCTGTAACCTCTGGTCAGAGGCACTGAACACCCATCCTCCCTTACACAAACTGGCCCAGCTGTGGAACCCCCAACTCCACAGGCCACATCCACGGGACATTCATGTAAGAGGCAGCTGAGGGGGGCTCATAATCCATCAAAGACCCCCTGAAGTGCCCCCCAGAGTCATGCCTGAGGCCTTGTACCACAGGACTGCATGTGATACAACAAACTTGGAGTCTGTTGTAAGAGACAATGGCAACGTCCGCCCGGGGACGTGCTTGGGTTTTCCTACCTAGCCTGAGTGTATATTAACTCATGGGGTTCTGTGCTTTTTGGGGGGACCATCACCACCAAGAAGACCAGCTGGAGAGGATCAATGGAACATCATTGGGATCCACGGAGTGGTGATATTTTCCTTATTCTCTCTCTGTCACCCTTTTTCTGTCCCCCCACCTATTTTCTNTATTTACTATCAAATAAAACCCATACTGTTATCACTGGCATATGGTCTCGTTTGCACCTTAATTCGTGTGGAGGCATTTCTAAGACCTTTAGTAACTGGATCGTGACATTAGCCTGTGTAAAGGACTGGAGTAGACCGTTTCCAACCTCTATGACAGGTTGCTCAGAACTTGGCTGCAGAAGGTACCACATTTTCTTAAACCTAAATAAGAAAACAAGGACTGTTACGGATTTTGGAACAAAATGCCTAAAGTAACCTCAACAAGAACCCAGTATTACCAGAATGGTTTTGTCTGTAGGAATCTGAAGACATGCTCAATTACCAAAAGCCCAATGTCTTTTGTTAAACGGAATTATGTGTGGTGTGAGGTAAAAGCAAATTCAGCAAGCTTGCTTTATTTTCATATTAATTCAACCAAAATCAAAAGTAAGATCCGTTATGCCCTTACTGGGCACAGCAAGATCCCTTATCTCACTGAGCTAAGAGTTTATTGTTATTTATTACCAGACATTTTGAAAGTGAAAGATATTTTTGTGTTTTGGCATACTGTATATTATTTGAATTAAGAGTAGTCCAGCTTTTCAAGAACAGGAAGGAATGGTGTGACAACCACAAGAAGGTTACCCAGAGGAAAGTAACTCTGCAGAGTTACCTCCACAGATGTGGTTTAGATTATTTTATAGAGGAGTCAAAGGTAGGCTATTATTTTTTCTGAAATCAGCAAATCATAACATGCATGCACGGGTAAAATTTGACCCTCAGGGTTAAGTCTGCCATTGCAAAGAGAAGGTCAGTGCTATCATACACAGCCATGTGTACATGTATGTTTAAAAATGATTATACAGATATAGAAAATGATGTGTACTTTATTGCCCTTCTAAATGCCCTCCCAGAAGCTTTTCTCAACACTGTCAAACATTAAAGACTTTTGTTTGAACGTGTGGAATTTGCTTTGTATTTCCTTGGAAAGGAATACATCTTTCACTACCACAACCTTCTGTAACCCTCCTGCCCTCTTCACTCCCACACCCCCACACAAAGACACTCCTTAATTGTATTACTGTTAGGCTGACCTCCAACCCCTACTAAAATGAGGACAAGGCTAGTTTTGTGTTTCATGGGATAACAATTTATGAGCAATTAAAAATGAAGAGACACAAAGCATTCATCACAGTCTCAGCTAGACAGGCAGCTGAGGTCAAAGGTTCTAGCAATGAAGTGTGCACAATATATTTTTATTTCTGTTTTCACTAAGAAGGAAACGGGTTAGCTAAAAATTATGGCATGCAGCCTCCAGTTCAAAATAGGTGCACTTAATCTTTCAAGACAGTCCATGCTTGGGCAGATAGGTTATGACAGCACAACACACACGCACACACAGAGACACACTTCCAGTATCTCAGAACATATTCGGAACATATTATTGGCAAACTCAGACACACAGTTGCTTAAAATGTCATGCACTGAGTACCCTGAATGTTTTTCCAGTTTACAGTTTAGCAGTTACAGTTTTCATGTGAAAAATACCTTTCCCTTTGATCCCAAAAAATAAAAGAAGGTAGGACTTGATCCCTTTGGTCTGTATTTCAGGCTGCATGTGGGAGCTCAAAGTAACATTCTCCAAGCTACAGTAGGCCATTAACATAAATATGGAAATTAATGTTTCCATGTTAGTATTGGTGTCATGGTACTTCTGTGTCTCCACAGCCACAATGATGTCCTGTGGAGACTTTTTGTTTTGTTTCCATTTTTAATTCTTTTAAGATAGACGATGCAGTTCCGAACCTGTCACTGATTGCTGATTTAAGGTCTGTGTCTCAGTCTGGCACAAGAAAAAGTATTGGTGAATCATCTATTCCATTATGCCATAAATCTGTCTCAGTGTGATTTTGAAGTGTGTCATATTTCCAGCCTGGATCCAAACTAAAAGCTGAGAGTGAACATTTCTGAATTGTCATCCTAAAAGGGCTTGATATGCTTGTTTTATCAAAGTACCTGAATGGCAGTGCCAACAAGAACAAAGTGAAGCCTCGCCTAATGGGTTCAATTTTGCTAGAGCTGTGAATGAACATGGGCATATATATACATGTACAGTTCTTGTGGGATTACAGTAATTGAAAGTTCACTTACGTAAACAGGAACATTTCTAGCCTTCTGAAGTAATTTTCTATTAGAAGAGAAAATGTGAGTTAAAAATGTACTTAATTTGCATCAGAATCACATCACTTTACAGGTGGATAAATAATGTAAACTACCAAAGGAGGGCTAGGATTTTTGTGCTTTATTTTTGTTGACTGAAATGACACTAGTTTATTCAATAAGGGATACTTTTGAGGAAAAAAAGTGATTTATGTGAAGCATGACATTTTCTGCATTAAGCGAAATTATAAAAGTAAAAGGGGTTGGTAGTGATTTGATTATCGAATATGATGCATTTGTTAAATGAGACATTTTTTTTCACTGGGACTGAAAGCCAGTAAATAGATCTTAAAGAAAACAGGGGAAAGTTTAAAACTCAGTGAGACTTTTAGTTACTATTGGTGACTAGAAAAAAAAAGAAAGCTTGATAAGAAAGCAAGATGAAAGACTTAGTGGATTGTGTCAGAAGGATCTATTTCATTTCTGCAATGTTGAGAGCATTCTTCAACAACAGAGACGGTTCTGTCAAAGACTAGTCGGAACATAGCCATGACAACAGAAAGATGCTTTAAGCATCATAAGCACCTATCATGCAAACACAGTCTAATCAGGTTAAGTGCTGTCTTGTATGCTAGGCCTAAACTAAGCAGGGACATAACACTAAAAGCTGGTGGGAGCTGCTCTTGTATTTCTCATGACAGTCAGTTAACACATTAGCTGTGTTTGGGACTCATGCTGCAACAGAACAGTGGCTTCCAAGTCATCTTTTAAACATCTCCAATTCACCTGCATTGACAGTGGTGAAAATCAGGTAGGAGTCTCTGGGAGAGAATTAACTATCAATTTTTATTTTTTTTCGTATTAAAGGGCAATAGTGCGTGTGCTTGGTTCCTTCTGTCTGAGTAGGAGCAGTGCATGAAGAGATAGTAGTCTTTCAGGACTTACAAAAAGCTGTATCAGACAGGGGCATTATGTGAGATAAAATACAGAAATTATTGTAAGAAAACTGATTTATGTATGTAGTATATATCATATAAATATATACACTACATACAAGAGTATGTAATGTATATAGTGTAAGAATCATTGCTGTTAGAATGTGCAGTGGAATATGAAGTTTTTACTTTCATCTTGAGTGGTAGAAGCATCAACAAAGCATGCAGTCTTTTTCTGAGAAATCGTGAACTTGGTATTAATGATAATCTCAAATTATGAGTTAAAGAATACTTTTTTGGGGTGGTAAATTCTGTAAGAATTTAAAAATGAAAAAGCAGTTTTAGTGAAATATTTTTACTCCAATAGTAGCTATTAGCAGATGTCTGGAAGAACAGAACAGAACAGGGAAAAAAATGAGAATAAAGCCAGGCCTTTGTGAGTCCTTAAGATTATACAAAGAAACCTTTCCTACAACGTGTCTCTGTTTTATCATTCTTTCCTGGATAGTTTGCGTGTTTGGGCTGAGGAGTGTGTTGTACTTGTAGAGTTACATGCACCCTGTGTCCAGCATGATGCCTGAATGGCTCAGGAAGCTGAGACATGATCTTTCCAAAGGATGGTAGGGATACATCTTCCCACCAAAGGTATTTCAGCTCCTGGCCAGAAGAATGTCTGGGACGTGTAATGCAAAATGGGGATTAGGATGTTTGGGATTAGATTGCATTGGATGCTTGTGGAGCTCTGTTTGTGTCCTGTTCTCTGTCACCTTTATAATTGCCTTCTTTAGCTCAGTGAGGTTATGCTAAGGTTAAAGTCCAGAGTCTGCATGTTTCATCTTCTTTTCTAGGCACAAAATAAAGATCCCTCATATTCTCTGCTCTTCTGTTTATGAACATTTTCATGAGTTATTCAATGATTGACTGAGGGGGAACAGTTTATTGTTATACTGGCATGGTGTCCAGACCTTTATCACTCCCCAGTGCAAGTGTTCAAGATTTTTTTGCTAGTCTGGGAATAGGTTGCTGATTCTTTCTTCTTGCACAGCAAAAGTCGCCTTTGGTGTCTTACCAGACTGCAAATTGGAGTGGTTATCAGAAAATCTGTTACATGCACTGCCTTTAATGAGTTTATTTCCTGTTCCTTTAGAATTAGAACAGCCTAACTACAAGGAGAACTTGGGATGGGAGATGATTTGATCAGCTTGGTGACAGATGTCCCACTTCCAATTGACTTTAAGTTACTGGGTGAGGAGCAGAGCAGACGGTGTGGTGGTGAGATGTCAGTGGTGGGTTGTACTGCCTTGATTGGATTCTGAGGCAGTCTGTCCACATATGGGCTCAGACTGGTGCTGTTGTTTTGGCTGGTACAAAATTGATCTGCACCTGGCAAATCTGGAAAAGGAATAGACACTTACCTTGATTACTACAAGTTAGCAAAAAGATATTTTTTTCAGGATCAGTAATAACAAGGAAGTATTTTCAGATTGTAGGTGTGTGGTTGGATTTCTATCCCCAGGTACTTGTTCTTTTTGTGGCCATCTACCTGGTCAAACCTTCTTCTAATGTCCACATTCTGCTTCTGTTTGGGGTCAAAGCCAGCAAAGGGAGTATTTTCCTGAAGAGCACTGCAGCTAGGTTTAGCACTTTCTCCTCTCCATTCTCCTAAAGAATGGCTGTGAAGGATGGAGGGAGGAGGGACTAGGAGAAGGCAGGGGGTGCATTCTGCAGTTCTCCTGGCCAAAACACGGGCACACACATACCCTCTGCGGAGACATCTGATATCCTCTGGAGAGAGATCCCTGGGAAACCTCTGATGTGATTATTTATACTGAGATCATCAGGACAGTGTTGGAGAGTATCAAGAGGTCACAGGATATTAGTTAAAGCATCACCACATTTTTGGGGGATTAATTCCGACATTATGCTTTCTAATGTGGAACACTTCTTATTTAATTGAGTTAATAAATTCAATCAAATGTTAACATTTGGTCTGCAAAATAAGGAATCAAGTCTCAAAAGCATCTTAATAAATGACTAGAATCTTAAATAGATGGCTTCATAAATTATAGATGCATATATTTATGAACACATCCACATGCACAGTGGTATGAATGTGCCCTTTACTAAATGAAACGCAGCACACCTGAAGCCTGAATTATCTCTTTGGTAGACCTAGGAGATATGCTTTTGGACAATGCTGGGTGACAACTATTTGGGCAGCTTACGTACTTGTCACAAAGCCTGGCTAAACCTGTTTCACCTTGGACTTGGCTCAGGCCACTTCACACTTTTGCAAAGGCTGGACACAACACCCCTGACCCATTTTTCTCTAAACAAGAGGCTTTTGGTATAATCTAAGGCTACATATTTTGTTGGTAGTGTTGGAGTTTACACTGTGAAGAACTGTGAAGTCAGGAACATTAAAATGTTTGTAGAATTGACAAGCACAGAGAGCTGAGTGTAAAACAGAAAATAACATCCAAACCCTTCAAAACAGCGCACTCTTCCACTAATTCTCCTTTTGTATGGAAAAGAGTTTTGTTCTGCATTTCTTCCTCGACTGCTTGGCTGCTGGTCCAGTGTTGCAGTAGCAGTGTCCTCAAGGCTGAGATCTGAAACAGAACACAGACAATACTTGAAAGGAACGGGATATTCAGCAGGAGCTTCCTGGGAGCTGAGGATGTTTGGATATCAGCTGGCTAGTTTTAAAAAATCCTGCCCTAAATATTTACAAAAACTATGGAACATTTCACGCTTCTCTTCTGTCCCTCTTTGTGGTTTTGATGAAAAGCATCACAAGAAGAAGTGCCCTGGTCCTGACTGGTTTCCAAGTCTCATTAAGTACAATGGGTTTGCAAGTGCTTCCGTACATACCGGCTGCACTACATCATCCCTTGCATTCCTGGGGCTGAAAGCTGCAGAAGGCAACCAACGGGGAGGGGATAAAGAGTACACTTTTTGAGACTCTCTTTTCCCAGCTTCTATTCTTTGCTCCAACCAAAGGAATGAAATCGCAAAGCCATTACCTCATTTCTAAAGAGTTTGGAAGGCAGCTCGCTGCTCTGTTTTGAATTTGGGAGATTTTTCAGTTGCATGGAGAAGTGATAATTTTGTAACCGATTTTTGTTTGTTTGTTTGTTTTATAAGAGTCACATTTCACCACAAAATGAACATGGCAGTGAGCTGGAAGTTGAAATGCGAGAGTTTGCAGGGGCTTGTTTCCCAGAATTTGATTACAGGCATATGTCTCCCCTGAGGCTTGTAAGATTTTAGTAATTAATTTTTTCTAGAATTTAGCTTGTGCTCTCTATTTTTTGCCTTTCCCACCTCTTTTTTTTGAATACCACCTGAGTTCGGTAGGGACAATATCATCTTTGGGATTTTGTGAGGCTTTCTCATAAATCCTCTGCTTTAATTTGTTTTCTTCAAATGTCTCAGTACAAAATTTACTAAAAAAATCAATGCTAAGAGTAGGATCATACGGAGAAGCATTAATTGTTCAAGTAAAATAACAAAGTTTCCCATACACATAATTACATATTGAGTACTTTGTTTGCATATTATCAAATTAATTTAGTCTTCCAAATGAAAAAAAATGCCTTGAATGGGCAACCTCAGAATATCAGGTAAATGTCAGTGCATGTCATTAAATCATAATTAAATCAACAAACATTCATCAGAACTGGTGCTTGGAGATAGTCTAGGCTTTGTTTCCATTTTATACAGGATACTCCTTTTGTGGCTATCCAGGCTGAGCAACCATATGTGGTCTGCTGGCTGCTACCATAGCAAAGCAAGTCATCTTGCAATGCAAGCCAAAATGAAAGAATTCTTCATCAATTGTATGTGTTTTCTTTTGGCTGAGTGTCCACGGCAACCCTGCCCTGACTTCCACAGTGCATTGTGTGTGCAGAAGCTCCTGTGCCTTTGTACATGAGTAGTTTTGGGTGCTGCTGGCCTGGCCCAGCATCAAACCTTTATCCTTAGTTCTCATGCTTTGCAAGCATGTTGGCTGGATTTACCCACCTTCACAGCCTCTTGCCCAAGGAATGTATGGCTCCCATAGCTCAGTGTCTGTGATTTTATTTGGAGCATGGCTCCCTGTTCTAGCCCCTCCCTCTCTCTTCAGGCGCTGAAAGATGCAATGTCCTGATCTTTGGCCTTCAGCAGATAACTGTGTCTTCATGATTAGGTATCAAAAATATTTACAGAGCCTACTGAAATCTCCTGATGTGCTGATACATTGCATCTGCCCTTTTTCACTTTTTATACCAGCTAATTAAATTTTTTCTCTATTGCATCTATATCATGCAGTAAATTAAATGTTGTGTAACATGTACTTAATGCTTTGTTTCCTGTTAGCAATATGATATAGTTTGCCAAGCACTATCTAATTGCATGTGTAAAATCCAGAATTATGTACCTTTTTTATAAAGGATGAGAGTCTACTGAGGCAGAAGGCCTTATACAAGGTCTGTGTATCAGTCTTCACATCAGCTTATTGGTAGGACTAACATTGTATAAGTCTTAAGCTGAGTCACTAAAATGAAATATTTTAATACTTCTACCTATACAGAGGTACAATAATGAATTGTGCTGAGGACATTGATATCTAAATGCTTTCCATAGATGAAGAGATGTATTATAGGAATGTAGAAGAGGAAGTCGCATTTTATCGAAAGAGTAGTGTACTGATTTTAAATTTCAGATGGATAGAGAAGAGAGAAAAATATTTGAGAAAACATTTTTCAGTGGAAAATCAATGACTGAAAGAAAGTCTAAACCATCAGAAATCTGAAATAATATCTGCTTGTCCTTCAGCTTTTACAAAAATTTGGTTCCCATGATGTAAAGTGTTGTAAAGCTCATGAGCTGCCATTACAAGGAAATGTTCCTTTAGCTTTGGTAGCAAATCCAGGGACATGTTTCCTTCAATGAGTGTCATTAGCCACCCCTAAAAAGTGAACACAAAGAGAGTATAATTCTTGCTGTCTGCAATAAAAATAGCACCATCTCTTTGTGAGTTATGTCAAACCTTTAGTATAACTTCTCACAGAGGCCTTGATCCATCAAGGAAATTCAGAATGCGATGAATTCAGGAGTAGAAAGTAATCTAATATTAATGAAATTGCTCCCATATTTTTCAAAGTTCAGAGATGGGCTGAAGTGGCATTGGAACCAAAAAACCTTAATTTAGGGAGCTATGGTGCAAAGTATGAAACCAAACTATAGTATCTCTTGTAAAAATTGAGTGTGTTTACTCTAAAACTAGCGAAATTGTTTCTTAATGTATGCATTTGAGCCAAATTTATGTCTAGCATGCAATGTTGACTCCTTGAAGATGAATAGCAGCTAGATAGACTGCTTCCTGTCTCAGGGTGTTGAGCTATCCTCCGTTAATGCTTACTGTAAAAGTATCTTATACGAGAGGATAACACAATATCTGAATGGCAGCATCCTGTAAATGGTGCACACCAACACATAGGCCATTAATAACACATGAACCCTGCACTACTTTATCCTCACTGATTTGGAAATGGACCTTTGCTATAGACCTTATAAAAAAATGCCAACAAAGACACATTTTTTTTTCAATATACTTTGCATCTTTTCCTACATCTGGTGCTAAACTCTTGCTACTCCAGCTATGAAAGCATAGGAACAATCTGTGTATGAAGGGAGATGTTAACAGTACAGAGCTGTAAATGGTGCAGATTAATGTATTTCTGATTACTAGAACAAGTGCAGTAGTTTTCGGCTAACACTGGGAAAGGTGTCCCAGGATACCACAGTGCAGAAACACAAGGGCAAGTCTTTTGGTTGTAACCAAATGTTGTATAATTTTTAGCTGTCATTACTGAATATAACTCTTCCCACAGCATATTTTCCTCTGAATCATGACTGACCTTCAAGACTGTCGATGCATCCTTTCTGCCACAAAAGCCCTTTTGTCTCAGTGTGTTTGTGTGTGTGTGTCTGTCCATTCTGCCCATTTCCTCCTCGTGGGGAAAAACAACCACTTGAGTTTTTCTTGTTTTTGTTTGAGAATCACAGTTTGATGGAAAGAGATTAAATAAATCAGCAAGCGATAATACAAAGCCATTAATACAACTTTTCTGCTCAAGTGGTTTGGCATTCTTTATCTGCTGGCTTAAACTTAAACAATTACAGGCTTCCAAACTAATTACACTGCAGAACATTATAGGATTTATGAAATTTGGCAGCTATCACTTAAAAATGGGGAAGGAAAAGAAGGAAGAAAAGTTCATCGCTATCCATTATGGAAATCTCCTGAAAGTTCCTCAGAACAGAAATAATAGAGTTCTGGTAAAGCCTTTCAGAAGCTCTGAGCATCTTGCCTTCTAATTTGTATATTTTTGTTCATTTTTCATGCTTCATAAGCAAGCATATGGAAAATACTGTGCAGATCTTATGCCAGCAAAATGTCTTCCATACTATTTAATTTACAGCACCAATGCCTTAATTATATTAACTAATACACAGCCTGTAAATAGGGTGACAGTTGTCTCATGAAAACCCTGCTGTAGATTCCATCCTTTGCCAGAAAGAGCTCTAGTCCTTGTTGCTGAAACAGATCACGATAGGGAAAAAAATGGGGTTGACTAACGGGTGGGACTGGAAGACGTGAAGGTGGCATCAGTGATGTGGACAGTGGGATTGAGTCCAGCCTCAGCGAATTTGCTGACAACCCTACCCCCTATGAGGCAGTTGACACTTTGGAGGGAAGGGATGCCATCCAGAGGTACTCTGACATGCTTGAGAGGTGGGTCTATGTGAACCTCATGAAGTTCAATGAAGTGAAGTGCAAGGTCCTGCACCTGGATTGTGGCAATCCCAGACACACCTACATGGTGGGCAGAGAAGTTACTGAGAACCACACTGTGGAGATTTACTTGGGGTGATGGTTGATGAAAAACTCAACATGAACCTGCAGCGTGCGCTCACAGCCCAGAAAGCCAACGGTGTCCTGGGCTGCAGCAAAAGCAGTGTGGCCAGCAGAGTGAGGGAGGTGATTCTCCCACTCTACTCTGCTCTCCTGAGATCCCACCTGGAGTACTGTGTACAGTTCTGGTGTCCCAAGCATAAGAAGGACATGGAATAGTTGGAGCAAGTCCAGAGAAGGCCCTGAAGTGTACAAGAGGACTGGAGCGCCTCCCTTATGAAGAGAGTCTGAGAAAGTTGGGGCTGTTCAGCCTGGAGAAGAGAAAGTTGTGTGGAGACCTCATGGCAACCTTCCAGTATCTGAAGGGGCCTACTAGGAAGCCGGAGAGGGACTCTGCATCAGGAACTGTAGTGATGGGACGAGGAGTAATGGATACAAACTGAAAGAGGGGAAATATATGTTAGATATTAGCAAGAAATTCTTGACTGTGAGGGTGGTGAGAAACTGAACAAGTTGCCCAGGGAGGGTGGGGATGCCCCAACGCTGGCATTGTTCAAAGCAAGGTAAGGCTCAGAAAAATATGTTCTAGTGGGAGGTATTCCTGTCCAGGGCAGCGGGAGGTGAGACTAGATGTTCATTAAGGTCTGTTCCAACCCTTTAACATTCTATGATTCTATGATTCAGGGCTTAGCCTTAGGATGCTTTTATTATTCCAGTTAGGGCTATATGCTGTGTAGGCACTATGTATTGCTGACTGAACACTGGTTGTGCCAGAAGTGACGGGTGGGAGTCAACAGGATGACAGCTAATTCAGGGAAAACATGGGCTGGCATGAGCCAGGTTTGGCCCCACAGACTCTCCATTGCTATCAGTCTCTACTGAGGCAAAAATTGCCCAGCTCTGTTTGAAGCTATCCAGTCATCCATTCTGTTCTCTCTTAATCACCAAACTCCTAGGCATTAGTCTCATTTTTTTCCATCCTATGATTAATTAAGTGATCATCTTCTCTAAAGATTTATTCCCTTTTCTGAAAAAGAAATAAATTGATGGCATTTTTTTAATGGAACCTTAAGATTTGATCAATGTCCACAAATGCTATAATACTGTAGCAAAGCAACAATTTTGGAATCGACCTTTTTTCTTTTTCCTACATCCGTCTCATTCCTCCACGGAGTAAATCCAAAGATAAAAACTGAAATCCAGGCTGAGGTGAATAGAAAAACCAACCATGCTTTTAAAAACACAGCTGCAACCTGGTGACCAGCACTGAAACTGATTCAATACAGACACTCCAGTGCTCTCCCTTGGGGCAAAATGCCTGGAATTCTTGCCGTGATGTATACACACATGCAGAGACACACGTGTATGCATTAAAATGCACATTCCTACAGACACACATGCTTATAGACATACATAAATGTTTGCTTTGCTGAGTATTGCTAAAGAGCCACTACAGTTAAGTAGTGTGATTCATGGTTGAGTAGCATAATCTTAATTTGGCTAGATTTAATCTGGTTAATTATGATTAGATCAAGTGAAGGCAGGCTTGCCTGTATTTCAGCATGGTGTACAGTCCAGCATGTGCCATAGGAAACCTCAGACCTTCAGTGGGAATTTGTGTTGTTAGTTTGGAATGAAGTATGCTTTACGGTGTATTGAGTACTACTACAACATGTGCAAACTAAACTGAAGGCAACATGAGTAAAAGTATCCATGTGACTTTGTATCCGCAGTGCTGTTCTATATATTCTGATATCGTCCACGAGGGTATTTTGCAGCTGAGTGGATCTAAAGTCTTACAAAATGCCATGTATTTGTTAAAAGATATTTGCCAGATATTTGCTAGAAGAACACTAGTGTGTTCTTTTAGTGCTGAGATTTACATTAAATGGTATAAACCCACCAAAAGCACAGGGAATGTCTACATACATTGAGTAGTCCATGTTCACTGAAGACTACGCATGAATCTCCTACTCTGCTTTGTCAACAGCTCTTGCTGTGGTCTGCCTTACACTCTGCATTTCATACTGACAGCAGAGTGCTGCTGAGGTGTAATAGATCAATTTGCCAGATCTGTCTACACTCAAAACTTCTTCCAGAATGTCCAAACCAGACTTGGGTGAAACATCAAATATGAGCACGATGCCAGTAGATCTCCTTTCTTTGCCACTGCAGCACTTTCTACTGGCCTATTGGTAGGGAAGATAGGAATTGATGGGGCAGGGGACATGCCATATAGTTTTTCTGCTCCTGAAAAAAAAGTATCCTGTCCTCCCTGGCAAATGCTGGATCCAAATTCTTCTGTTATAGATGGTCGAAGTTATAATCTTGACACATGACAAACACTCTGAAACACAGATTGCTGGAGCCAAAAATAGACATCTGGGAATCTGGGAAAAAAAAAAAAAAAGAGAGAGAGAGAAGTAGACATGTGCTAGTGTTTTTAAGACAAATGCTAATAAAAGAAACAGAAACGTGATGATTGCTTCTCCTGGAGGATTGCAGAAATCAATCCCAAGCCTCAAAAAAGGTGCAAAAAGTTTCGGAAAGAGGATGAAATAGATGATATGTGACATGACAGAATTTTTAGCAAATCTAAAACTTGAAAGAACTGAAACCCTCACAAGGCGATATTCAGCTTTCTCTCAGTTTACACTGCAGACTTTACCATTCCTTCTCTGTGCAACAGGAACTGGGTCCTTTTACACGGCTTACTTCAAACATGAGGCCAAGGGTAGGACATTTTATGGCATAGAGGCCTGTCATGCAAGAGAGCATGGGTGATGGCCAAATGTGTGGCAGCTGAGCTGGAGAAATTCACAATAACTTGGAGTAAGGGTTTGCTCTCAACTTATTGCCACGGTTATGTGTTTGATCAGCTAGGACAGTACTTTAGGAGATCTCTGTGCTTGCAAATGAAGCATGAGCAGCGTAGGAGTTCCCTCCATTGTTTCCTGAAGATTGACGTGGACAAGTGCAGGAAGTTACTTCAGTTTCTCAGTCGTGTTTTGATGTAGCCTGCGTGATGTAAATTAGCATTAGTTAGCATGCAGAGTTGAAATGACAGACCCTCCCCCCCCCGTTCCCCCTATAAAACTTCATAGCTATAATATCTTCATGCAGGAGAGACAATGACCAACATTTTTAAGGCAAGGGAGTAAGATTAAGCTTCTTAAAACATACCCAGGCCCATATTTACGAAGTGCTGGTGAATACACCCAGTTTCTGTTAACTTCACAGAAAGTAAAGCTGAGGACTGGGTTTACTTAAAAAATATATCAGCTATCATTTAGGTTTCCTAGTCAGACATAGCTTGTGGCTGCAGGTTTCATGGCTGTTAATAATCTGTCACAGGAAGAAGGGCAGAAGAACAGGAAGCAAATAAAGGTGCAGAAGAAAAGGGAGAGAGATATGAAGGGGTTGGACAAGAGCGAAAAGCATGCAAAAAATGGGAAATTGCAGGATGGAGACCGTGAATGGGGAAGAGAAAGGAGAAAGATAAGAGCAGAAGCACAGATGATGAAAGAAAAAGCCGGCAGAAAATGGATGGGCTGCAAGAAATACAAGAGAAAGAAATGACTGAAGAAAACCCACCCAGGGACTCTTTCCAGTCATGGACAACACAAAGCACTGACCCAAGGGGAAACAATTTTGAATCTGGCTGGGAGACAGTCAGAGCTGTGGGCCTCTGCATGGGATTTTGAGGAAGGGACCTTGCCGATTTTCCTGAAAAGTGGGTCGCCATGGGTTTTAAATGTGGAAGAGTATATATGAAAAGGCATTTTTTATCCCTGTCAGAAGACAAAAATTGGAAGAGGACTTGAAATGTACCATTCTGTATAAGGTGTCAGATAGCAGACAGACAGAGAACAATTAAGACTGCACAAGGCTCTCCATCAGCAGTGTACAATGGGAATAGGATTTTCTTTTTCCCCGGATGTCAGCCCAGCCACTCAGGCGAGACGAAGAGAATTTCTTCCACTTAAGAAATCCTTTGTTTGGGAAAGAGCTGTTCAGGCCTCTGTTCTCTCCCCAGCCAAATTGTATGTTGTTTTCACGAGAAGACTTCACTTTCTGAGGGGCATTGCTAACCAAACTGCTTCTGGACAAAGTGCAAAGTGCAGCAAGTCCAGAGTATCCTTGGAGTCTGACAGGAAGGCTAAAGAATGAACGGAAACATTTTCAAATGCAAAAAGGTTGCTATTTATTCTTGCAAAATTTGCCATAGTGATTTTTGTCCTGTGAACCTTGCAAGTGCAGAACTCATATTTGTTTTCTGCAGGGTAGATGCTTGATCCTGTTTGTGTTTTTGTTGAATGGTGGTGACTGTATTCTCAGTACAAGAAAAGTGCATGTAAATCTGTATAAAACCTGTCTAGATTCTTGTGGAAGTATAGATCATTCCCATGAAAGCTGTTTAACTCGACCATGAATATCCAGCATCTGTACTAATTTAGTTACATCTTCCCTTTTCTCCTGGTGTGCAATACTGCATGTTTAAAAAACAAAACCAGAAAAACTGTTCAACAAAGAAGGGAATGAGACATCCCCACTACCAGAATTTATTTAGCCTTTTTTCACTGAGATTAAAATCTCTGGATTCAGCAGAAATTACTTGTCTGATTTTTTTTGTCTTGCGCCATGAGTACGTATATGCACATACCTGCGGAAATGCTGGAACGTGCATGCACACGCACACACAGGTGGAAACTTGGAATACAGATTTTATCACCCAACTAATGACAGCTTTATGTATAAAACATTTAAAGACTCATAAAATTATTAACACAAATGCATGACTTCCCAGCTTGTGTACATTACTTGAAATTTCTTCTTCGTAAGGATAAAATAAATCCTCAATATAGTTTTGAATGCAGAGGTACTGCAATCAGCTATCTTTCCATTTTACTTTTGTTTCACTCTGGCTATGTATAGTGTCAGCATTTATATGTAGTGCCCTGTTGGCTCTTACAGACCAGACTAGGAGTCTCACAATTGAGTTTGATACTAGATCCTACTCAGTGGAAGGAAAGAAGCCTGTGTGTCATCATTTCATGAAACCATGTAACTAAAATGCACATTCAGGTCTTTATATCATAGTATAAGTACAGAAATGCTTGGGAGTCCATTCTGTCAGTAGTGTCTCCCTTACTGGGTTACTGATTACTGGCAACACACTTTACACAAATCTACATCTTAAGATCGCTTGGAAATTTCACCTCTTGCATACAGTGGCTATTCACTCGTTAATGGGTGTTTCTCACCAGGATCTCATTACAGCTGTGCCCCATTTTCTGCCCTCCTGTCCAGTTCATTTTCAAGTGTAGTGTTATACGCTGGTTCAAATTTGTGTGCTTTTAAATGGTTTACTTCCTTGATACCCAAAGAAAACACCTCTCTTCATGTGTGACCAGAGGCTGACATCAGCAGAAGGGGATGGAAACTGTGACTTGCTTCCCAAACTGTCCCGTCAGAATGTGGGCTGCCTGGCTGATTGGTCACAGAGCAAAGCTTGGCTTTTTTTTTTTGAGGGGAAAAGCAAGCATGGGCAGTATTGATTGATAAGGGGGCTATGAATTCTTGGTGGGTGGAAGTGGAAGTTATTTCAGTTTTTTGATATTATCTCTGATTTAGTGCTTCATTTTTGAGTGTGTATTCAAGCATCACGTGACTGCATTCATAAATACATCAAGAGGATTCTGGAAAAAATTAGCAATTAGGCAATTAGAACAGAACAGAACTTGTATCTGCAAATGCTTTTTGCTGCACATATTTGACATTCTTTTGCTGGCACCCTGTTCTTTGTAGTCTGGATGTCTTTACACATCCGGAATCTGCCTCTTTCTAATCCTTCCTTATTTTCATCAATTTATTACAAATAAAGTTGTGTGTTACAATAGGAAAAAACCCTCACGTTCTGCATTGCCTTATTTTTTCATAACCAGACTTCCCATCCCATCTTATTACGATAAACTGTGAAACGCACATAGGACAGGATCAAAAGTCCAGGTTTTAGCAGAATACATATTACCATAATTTTTCATCAACAATTAGGAATTAATGCTAGATTATAAAACAACCCAAAAGTACACGACTGAAAAAGGAGAAGAAAAGCCAGAAAAGAATATCAAGTGTTTTGTATTCTCTCAGTTATCTGCTACTACATTTGTACTGCATATTTACTAAAGCCAGAGCTGTGCTACCCAGTGCTTCTCATTTTAAAACAATCATTTATGGGTGTTAAAGTATGCCTGTGAAAGCAGAAGTGTACTGTGTCAATCAAAGCTAATCACTGGTACAGGCAAAGTGCTTTTGTTGGCCTCCATGCTCTAAGCTGCGCTTCCACATCTGTGTTTGAAGAGATTAGAGAGGTGCTTCATACAAGAACTGTATTAGTTAAAGCTGATCGACAGTATTTGGAATAAATCATGAAAAAGTTGAGTGCTAGAAAGGAAAGGCATGGTGAGTGAGTTTGAAATGGACTAGGACTAAATCTGACTCCTTCCCACCCTTCCATCCCCCAGATGTACATGTATAAACATCTACACACTTGTTCTTCTGAGGGCAGTAGTGGTTATCCTCCTCCAGCCACTTTGCAGCTAACATGCAGCTGAATGGCCAAATTTACCCGAGCTTGTTTTTACTGAGGTACATACTGTTTATTGGCCCAGGCATCGATATCATATTTGATATTTATATCATATTTATAACAGTCAGGACTGGCAAGGGATGGGGAAATGGGTGTTAAAGGAGAAGAAGAGCTCTTACAAACTGCTGTGGCTTGGAGTTCTGCAGCTCCCCCCACCTCCATTTCCAGCAGCATTCTTGCCTCATGAATGCCATACACTTTCAAATAAATTATGAGTGACAAGTATTTGAACCAATAAAGAGGGCACCATATTTTATATGCAGTAAATTTAATTCCAGATTGTGTTTCACCTCAGCAGTGTGACATGTTTATTGCCGCTGAAAGATGAAAGCACCAGGAGTTAGAGACAAGCGTCAGCAGTTCTACTGGGCACCCGCAAAATGAAGATTTGACAGACTGGTGGCTGAGCCCGTGAAATGAAATGCCAGATCAAATTTTACCCAAAAGGGGTCAGATGTACTGTCATGCCCCCAGACTCTCAATACCAACTGAATAAATGACTCTGGTTCAACAAGCTGCCGAGGAAGGTGGTGTGCAATCCATAATTCACTGCTAGAGGGCTATGATGCCTTTCAAAACGCACCGATGATTGGTAGTGCCAGAGCTGGCTTTGAGGATATAATGCGATGAAGTTACTCTGCTGGTGCTGAGAGGTTTTGAAAAGTACTATTAACCAACTTCCAAAATTTGTTGTTCAGTCTGCCTTTGTCACCTTTGTCCCACAGTTGGCCCTGCAACTGCCCGCATTAACAGTGAAAATCAAGGAATAAGCCTTTAAATTTGCTTAATAAGATATTCATGCATTTGGGACATTTCTTTCTATTGGGAGTGGCCCAAATCCAAGGAAAAATCTTTTGACAATCAGCTATGAAATGGTGTTTGTGTCACGTCCCTTTGGAGGCTGAAAATAATAGAGAAGCATCATGTTTGTTCATTTTTAGCCAAGCTTTGCCACCTTTCATCATGTGCAGCAGCACTTACTCATGTGAGTTATCCCACTGGGACTTCATAGAAACTATTTGTTTGAGGGTTACTTAACATAAGTAAAGCTGGCAGAATTGGATCTGATATTTGCATACAACAAATTATATTAAGGACAACTTGTATGCAGATTTAATTGCACAATGCAGGAGAGACATTTAGAGAATCTTTTGGTTTTAGTGAGACATGCTCACTATAGACATACTGGTCAGCAAAACAGTCTCTACTGACTCTTTTAAAAGTTTCAGATCAAATACCGTTCATTGCCAATGGCCACGAACACTAAAACATCTCTATCAGCGATGATACCAGCCACAGTGCTTCCAAGATGCAGATAACAGCAGAGTGTCAAATCTGCAGGTCAGTAAACTAAACTCTCTGCTTCTTAAATCCATCCTGTATCTCTTGGTAAGACAAGACATATTTCAAGCTGCTGCTGCTTAGAAGTAGTTATAATGTTTTTTCTTCCCATAACAGAGGATGGCTGTTCCAGATGTTTACCTCATTCCTGGTTATAAATCCCCTAGTTTCCAGACTGAAGCTAGTCATGGGCAGTTTATACCTATTTGTTCTTGTGTCAGTCTTTTAAAAATAGCTTTAAACCTTTGTAATAACTTTTCACTCTCCCAGATATTTTCCAGCCTGATGTGTATATAGCCAGTTACCCGGGCTTTGTTTTGCTAAGTTTACTTACTACTTACTGAGATCTTAGATTTTCTTCTAATATGACAGATCCTGAGGTCCCTGACTATCCTGGTATTTTCCTGTTACTACTCCAAATATACCAGCAATTGTAGGCACACTGAAATTTGAGTCAAAATGAACAAAGGTGAGTAGATCTTTGAAAAATATTCCAGGTAAGGAATATAAAAATGTGTAAAGGCTTGAACCTCTATCAGAAAGATATTGCTTCATCGTCCTAATTTTGCACCTGCCCTTCTCATGACAATCCCATGCAGTACCTTGTGTGATGGGTACCACCAGCACTTGGAAGGGCAACATGTCTGACATCTGGAACATCTTTCTAGTTTCCAGCTGTGTGAACTCCCAGGTGTTATCTGGTGTTTCTGATATTCATATAAAGTAACTGCCTGCCTTTTCCGTAGATGTCCCAGGGTGATGTTGGGTGCTTGTTCCAGGTGTTCCTGGCTGCCATCTCCTGTTGCTCCTGTGCACCCATACAAAAAGACCCCAGAGAAGATATTGATAGCGTTTTAGTTGGGACAGACACTTAACACAAGTGGAAATTATTAGGCCTAGAGGACCCTGTGGGGCTCCAGGGTACACATACATAGCTGAGCCTCAGCAGAATGCTGGCAGCCTTAAGGAGACAAGTGCCAAGTGAGGAACTTGGCACAAGTGCTGCTAAGTCTGATCACTCTCCAAGCCCATTTCTCAAACCAATCAAAGCTAAGAGTTTAAATGACACATCTGAAAAGAAAGAAGCAGGTGTGATTTCCCCATCACTCTAGTGAGGTCCCTTGCTCCTGTTCTGCATTTAGGTCTGACTGTCTTCAAGTCACTTGGTGCTTGCTCAAGTCTGCCTTCATCATCAGGGTGCCTGGACTCCTCACCCTGTTCTGACTGGCACGGACATACGAATCTCTTCAGGGGTCCTGCAGAATGTGGCTCAGCAGCACATCACATCATCTCCAGAAGCTGGAGTCCTTAATTGGCTAGGACAGCGCTGAAGACAGGGTTAAGGCAGGAACTTAATGTTTGCATAAACAAGGTAATGTGCTATAAGGAACATCAGGCAATGCAGCCTCCATTTGAGGAGGGCAATTTCTTGCATTTCTTGCAGATCAGTTTAACTTCTGCTAGTCTTGTCAGTCCTTTTAAATGATCCCAGTGTTTGGCTCTTAGAGTTATCATTTTGAATAAACAATATGGGTTTTATTAGTTTATAGTTTGTTAAACCAAATTTTATTTTAATCCAGCTGTAATAAAGTTAATGAACTACAATAATTGCTACAATAAAATCCCATGCAGTGCATTGCACATGGAGTACAAACACCACTAGCCCTTGGGCAGTGCTAACAATGTGAAGATATTACAAAAAAAATTTCAGCATCTTTCCTTCAAGAAAATAAAACAAGAAATCAAATTTATTCAGAAATTTAACAGATGACATTGTGTCAGAGCCTCCTATTATTCAAGGTACAAACTTTGTGATGGTGGCTCAGCACGTCCTGATCTGAGCAAGTGCCAGGCCTATGGAAACAATAATCTAGGGCCATGTTTTGTATGGTGTGTATCTATATACATCTACACACATACACATGTATTTGTGAATTTAGCTGCATCAACTAATGACATTGCTCATGCTCTTTTCTATAGGAACTGTAACACAGGGAGAAAGCGTGTATTTACACTGGGCTAGTGTTTTCTCCAACTTTTGTGATTTTATCATTTTCAATATGTAGGTATCGTAGAAGCAATACTTCATTGAATGTCACCCAAAATCTCTTAAATTAAAAGCCTGAGAAAAAAAGCCAAATATTGATCCAACTCCTTATGCAACATTGTATTAGAGGATTTGGATTTTTTTTTTCCATTTGATAGTTAGGGCATCATTGAAGCTTTTCTCCAGAAAATCTAAAGGTTTTACTCTGAAGGACTTTCTGTAGCAGAATTCCAAATGAGAACATCAAGAATAGGCATGAAAAATATATTAATACAGACAAGCTCTGTGTTTTGCTTTGGCATCAATAGCAAAATATTTTTTTATTTGTATAGAATCAAAGCAGATATTATTACTAGTAAAAGAAGCAAAAATTTTTTTTTTTTCATAAAAAGAGGATCTTGCAAAGAGAACTCATATGCACAGGGGTTTTTTTGTATTTATTTTTATTTATGAGAGGTTGTTTCTGCCTACTTAGATCCTTTATCTATATTTATTTTTTCTTTATCATTTTGGGAAATGGCCGTAAGCTGACAGAGGGTGGGTTTAGGTTAGGTCTTAGGAAGGAATTCTCTACTGTGAGGGCACTGGAACAGTTACCCAGAGGCGTTGCAGCCTCCTCGTCCTTGGGTGTGTTCAAGGCCACGCTGGACAGGGCCCTGAGCACCCTGGTCTAGTGTAAGGTTCCCTGTCCATGGACGGGGGAAGTGGAACTAGATGATCTTTAAGGAACCTTCCAGGCCTAAGCATTCAATGATTCTATGATGATTCTATGAGCTGTTTGAATTTTTAAAAATACTGGAAAATACTGACAGATTTAATCCTGAGATGTACCCAGAAAACAGAAATCCTTTTATCTGATGTAGATCAAGTTGGAACCCTTCTTTTTTCTTATGATAGCTTTCCAACTTACTTTTATTCACATTGTATGAAAAAATCTACTGAAAATAAATTAATTCTGTTCTTCTAATTATTTTGAGCCATTCCTTAAGTTGACTGGGGCTCCTGAAGTCCTCTAGATGAACAGATCTTACTGGTTTAGTCAAATAAAGCTTTCCTTTGAACCCTTTTGGAGTTTTCCATAAATAAGAAACCTATGAAATTTTACTCATTCTGTATTTCAAGCCCCTCTAAAAGATAGAAATGTTTTTTTATGGATATGACTGAATTTTGTTTGTGACATGTGTTGGTAATAAATAATAATTTCTTAACAACTAATGGCTAATAAATAAAACATATGTAAGTACCTAATTGTAAACCTGTTCATAGATCAAGTATCAACAATGCTATATAGGTATCTTAGACTACATAATCATTTGCAGAATTGGACTCTAACACTTGTTGTAGTCTAGATAAGTTCACTTCAGGGATTAATAGAGCATCTTACTCTGCCAGACCCTCAGCTAAGAATAAGCTGAAATAGGTTCAGCCCCACATGATCTTGATGAATAGTTCAGACTGTATAAAGTTTATGTTATTTTAATATACGTCAGCCTTTGGGGAGGGAAAGGTATTGAAGTAAAGCATGAAGAAAATGGATTCAGTGTCTATCTCAGACAGAGTTTCTTTGTCAATTTGGGTAAGTCCCTCGATTTTTCAGTGCCTCAGTTCTCCCTCCATAAACTGAGGAATTAATATTAGCTCTTTTATCTGCCTTGTCTATTCATACAGAAGACCCCTTGGAGCAAGGATTGCCTCTTGCTATATGTATTGCATTATTGAAGTGACATTGCATCCCTTCCCTTCATTTCTCTTTATGTTCATCTCAGTTAGCCTTTAAGGTTCTAAAAGTATGCACTACTTTATTAATTTTTGTAAAGTGGTTAGTCCAATATAAATGAGAAATGATAAAAATAAAAGCAAGTAATAAATCATATTTAGCAATGAAAATACTTTATGACTGCAATTGATGGTAATTTCAACATTTCCCCAGTCCCTCTCTGTAAAATTATCTCAATTTAAACTCTTCTGACAAACATTCTTTCTTCATTCTAAGCTCTATTTCAGATTATATTTGCTCAATAACCTCAGCTAATAAAAGTACTTTGATCAGAGCACTTATTTTTTAAACCTTTTAAATTGTACCCATTCTTTTTGCAGGCCAGATCCTCAGCTGGAGTAAATAAAAATAGTTTCAAAGTCATTCTGTCAAAGTGTGAAGCTCTGAAGAGCAATATTGACCTGCACGTACTGATTTTATGCTGACTCAGGTCTCCTGTCTTGCTTTACACCATAGAAATATCTTGGCCCAGTCCCTCTCTGTTAACATAAGAGCAGAGCACAACACTGTCTTTCCTCCAGTTTCAAAAGGATTTATCTTCTAAAAAACCCTCTCAGCTATTTGTCCTTTTAAAGTTTTATTTGCTTACATTCTTAGAAGTTTAGATTCAGCTTGAAAATTTACTTTGTTACTCAAGCAATTGCCATTTTAAGAGACTCTCCCATTAAAATATTGATTGCCTAGAACCTTATTCTGCATCTACATCTCAATTTTTGCCTAAATCTAGCAGAACAGAATGCATCAAACCTTTGTGTGTGTTGACCTAGGTGTTAAAGAATGTGCAGGTGACATACAGTGATGGAGAACATAATTATTTTCAAATATCCCTTCTGTGATAACACACAAACAAAATCTTACATGTCTGCATTACTTCTGAGTGTCTTTACAAGATTAGGAAATATTAGCATGTATTTGCTCTCTATCAAGAGTGCAGTCACACCCTTTGAGTTGTATAAGTGGCACAGAGGAAGGCTCTGATTCCATGCACTGTAGTTGGACTTGTAGTTGCTCATGAGGAGACCTTCTGCCCAAGAAGACCCATCAACCCATCCAGGTTGCCTGTGCTCAGGGTTCTGGGGATTGAGAGTGAGATATTTGTGTTAGTGTATTGAAAATATTTTGATTTCCAAATCTCACAAATAATTAAGCAATAATAGTAGCTGTAGACAATCATAAGTGGTCACACAGAACACAATTGGGAAGAATATTCCTGAGTGTTTTGTGAAGGAACTTTAAAAGCAGAAGAATCATTATTCCGAACCCATCTTTGAATTTAAATTGCACACTTAAGCAAACTTTGAACTGTACCACACAATAAGCATAACAAGTAAACCTATGCTTTTAATAGTTAATCATCTGATGCATGACAAGTATCATTCTGAATTCTGTGTGAACTGATTCACAAAAATCATTCAATAAATTAATGTAGTTTTGCAATATTATCAGCAAAATAGGCAAGCAGCCAAACGTCTAATGACAAATTGAAGGGTTTTGAGATGTGTCTGTCTCTGTGCAATATTGAAATTGTTTTCAAAACAGAAGCACCCTGGAAAAAATTGAGCAACACCACGTGAACCATAGCACTATTATGAAAATTCAAGAAATAAATAATGTGACTTATATGCAAATAAATTTATCCATCCTTCAACTTTGCCATCAAACATTTTTTAGTGGCCCACTTTGACTCCCAGTGAAATAAATGGCAACATTTCCTTTGGCTCTTAGAGAAATGGATTTTCTTCTGTACCCAGCATTTATTCAGATCTGGTGTACTCTTTACGCAATATAAATACTGCATTTGAAAAGCCTAAAAAGGAGCCACTCTGAAGAGAGGGTAGCAATCTGTCAAAGCAGTGGTTATTGTCTAGAGCGTTACCTGTCTTGCAGGTGCTATTCCCCGTCATTTATCTTCCAGCCTCGATCTGATGGATTGGGGATTATTGCTCTTTTGGCAATCAGATCCTGAACATGTCTCCTATTTAACTCTAGGCTGTAAAAAAGGGAAAATTAAAAACCATTATGAGACCTCCATATAATTAATCTTCAGATGGCTTGAAGCTCAAGCATGTAATGTCCTCAGTATACTGTCTACTATAAAAAGTAACAGGAGGGAAAAAAAGACGACATATCAATGCACTTTATCCAAGGGAAGAAATTCCAGTTGTAGCATTAAATATAAATACAATAGTGTGTTGGCATAATGTAGTAAGGTTCCTGTACTATTAAAGGCTTTGTTCTAAAGCATATCTGTGTACACAATGAGATGATGAACACAGTGCATCACATAGCTAAATTTAATATATGCAGGGGTATGATGTTTGCAATGCATGCATTTCAGCAGGTCCCATTAGTGCGCCTTTCCCCTCCAGTGAAAACAGAATGAACCACAGCCCCTTCTGGTTTGCATAAAGCAAACAAAATTAGATTTGCTTTGCTGAATTGAAACCCGCTTGGGATTGTGAGCCTCTCTCGGGGACAAATTACTTCAAACAATCCCTTTGTACCATAACAAAATCAAAAAATTCAGGCCAATCAACATGGCTCAAAACCCTTAACACAAGAATTAATAATACAACCTAGTCTATTTTTATTGCTTCTGAGCTACAGATCCTTGTTTTAATATAATTACACTTATTTGTGGTCCACATGTTAAATAAGCTTGCATATGTTAACTAATGTGACATAAAACAACTTTTGTAATTTCACTATTGCTACCAGTTTTGTTCCCCCTAGAGTAACATCCCTAACATAGGACAAGCTAAATTTTAATTGCATTAAATCAAATCGATTTTTTTTGGCCTATATAGATATCATAATAGACATTTCTGAAGTTAAATAGGTAAAAAATATTTCATTTAAGTTCCACTTTAAGTCATATTTCCTGATGGGTTTCCAAATCGAACCCTTCCTTCAAAGAAATAACTTGTTTTCTGTAGCAGAGAAAGCTCATTTAAGGTGGCACAAGGTTTTTATCACTTATTAACATAATACCTCTATCCTCAGTGGTGTAACGCAGGTCACGAGCACAATTACTTGCATGCCACATTTCACTCCAAAGTAAACTGATTTTTACAACATTTCCAGACCCTTTTTTTGAGACTACAATGTTTTGAGCATTGTGCCTACTTAAGCTGAAAACACACTGCAAAGGAAGGCAGAGAATTTATTTGCTTTCTTCATCAGACACACCCAAAACGAACCATGGGGAAGTATGTTTGTCATTTCTGTTTTCATCAATATTTTATACATTGCTCCAGACAGTATTATTTCTTAGCATTTTTCAAACTCCAACCTTGGTGTTGCACAATATTATTTTAAATACAACAAAATAATGGCAAACATAACCAGCTCTGATTTTCCATCCTAACGTAATACAAGATTATGGACAAAAAAGCAGGAGGTCACTTTTATTACTTTCTAATAAGACTTTACCTTATATGTGGCTATAAGCAATATATCAAGATGTCACTTTGTGCCTCCTAATATGACATAGTGGTGATGGAAGGAACCAAGGAGTTAGCAGAATTTTCTGAAGTATTCTCCCCAGAAGCATGTTTCTGCAATGCACAGTCTCAAGCACTTGGGAAGGAAAACGCTGACATAGGGCAGAATTATACCCTGACTCATAGTCCATGTAACCCAACTGATGGATGCATAACGTATCAATCAAGACAGTTCTGCTCCTGGAATATATATTTTCTTCACAGAAAACAAAAACAACCTTTTCCGAGTTTAGCCTGAAAAATTGAGTCAGGAGATACATAGAAGAAATAAGAGGTTCAGGAAATTAGGCAGCACATTTTTGCTATAGCCACAGGAATGTCAGAATTAATATTTGCACTTAAAAATGGTGTCAAAAATTAATAAACAGAACAACACAGAGCACCTTAACTATGCTCTATAGTGTCACTGTGCATGCGTACGTGGCTATCAGATAATAGTGCTTCTAATCTCAGTAAAACTGACAATGATTCCTAAAGATGGCTTTGCATTTTCAATTGTTCCTCCCTCTTGTTGCTGGAAAGTGGACTTAGCTGGACTGCATGCCCCTAATTTTTTGCTACTCCAAATTCCTTAGGACTGTAATCAACTCATTAACACCTATATTCCTCAAGGTTTTAATAGTTATTTTATGTGCAGAAAATAACAGCTCATATCCTGCCTCATCTTTCTCCAGATAGACAGATGAAGTTTTACAATAATATCTAAATATCATTTTACATTGGAAGGAACATGGTGTCCAGAGGAAAATCAGATGTTGGTATGCCAGGCTTTAAGGGAGTCAATACGAAGCACCATTAACTAGAGAGAAATAACATCTCCCAGGACCGAGAAAGGAAAGAATAGAGACTGATCAAGCTCCACATTTTAGACAGATTTTGGTACTTAAAGCAGACAAAGAAAATAGACTTGCCTTATGCATTCCTTGTTTTAAAGGGGTTAGTCCCAGAACAACCAATTTAATTTTCAGACACTGGTAGGTTTGTTGGGCTAAATCACCAATCCACAGGAGATTCAGAAGCTTCTGCAAAATGAAATTCTACCCAGTTTACCAAGATGAGTGTGTAAAAAAAAAGCAGAGGCAATGAGATGGCAGCTCCAGCAAGAGCAGCAGGCATGAGTGGAGTCACTGTGGAAGAGGAACAACTCATGAGAGGGGAGCCTTCAGCACAAAGGAAAGGTGGGCTAACTTCACTCCCTGCCAAACTGCAAGGTGGTCACCTGATCCAAAGGTTAATATTCAGTATACAAAACCATTACACATTTCTTGGAACATTCCTTACCTGCTGCTTTCTCTCTGGTGCTGTTCTGTGCCAGACCAGATCCTGTGATACAGGCAGCTCCATGCCGTAGTCCATAAAAGCCTGAGAGTTAAGAAGCGTCTTTTGTTAAAATACTCTCTGAGTGCAATTGCATGGATGTGTGAATGAGCAGTAACTCTGTTCAAATGCCAGTAAAAACAATGTCTATGGAAACATGATGTGTGGCGTTACAATTTGACATGTCCTGTGTCAAATGTTCTTATTTGCGCACTACTCTTCTCTTAAACCTGGGTTGCACCTTGCAGCCACTGCATGTCACTATTAAGACAGAGCAATAGAGGAAGATTTCAGAAAGATTTATAAACTTCTAGTGGAGATGGATGCCGCCATCAGCCAGATAAAAGCTGCCCCCATACATATATAGTCATTTATTGTTTAAACCCCAAGCAGCTGAAGTGCACAGAAGAGTCCACAGTCCACTCTGTGCTACACAATTTAGATTGTTTAGGGTTTTCCATGCATTTGTTATGTATTTAAGTGTGTGTTAAACCATTAGGTCCCAAGAAAATCATAGTCATTCATGATTCATTGAGTCATTCATATCTGAAAGTTGTGCCCTAGCGCCAGTGTATTTTCTTGGGTTGAGATATGTTCCTCCTACAAAATATATAAAGTATTATCCATGGGCAATTACCCGCTTCTACCCATATTTCAGGGGAAGCACTTTTAGCAATATAAATTATTCATATTATATAAAGCAGCATACAAGTGGTGTACTCTGTCAGAAACTCAGCCTTTTTTGTCATGGGGTTTTTGGTTTTTTATTTAATCTGAGGGCAAAATTCTCTTTAAATCCTCATGGTAGCGTTTGCTTTGGTATTCTTAGGTATGTAGATTGCCAACTGGTATAAAGGAAAATACATATGTCAGTAGAGTAGATTAATGTAATTAAAATCTATAGAGCAGATCTGAGAGGAAATTTTGGCCTTGTAGTAATATATCACTCTTTCAAAGGAAAGCAAGGTTAATTAAATTTCTATAATTAAATTAATTATTGGTACTAATATATTTCTTAAACTGTAGGATCTGGAAATGCTTCTTGTCTCCATGTTTTGGTGCGTCCCCTGCTGCTGTGGTCTGGCTCCACGCAAAGATCCAGGTCTGCACCATCTCTTTGCTTCTTTTCCCATTGGGCTGGGGAGAAAAGCAGGACCTGATCTGGAGGGGAGGTTGATTCCCGACATGGAGAGAGGAATGGGAATCAGGACCCTGCCTCCATTAGTTCACACCTGCTGCACAAGCACAATGAAAAGCACAAAATCAAAGTAAGTTGTGGCTTCTCTGTACCATGTTGGGCAAATACAGATTAAAAACATCCCCACTGTGAAGTGCTTATGCTCACACCCTAGATAGCAAACAATATGATGATATTTGATTGCCCTCAGAAGCTGGATTATATTTTACTACCTTCTACCCAAATTCACCTTTTCACAGTCATTTTTCTATGAATTGTTTTAAGATGTGTTCTTGGAGCGGTGATGGTCATCCTTAACTAAACCTTTCTAGGGAAGTTAGGCGTCACCCATGTAAGCACTGTTCTAACAATCATATTAATTCACTAGCTTTATATGAAAACCTTGATACTGATCTTATAAATAGTTCCTGCTAATGCATTTTGGGTGAAATGCTGCCAGGTTTTAGTGATGCAAATTAAGATGACTGTAAAATTGTTACTTAGCGATTTTGTTAAATGTAAATTTGCAGTGTTGGATAGTGTCATTCTGTTTCTTGCCGTATGTTCAAGCTAACAGGCAGAACCATGCTCATTTGTATAATGTTAATATCTTCTTGCTTAACTTTTATAACATTCTGCACAAATTAACTTAAGATCCTAATAATCAGGCCAGCTATTAAAGAATTCTGTGATGTGTTCCAAAATGAAGTGTGTAACGCCTATTGGGTTCACACAATAATTACAGGCTGACTGCCGTCTGCTCTTCTCATCACAGTGACACCTGCTAACAAATATGTTGCTAACTGTGTTTGCAGCATTACAAATAGGTAGGCGCTTATTGGCTGCTATGGGGCGAGGGTGCTTGGCCTGTGTCCTCACCAGTGGAAGGTGATTTAGTGAGTCTGCTTTGATGATCTGCTTTTCACAGTGTGAGACTGTATTTTGCACCCTGGAGTTCCCAGGTACGGTGTCACAGTGCAGATACTTGCTCCTCTTTTCACCTCTCCCTTTTCCTGCTGTGGTATCCTTTTGTAGCTATAGGGTTTTTCAGTTTATTGGCATTTCTGGTAAAAAAAAAAAGGAATAATGTGGGAAGCTGAAGGCCAAGCCATTCCTTTTGTGTATGTCTGTATGCACGAGCATGTCTGTGTGTGTATGTGATGCAGAGGCAGTAAGAGCGAGAGAGTCTCCCTTAACATTGCAGTTTTATGTATATACTATTCAGCTACATGTGGACTGATATACAATAAAAATATTAGACATATCTTTTCAGATAAAGTAGCACTCCCTTTCTAGAAACATGCTAATGACCAAAACTGTGTACTCTTAGAAAATGAAAAAGATAATTGTGAAAACTGGTGAAATATATATTCATGACATATAAAAAGTGTGATGCCTAGTTTCACATAATGCTCTGGTCTTTATCGTACTGCAAACAGACTCTAAGATTTGGATTCATCTAATGTTGATTTGGAGAAGTGGACTATCCTGATACAAATTTGTCCCCTCTTTTAGTTATCTGTTTCTGAGGTCTGGTTTAAATTCCAAATAGAAAACCATAACCCAAAAGGTAACACTGTCTTCATTAAGCACCAGCTTGGTGTTCCTTGCTACACCTTAGAGGGTCAGTGATTAAATAACCCCAATGTGCATACTCATTGATTCTTACAACTGCTATTAGATTACTAGAAACAACTTTCTCAAAATCAGTCTTTTAGGGCTCCCAAAATGTATGACATACGAAAGCTAAATTTCCAGAAAGAAAAGTAAATGCATGTTTGTAGGTAGGAATGAGATGTTTTAGAAAGGGAGAGACTGTCTGATATCAGGATGAAGACAGATTCTTAAAAATGATGAAAAGTTGCTTGCAATGCTTTCATTTTTTTAAACAGCCTTCTAAAATTGGGAAAGCTGAAATGAAAACACAAGCTTAGACAAATTGAATATTAAATAAGCTACCAAGGT
Organism: Edolisoma coerulescens; assembly: GCA_013397115.1. Classification (NCBI taxonomy): domain Eukaryota; kingdom Metazoa; phylum Chordata; class Aves; order Passeriformes; family Campephagidae; genus Edolisoma; species Edolisoma coerulescens. The sequence goes on from VWZW01001520.1 coordinate 3,678,385, forward strand.
GTCAAAAATGGGAAGCTATGAAACCATGATAAGTGTTCTTTCATGAAACTACATTGTCCTTATAATTTAAGTTTGGTGATTCGGGTAGAGAGTGGTCTGAAGAAACAGGTGAGATCCGACTGCAAAAATATCTTCTCACAAAATCTGCAACATACTGATGTAGATGGTTGTTTTCCCAACCCAGAATGGATTGGAAAAAGAGCTGAGAAAAAAAGGGGTTGATTTATGAACAGTTTGAACTCAAAAGTAACTTTAAGTTTAGCTATTCAAGACCTTCAAGATTTGTCTTGCCTATAACTAGAAGCTTGAACTTTTGTAGTGTGAACACTTAAAAGCATAGTTCAAGATATTTTGATGCAAAAGTTGCCCTCCTCCTGGCTCCTCTGCCAATGAATCTTACATTTCAGCTAAATACTGAAGTTTAGAGGGAACAGTTTAAAAAAAAAAGGTCTCTATATTCACTTTCACCTACTATGGTCAGTCTGTGTTCCACCAGTTTTTGTGTGATTGTTGGTATTAATGTTTCTGGAGGATAAATTAAGTCTGCTGTTACAGCCTTGCAGCCTGCTATTTTCAGATGATGGTCTTCTAATAAAGGAGAGTCTGGTGAGTCTGGTGTATATGGACGCTTTGAAGGTGATGAAGAAGATAGAGCATAATTGTGATGTGGTTTGGCCTAAGGATTCTCTGTTAACTTGAACTATTTGAGCTCCTTCCACAGTTTAAAAAATAAATTTTTTCCTACGTGTATTTTATACTTCAAAAAGGTTTAAAGTCACTGCAATTATGAAAAAAAGATGAAATGCCAAAGAATACCAAAGACTGTTTCTCTCTTGCCTTCCAAATAAGGATTATACAAAATGACCAGAGATGAGCAAATTCCTCCACATGTTCACTCTTGTGAAAGGCCTTTCGCAGAGAGGATGTAAACAAGTCCTAGAGGCACAGCTTCCTCATCAAACAGGTGTAATGGGTCTTCTGAACTTCTGAGCTTTCCACCAATTTCTTCCATCCATTTCCTGACATTTTCTTATGTTATTTTGAACTCTGTACTACATCTAGCCATGCAAAAGTGAATCTGGAAAACTAAAATGTTTAATTTTAAAAGGTAACAATTTTCAAAGGCATAAATATCTAAAATATTCATAAGTCTAGTCCCACTCAGGACCAGTACTTACTTTCTAAGAGTCAATCATCCTAACATCCATAAGGTAAGGTGGAAATGACAGATGGTGGCATGCTTCACTCTAATTTTAGGATTGTAGATAGCTCGCCTGCTCAGCCTCTCTTCTGGCTTGGACTGGACCAGGAACAACTATTCCCTCTGTCATCATGTCCAGAAGTTTAACAGACTTCCATGGAATTTGCTGTTAGTAGAGGCTTATTCTCAATACCCAGAGATGCATAAAATCCCTTGGATGTAGAAAAGGCTTGGTGCTGATCCTGATATATACGCTATATTTTATTAAGGAGTATTTTTCATCTGTTTGAACTGCATAAGTGAACTTTCTAAGATAGTAAATGACTCTCTTATGGCACCTCACTTTATGAATATTCTAATTTAACCAGGCTGATTTGTAATTTTTCTATTTTATTACTGAACGATTTAAGATCAAGCACATCAAGTGTGAAAACTAAAACCTAACTAAACAGTTTGAGATTTAGAAAATTCATGATGGATTTTTAAAAGCAAGTGAACAATTGGTTTATTAATCCTATCATTTGTTTTTGATTCACATTTTTTTTCTAAAGGAATTCTTAAAGGATTTAAATTTTATAATATTCAAAGGACAGAAATATTCAGGATTTAAGTGATTTAAATTCACACTCAACAGGAAACTGAAAGACACAGGGATTGCTGTTGGATTGTGCAGTCTATCACCTCCATGGCACTGGGCCTACACATCTTTCTAGGTGCGTATATACGTCCACAATAGTAGAATCTGTTAGTTCAAATCAAATACAGAACAGATTGTATTATGTAATGACTAATCAGAGGTGTATGGCAGTCATAATTAAGAAAACATACATCAACACTTGCCAACAGTTTTCACGAGTTAGAACGGGAGACAGCTCAGCTATTTCATATCGTCGCCGTAGGTAAAGAGACAAAACCGATGTCAGACATCACGGGGGGAAACTGGGGGGAAGTGTTGGCTGGTTAATGCAAACAACTCTGAGGCATGACTTGGTGGTCCAACACTTGGTGTCCACATCAAACAGCTCCCCTTCCCTCTTCTTCAGGGACACTAATTGGCAAGCTCAGCCAAGGACTGAACGTACATGGAGGCTGAAAAGTGTGCTCCTCTCTGGAGGTGCCATAAGTAGGTCAGGGTTGAGACATGTTGACAAGATAGCTTATGGAAAATTGCACTGCCTTCAAGACATATGTAATTTCGATAAATTGAGGAACTCAGTCCCTTATAATGCCAATCCAGCTTTTACAAGTCTCAAAAAAATTTTAGAAGACAAAAATTCATTGCAATGCATTACAGTAAAGCACCAAGCTAATACTATATAAACCATTTACATTTTTAAGCTACCTAAATGCAGAGAGTACCTTGACAACTTTTCCTTTATCTTCATTTTGATGTACAGTAAATATTACTTTCTTCAGAATATATTATTCTTTCATAATTACAGAGATAGTATTGTCTTTTTGACTAATAGCATGTTTGTTGACAATGGCCCTCTACATGCTACTCAGTTATTTTGCTTCAGCTACTGTTGCTAAAATTGCTTGGGTTTCACTGATCTCTCTTTATGCAATTGATTCTGATAAAATCAGGATAAGGCAACTATTTCAGGATCAGATTTTGAAGGCTTCATATTGTAGGAGTTAATTTAAATAAGAGGAATCTTTTTCTGAAGGGTCTCATAGATGCAATTTATCACTTTAAAAAATCAGATTTACTCAGGTAAATCAGGTTTCTTTTTTTTTTTCATCAAGAGTTTTGAAGGGTTATTTTACACAGAAAATGAAAAATAATGTCCTCTATTCTACTGAGCCATTTAACTGAATGTGTCTCTCGAACCTGTTATCCCAGTGCTTAGCATCCTGATTTCACAATCTTGCAATTAAATCATGACCTTTCCCACACTACACAGTTGTTGTCTTTAATAATCTTTTTTTTTTTTTTTTTAAGACTCATGACTCAAATGTCATCTCAAGTCTTATTTCCTATTCCTCGTCTGTAATTTGGCAAATAAGAATAGAACCCAGGAAAGGCTATCCATTATCAGTTACATCCTTTAGCTCAGAAGCACCATGCATTGGCAAGAAGCTGACAATTCACCAGATCTTTTCCACCTCCGACTTCTAAACTATATTAATGTTCAGACCCTATAATCAACTGCAATAGAAAGAGTCTCTCTCTAATTAATGGCCTAGATGTGTGTCAGATACATTGCACTGTAAAAACTGCTCCAGCCCATCATATTCTTTTCTGATATGTGGTTTTCTATGCTAAACACTTTAGAAACAGAATTATCTGATTCAGCTTTTTTTTTCCCCTTAACCATGCATGAAGACCAAATTGCAGCTGTATCAGAGGGATCTCCCAATAATCAGTGCCATATAGTCACAGCAATCTTTCTCCTTCCTTAGTCCTCTGGGGAAATTACACTGTTCCTTTTGGGAGATTATTTATTCTCTGGTACTGAATCTGTGATGTTGATTAGGACCTGATGGGATGGGGAAAGAGGAGAGTTTTAGGGAACTGTGGTTCCCCTTCCTCTGTGCCTTGCTGGCTAAACTTGAAATGGTGTAAATAGCAACACTAAATACTTGGTCTTATAAAAAATTATTTCCCTGATTAGAACATTACTCACACACTTGTGTAAAGAAAGTCACACTCTTTCATCCTTTTCATGCCCATTTAAGTCTCATATTCTCCTCCAAATCATCTGCTGTCCTTAAGATACCAAGATGTTTAGTTTAGCTGGATAAATATATAGAATTCATATGACTACTCGAATCACATTCCTTTGATGAGAAGGAAATTTCCTGAAATTAGACTCTCTCAAAAAGGTCTCTAGAACCATGACACATAGTTTTAGATAAAAATCCTTGTTAATCTTGTCACACTTTTGGTTTAAAGACACAGAACCTGGTTGTATGCTAAAACCATGTAAGGTATCAAGAGGTTAAAAATTTATATATGCACCATTAAACGTATGCAGAGATTTTGGAAGCAGACGGACCTTAGACCCAGATTTGCTCTTAGTTAAGCTTAACCTGTTGGAGTGAGTGCAGAGGAGGGGCACAAAAATGATTGTGGATGGAAAGCCTTTCCTGTGTGGAAAGGCTGAGGGGGTTGGGATTGTTCAGCCTGTAGAAGTGAAGGCTCCAGGAGGACCGTATTGCAGCCATTCAGTACTTAGAGGTGGCTTATAAGAAATATTGGGACAAACTTTTTAGCAGGGCCTGTTGTGATAGGACAAGGGATAATGGCTTTAAACTAAATGAAGATTGATTTAGATTAGATATAAGCAAGAAAGTTTTTACTCAGTGGTGAAACACTGGAGCAGGATGCCCAGAAAGAAGATAGACACCCCATTCCCAGAAATACTGAAGGTCAGGTTGATGAGGGTCTGAGCAACCTGATCTAGTTGAATACATCCCTGATGATTGTAGGGGGTTGGATTAGATAACCTTTAAAAGGTCCCTTCAAACCCAAACTCACCAGTGGACTTGGTCAAATTCAATTATTTCTTGCATAAAGCAAAGCCTTAATATTGCCAATGACATTCTCTTGAGGGCTCCAGCCATTTTTGGGCTACAATGATATACCTATTCTAAACTCAGCCTTTAACATAATAAATACTGCATGCTATTGAGCACTAAGCTAGTCGTAAATAAATCAAGGCTAAAAGAAAACTAATGGGGCAAAAGTAAGCAGTTAAATGAGCAACTCAGCACACAACACCATGAACAGCTCATGCAACCAAAATGCAGACCTGAACTCCGTGTGCATGTTAGAATACAGACTTTGCGTATTTTGAGTCTTCCTGTAAGTTCATTTTGTAGAAAAAGAAAAAGGACCAACAAAATCACAACATAGAAGCCATAGTGGTGAAGGTCATCAGGAACTGGTGTGCTGGTAACATGACTTTGTGGTGTGAATATTGAGAGTCATACTTGTAATGCTATTGGCCTCATGATCTCACTACATACTTGTGTGTACCTCACAAATACACACCCTTGTCGTTTAAGCCAGATGTAGGTACCTTCTAGGGCTGTAAATGCCTGTGTGTTGTAACAGAGGGCGTAAAAAGGCAAAGTAGCCTCAGTTTCCTGGGGTTGTATCCATGCAAGCTTGGGTTAAAGGACCCTGAACCAGTGTGGGCGGAAAGGCAACAAGGAACCTATCTACCCCAAAGCATTTCAGGGAGCTTTAAATACCACAAGACAGTCTCTGTTCCTCCAGCAGTGGGCCACCTTGATCCCTCAATATGCAGCTACCTCACAAGAAGACAGGCAATAAAACGTTTGTCTAATTAACAACTCCAGGAGACCTCATCTAGAAGTTCTTATCCTGAAGCAATGCCTGGTCAGCACATGAACTGAACTCCAAGCAGCTGCCCTGCACAGCATAGAACTAAAGATTCCCCTAAAACAAGCTACATATGTTGCCTGAGCCTCAGTAAAGTGAGCCCTAATTGAGAGGGGAGGAACAGTTTGTTCAATGCATGTGAGACCCTCACACAAGTTGAAACCCCTTTGAAAGCCTCTGGGAAGAAAAAAAAATCCCCCTGGATTTATTACCAAAAGCTACAAAAAGCCTGAGAGATTTTCAAAATGGCTTTGTTCTAGAAAGATGAAAGGACATAGCTCTAAGAACATCAAGTGTATGAAGTTTAGTCTCTGTGGGAGAGTCATGAAGCTTGGGAAAAATACTGGTAAATGCATAAACTTATTTGAATAAAAACCTGAAACAATTTAAAAAAAAAAAATTCTGGACCGTAGGGAATAAGTTGGTGAGGGACCTACCAAAGTCTGCAATTTGCACATTCTGCAAGATGAAGTGATAACTATACCGCAAGTGTGGCTGTTTTGAGAGGTGATGAACTGATAAGTTCAGAAAGAGGGAAAACACCACAGTATTAAATTCCAGATAGAACAGATTAAAATATGTGAATTTTTAAAAAGGGATCTCAATACGGTGAAATGCAAAAGATCTTAAGCTACGGAAATTTGTGTGGACAGCAGAGAAAATAGTCTAGCAGAGCTGACACAGATCCTGGTATGTGACATAGTTGACTGAGAAGCATTTCTCAATTCTTTCAGCTTGTTTATTCCTGCCTTTTATATTTGAATATGTGATTTATTTATGTTTTGTCATATAACTTGCCAATATTTTATGGAATTAGGAAGGTATGGGGAATGAGGACAAAAGAAAATTTGGTTCCATTCTTAGCTCTGCAGAGTAGCTTTGAAAAAGTTACTTTAATGGTCTGTGCTTTGGTCTCCAAATGGATAAAAGGAAGGTAATGATTATGATCTTTTTCTATGAAGTGCTTCAAGATCTTCAAATTAAAGGTACAAAATCAAACCATGGCATTATTATTACTATTATTATTATTAATAATATTAATTGAACTGATTGAGATATTTTAGAGGTTGTACATGGTTATTTGACAGAAAAAAATTAAAAATGGAGACAAAAACATCAGAAGATTGAATGTACCTCTGAATAAAAATGCACTTCCTTTATATGCAAATCTTGCAGACATCTTTTTGTCCTGGATGAAAGTTTGTTGTACTTCTCACAAATAGCAGAGTCTTAGTGAACTTGACTCTATGGCATCATATTTTGAGATGGAGGTGGGGGAATAAGACAAAATTTATGTCTGTAAGGTAAGTTTTTTTGAGAGAATCACTGCTAGGAAAAAATCGCAAGGCAAGAGTTCTCCTTCCTACGTGTAAAGCGTACTCTGTACTGCCAAACTTTGATATTTAGCCCATGAAGAAGGAATAGCAGTATGGATAGTTTCAGTACACTAAGTGTGCCATCAGTTTTGGCTAGGTGACTGGCTTATACAGCTCATTTAACAGGATCAAGTCTAGTTCTGTCTGAGCACAGATGCAAGGTAGTAGCACAGCAACTTTCATGGTAGGTGGAAGCAGAGCAGAAAGCAGTTATGAACCAGTAGCAAGCCATCACTGAGAAGTGACTTCAGCATTAGAGACACCTCCTTTGACATTTCCATCAGAAATCAACTTTAGATATCATGCTTTCTGACATCTGCTTAGCCAATGACTCATGAACTGAACCGCTCTCGTATGCAACTCCTGACGGCAAGAAAGCGATTCAGCCTCTCGGTATTCACAGCCATGGCTGACACACAGGCAAAGCAGATTTTAAAGTCTGGAGCTCAAGTGTCAACCCTGAGACCTGTGTCTCAGCACTCATTTGAGACTCGAAAGTTGATTTGTTTATTCCTTTGAAGGGTTATTGCATGTTTTCTCTCCTTTTGTCAGTAGGCTTCAGAATGACTTGTAACAGCAACAAAAACCATGTGGAACAGAGCTGTTCCAGGGTGGATAGAGCTGATGAAATTTTCTGAGCTCCTGTGACTAAAGCCTGCATACCTACTGAGGAATCCTGTCAGAAATGTGCTAAAAGTCTAAATCTCTGTAACTTGTCTTTCTACAGAAGCAAGTCTTAAGTGTTTGTGTCAGCCAGTCTCTGTACATGTATCTATCTGACCAGACAAGTTTTATAGTAGATTTTCAGCTGTCTGGCTGTTTTAATACTCATAAGATTCCTAAAAAGTTAATGAAAATAGACTGCTGGGAGAGGGGAGACCTTCTTGTGTCAACCTGGGGGAAAAATTTCAGATGCAAGTGAAATCCTTGTCAAACGAGAGACCCTGCCTGGGAGGAGAAGTGCTGTGATGCCTCAGTGGCATGAAGAGCATCAGTCACAGCTCCTCCACAGAGAGGCACTGGAAGATCTGATAGCATGCAAATCCATGAAAAGCCAAGCTTCACCAATGGTACTTTTCCTGGACCTACTAATGTGCAGTAAGACAGAAGTAGGGTGCTAAGCTCCAGAATTTCTTGTCCCATTGCAGAAACAGAGAGGAGAATAGCTTCAGGGGTGAGGTGACAGCTGCAAAACAGGCAGACAAAAGGCCCAGGAGCAGATCTGACACAACTACCTTGATCAATGTTTGCTTAGAAACGAAGATTTATATTCCTTGTTTATACAAGAACCTGAAGTGAAATACTGACCACTTTGAAGCTGGTGACAGATCTCCCATAACCAGGATTTCATCACAGTTCCTTTTGGTAGACTCGTCTGTGATTTGTTGTACATTAACAGCAAGAGGAAGTTAAAATGCTCTGAATCAGGAAAAATATTTTACAGAGCTAGGTAATTTGAAAAACATCTTTCATCTGTTAAGGTTTGAGCTTCTCCCAGTAATAACAAGAACTTGATCAAGCATGAACACTCCCTAGCTTTCTATAGATTTGTACGACACAACCTTAGAAATGTCATTGGCACACTTCACAGTATAATCAATACATTCTTTTTAACCTTTACGCAAGAAGGTTGGGATACAGACTAAGATTGATAAAAAGACTCTCCTGCAGTGTGAAAGGTGCAAAACTAGAGAAAGAGCAGAACTGGGAGATTTTGTTAGCGTAATGCACAAACTGAAGTGTGCTTCGTTGATTCCCAGGGGTTGCAGGTTTGAGTGTGAGCGTAAATCCAAACCAAACTTCCAAAGCGAATAATCCAGATGCCTTGTCTCTTCTGGTCCCAGGTTTCTTTCCCTTCTTGGAGGCATCACTGTCATGCTTTTTGTGATTTTCAACATCATTCTGAAGATCTGAGGAGCTTGCTTATTGTTCTTAGTAGTTTTGATGTCAGGGAGAGGACTGCTGCTCCTGTCCCACCCTCCAGCATAATGGGAAATATTGTCTGTGATGGTGTATCTGGCACTAGAAGTTCTGCCATAGCTACCCTACCAAGGTGAGGGCAAGAAGCGCCTCAGAGTTTCTGGAGCTTTTACCCAGCAAATTCTCAAAGGTTTCCCAGCAGCTGACCAACAGGAGAAAGAAACATTATCATCTCCACAACATGATGTTTTTTATGAATCTGAGAACAGCTGAAGTGCTTAGCAAGTGTTTTTCTTCTCCTGCTGTCTTATTAGAGGGCAGGGATTTCTTGACTGTTGACCCTGTCCCCCATCAAAAAAAAAATCTGCTGTGCCAAAGGAAATGTGCAAGTGACTGTGATGGGACCTTGTAATGACATTACAGGATTGTGTCTTGAATATTGGCATTGAATACTTACAGCACATACTGAGCGAGCCCAAAAAGGAGCCTGATCCTATCCAGCTATAAAGACAGGGTCTCATCCCTATTAATGCTTTTAAGTACTTCTCAGCTTATTTCTTATGTCACCAGAAACAGATTTCAATGCATCTTGGTCAACTTATTCTTCAGTTTCACTCTCTGAAAACGTTTACTACCATATAATCTTTTTCTTTTTATTGTTGTTTTGTTTATCTCTGGTTCCCATATCATATGTCCCAAGGAGAAACATAAAGATTTTAAAAAGGAAACGAGCAAGATAAAGACTGGACTTTTTTTTTTTTCCAATGAGGACTGAAGAGAGATTGTTGCTTGGCCCCAAAATAACTCCTTTTCACAAGCAATCCAGCTTTGACTACAGCAAATATTTTATTATCTTAAGCTGTTTTGTGCAATTAATAGTAGATCACCCCACTTGTAAATATATATGAGTTGAAGTGATAAAAAGTCTGTTTTGCTCTTTTGTGTACAAGTTGATCTCCACAATGCAGTTGATAATTGTTTCCAAGGAATCTTCTTGTAAAACAAAGAGTCATTTTGAGGAACAAGGGTAGTACTAACATGAGCAAATTGGAATGACTGAAAACTTGCCTGTTGACCAATATCTGATAGAAACAAGTGACAACAAAACCTGAACCAAACCTTGTTTTCCTGTTTGTGGTTTGTTATCGTATTCACCATTGTTAAACTTTTTTTTTGTTAAAAAAAATAGTGTACAGTGTTGTCATGCTGAAAGGAAAATGTGCATTTTTGTGCAGTGTGCTTTTTGCATAACCAGGTTATATGTGTGGTCTGTAGGTCAATGAAATTAGTTTTTATTGTTCACTATTTTCTCTTCACAGGTCCCATTATGTTCCAGTTTGTAAGAGAAGGAAGGACAAGAAGCAAGAGGAGCTTCCTGCAAATCAGAACTTCGTGAGAAAATATTTTAAATCATGAATGACTCAGTAGCAACTCACTTACTAATGTGTCATGAAGTACCAGAGAAATATTTGGCAACTGAGAGAGAAACAATAGAAGCTAGACAATAATTTTTGGTTTGAGGAGTTTTTCACAAAAGCAAAACAAGTAACTCATTAAGATTTCAGATTACACTTGAAGAGAACAAAAAAATGAAGGGTTCTAACTGCAGGTCAGTGCTTACAGAAATGGAAAAGTTAGCCAAGTAACTGGACTTGCATGGACGTGCAGATAATTTCTTTTTTTAAAGTTCTTAAGAGATCTGCATGTTCGTATACTGAAATATTAGTTACAAGTTGATTTATAAAAGATACAGATTGAGTATATTGCTATAGGTGAGTTTTTTGTTATAAATACTTCTAATGTTAATATATTATCAAGTGACCAAACTTTGTAGAGTATATTTGTGTGTGTGTGTGTGTGTGCTTGCATATGTGCATAAAAATATATGTATATGCATGCATATATATATCGTGCTGATGGACAATTCATCATGTGAATGAAATTTTTTTTTTTTTAAAAAAAGCAATTTCTTGTCTGTAAACTAAAGTACAAAAACCAGAATTGTGAATATCTTCAAATTTTCAAAAATAAGTATTTAAAATCTGTATAAGTTTTAGGTAGCCAAAGTGTTCTGAGACACAAATATCTTCATAAAATTTCCTGTCAGTATAAAGCATTCTGATTAGTCATGAGAAAGAATGAAAGTAGAGGCAAAAGCCTTTGATAAATATTGAAGGAAAACAAGATTAACAAATGAATTGTTAATCCTGGAAAGAAACAAATGTATTCAGCTACAAATCCTGCATTTAAACTAGGTAATGGTATAAGAAGATCTTTCCTTTTATATCTACCTGATATAAATGCCTGTAGAAGCCTATATGTATGAATATGTATGTATATATTTACCTAATGTAGCTTGCAATGTAAGATAGCTGAATATAGGAAGGATGCAGAGTCATGTATATTTTCATCCTATTTTCATCTTATAAAATTTGCTGTTTCTTTTTCCATTGCACAGGATTTTGCACATCAGGTAAAATTTCAGAAGAAATTAATGGAAGAGCTGCTAGTGACTAAAATCGAATCAGTATTTCACCTCCACTTGACATGGTTTGCTTCCTTCCAGCTAGCATTAAATAGCAAGCAACAAATAAAGACACATTGCAGTGGAACCAACCACAATTGTTTCTTCAGTCTATGCACTTGACAAATACCCTAAAAGAAGATGTATAAGGATTCTCTTATACTAAATTTAGTATAGGAAATCTTTAATAACTGGAACCGACTATAATTTCCTCCTTTAGACTGTTCTGTTTCGATGTTTCATAAATCCTTGTATTGATTAGCTTTACATGGAATGTTGTACAGCCCTAAACACAAGAAATTAAACTGAATGGCAGGTGAATTTTAGCACAGCCCTTCCAGCCAACACAGCAAAACAACAAAGCAAAAAAATGAAACACACAACGTATAAATCCAGATATATGTAAAGGAATATTAATGCCAGTAAATGAGTCATTTGTTAAAGTTCTGAATATTTTCTTGCTGAGTTTCTAGAACCAAAACCTAATGGGTGAAAAAAAACCCCTTTATACATACTTATGGCACATATTAACACTTGATTATAAGAATTTAATGCATATAAGATGTACATATAAAATTCAATACTAGAGATTGTGAGAGAATGAAAAGTAAACTAAGATAGCTACTTAACTGACATCTGAGATAGATAATTTCTGTGTGAATCTTCTCTTTGAAGATTTTCCTGATCGAACTACAAAATGGAGTGGAACGGAATAGAATGGAACTGAATTAAAAGGAATGGAATGGAACGCAGTAGAAGAGAAGAGAAGAGAAAGAAGAGAAGAGAAGAGAAGAGAAGAGAAGAGAAGAGAAGAGAAGAGAAGAGAAGAGAAGAGAAGAGAAGAGAAGAGAAGAGAAGAGAAGAGAAATTTCAGTTGGAAAGAACTTATGATGATGACCTAGTCCCACAGCAAGGTTCTTTATGCTTATTTCCTGTGACTTCCTTCACTTCAGGCACTGAACTTGATTTCTTGTACTGAGCACATTAAGCCTTTAAATTTCACTGTCAGAGCCCCATTTCCCCGCTTTTTGGTCAGGGAGTTTCCCAAAATCTACATTTTATAGACTAAAAACATTTGTGATTGATTTTAGGTGCATGAGCAATGTGAAATTGATAAATTCCTCCACTGGGATACCTTTTTAGCTGAAAATGTATGAAAATATTTTGCAAGAAATCAAATTATTTGAGAGAACAGTCCTGTATCCTGAAGAAGAATGATGCTAGCATGTTGTGGGAGGATCTTTAACAGTGCAACTGTCAAGTGCTTTTAACTGTTTTTCAGCTAAATAAAGATTTTAACTGAAACCATCAACACCATGAAAGCAAACTGCTACACAGATCACTACTTACAAAGGCACTTTTCAGAAGAAAGGCCTGTGTGATGCTCTTTAGCTCAACACGCCCCTCAGGAGGAAGGGAAAGGATTTTTGGGAACACGGATGGACATACTTTTTCTCTTTAGAGACCAGTTTGTGTATGGTTTTCCTGCACACTGAACACTGCCTTTGTCCGCCTGCCCTGCTCTCCTGGAGCCATTGGCAGCCTTCTGGGTGCTGCTTGGGCTTCACGGTTTGTTGGCCGAGGAGTGCCCACTGTGGGACCACCCCCCCACCATGTGGTTTAGGAAGAACAGTAAAACCATTATAAGTTTATGCCTCTGGAAGTTACTGAAGAAAAACACCCTGGCCTGGGTCTCCTGGGTGTGAAAGCTTCTGTTGGCTGCTTGGCAGTAGAAATGTCTGTAGAGTAGGTAGAGATTAAAGTTGTGTCCATTTGAAGAACACTATGGTGTTACAACAAGATCAAGTGGCCGCCTTGTTTCTTGTGACACACCCTTCTGGCAGCTCAATGTCTCACTCAAAATTAGTGCTACATTAGCGGGGAAAAAGGTAAAGCTTAGCTAGTTATCCTTAATTTTTTACTGGTTCACAGGCACAAGGGAAGCAACTTATGCGACAAAAGAAGTTAGAGAAGCCTCCATCCCTCTTGCACTGTCTAATCCAGCAATTCATGTAGCCAAGGAACTGAACAGATTTTGCCTCAGTTTGATATTATATTATATTTTTTCAACAAACTAGAGTGTGCCACAACGTCCTGATGGTAACTGCCTACTGAAATGCTGTTCTGTTTCTGTCTTTACTGTTTCAGGGATTGAATGTGCAATGTGGTTAAAAACTGACTCGAAGTTTTGGCTTTGGGGAGATTAAATTCATCTTTGGCACAGAGCAGTTCTTCCCTGAATGAGGAAAGAAATGACAAAAAATTATTTCAGGCTTTAAAATGAAATTTTGTTGTTGAAAATTTTGAATGTGGCAAAAAGAGAAAACTGAAGATTTTGAGCAAGGATAACAATGAATGTTGTTTTCAGAATTTTTCTGCTCTAAGTCTGGATATCTACAAAAGAAAAGTGTTTTCTGAAAAATCCCTCACACTCAAGTTTTCTTCTGATCAGAAGAAAATTATTCAGAATAATGGACATTTTCAGAAGGAGCAAAAGAAAGAATTCCATGTCTCCAAAGAACCATCAGCAAAGAAAAATAAAATCTTTGCAAGTTTTTCAAAATTTCTTATACTAGGGAATAGTAATTATCTAACCACAGTTGTAGCATAATAAAGTTATTTTGGAATATTGCATTCTGTTTTTCAGTATACAAATGTTTCAAAGGTAGGGTAAAAATGGATTTGAAACTATCTGCTGAATACAGTGGTGGAAGTTCGTAAATTTGGCTGCTTCTGTGCTGGGGACTGTTTCAAGCAACTCTACGCAGCCTCCATATAACAGACAGAAGAGTGGAGGAAAGGTCTGTTAAGTTTGTTATTTTTTGAAAATCAAGTAGACAAAGGCAAGTGGACATTTAGAACCTGTGTTGGGCTTTCCCTTCAGAAGCATTAGCACTGCAATGGATGCACACCAAGCACTTCAAACTCCAAATCAAGTACTGTTAATGTTAAACTAGGTGGAGCACTCAGTGCCAAGTGTCAGTCCTATCATTCCATGTTGTCTTACGGAAAAGAATAATACTTGAACAAAACTAAAGCCTGAGTGTGTGAACTTAAAATTTGTGACTGTTTTTCCCCCTAAAATTTGTAAAAATTTTGTTTTGTTGGAAAAAACTTCAAACTGAACCACCATTTTCATTGTGGTGCTGTGCCTATTTCCCAGTTCTAGGAAGCCTCAAACTGGATTTACTGTGTCATCAAACAGTGGCCATCACCTCCCTCTATCCATGTCTTCTGATGCAATCTTCAGTTAGATGAAAAGATACTGTTATTTTTCCCTGGGATCCCTTCCTCCTTCAGGGCACAGTGCGCATCACTGCTGTGTAATGAGCTATTTAGCTATCTGGCACCTCCTCATTGCTTTTCTTGGCTCTGTGCCTTATTTACCACTGGCTTCTTCTGCTCTGAAGACAAAGCTATTAATTTGCTTGTGGCTTTTAATTTTACAGTCTGAATGCTTCTCAGATATACATTAAATTTATTTTCATTATATCCTTGGTGTGTGAGGGGTATGATTATTATTCAAACTGTCTAGGTGGAGGATCAGGGTACAGGCACACGAAGGCCCAGTTTTTCCATGAGCCCTGTGTTCCCAGCTAGCAGTGTTTAGGATCCGTGTTCGGATGTTTTTCCCCCCAGAGATGTTAGCATTGCACTGTCATTTATGCCGTCAAAGTACAGCTCCCATTATTGATTTTGGTTGCAGGTGTGACTGCTCCAAAGCTCAGTAAATCAAAACCCAAGGTCTAAACTGAGGTACCCAGAAAGCACAAAATAAAGGTGGTATTCCTCGGCTTCATAAATCTCCTTCTGAGGCATTGCTTTTCAGAGCAGTTTGGGTCTCCTCTGAAGAATCACCTGTCCAAAATTTAGCTTAAGTGATTTGACCAGAACCTTGGAGGAATCCTGTGGTGGAGGCTTGGATAGAATTAGGTCTTCTGATCAGCATTTTTTGCCATAATTTGTGCCTTACACTTTCTTTCCCCACTGTCTTCAGCCCACACATCTTTACACCAACCGAAACAGGATGTCTAAGGAGCGCAACCACCTTCACTACTTAACTCTGATTCATCCCTGCTGCAGGTGCATCCAGTGCCTCCAATGATACAGGGGCAAAAATAACAAGCAATCAGATAATTATAGACTGCATCATAAGGCATGTGCAAGGGGTGTGCCTGTGAGCAGCAAGGTTACCCAGGCAGCACAGATTCTGGCATTTCTTACCTTTTGAGTGATTCAGTTTGTAACCTTGATAATTAGAGCTGATCAGCACATTTTTGGAAAATGCTGTTCTGCTGAAAGTGAAAACAGTCTGCATCGACGTGAGGATTTTAACCAACAGACTTGCTAAACAGCCCTGCTGATTCATTCACCTCGTTACAAGTTAGGCTTGGGTCTCTTACACAGGTCTCAGGGGTCCTGGCTCCAAGATTGGCTCCTCAGGCATGTTAACAGCTGCCCTAAAGTTACAAGATATACCTAGGAAGCGGAGATAAACAACAGTTTTACCTGGTTCTGGAAAGCTTGTATTTACTTGTGTAAATTTCTCTTGTTTTCTTGCTTAGACACAAACTGAATCCTGCTCCCCTTGCAGTCTACATCAAAAGGTCTCATTGCTTGGTATTGTGCTGATGTCTGGAGGGCTGTAAAGTGACCCTCTGCTCAGTCCTTGGCTTCATGAGCTGAGGGATTGCCCTGACCATGGCCTGGGTCATTAGAGCGCCGATCCTACAAGGGAGCTAGTCACACTGGCAGCGAGTTTCACAGCGACATACTCACCAAGGCTAGAGGAGCAGTGACATCCAGAAAACCTCATTTGCATTTCCACCTCAGAAGGAGGCTTTTTACCACTCTCTAAGTGTCTTATTCCTGTCCTAATCTCCTGCTCTCACAAGTCTCGCCTCATCCCTCCTGGCTTTTTGCAATCTCCTCTTTTTTTTTCTTCATACTCTTTTGTAGAGTGGGAAAATGCCTCTTCCTCCTCCAATAGTTATTGCAGCATCAGTTTATTTCTCTCTTTGCTGTTCCCATATTCTGCCATCAATTAAATGGTTTGAAATCCCCTGTGTGGTCTGCACTCTAACTAAAAAGAAATCTTGGGAGAGAAGCTCCCAGCTCCTGTTCCCTCCACAGAAATCCATGCACGTGAGTAATGAGAGAGCAATCCACAGCTCAAATTAAATAGTATTTGTAAGAATGCTCTCGGACAGTCTGTGCGGTGAAGAGACAGACGGGGACAAGAGATCTCTAGAGTCACGGCTGGTCTAGGAGCATGCGGTTTATTGCTCAGGGCGTGGGTGAAAAACAGGGAGCTGCAGAGAGCTGCAGGTCGCAGCTCTTGGCAGCCCCGGGAGAGAGCAAGAGAGAGAGAGGGCAGGAGAGCACGTGTGCAAGAGAGAGTAAGCGTNCCTTCCCCAACAAGTATTGGTGGAAGTGTTAGAAAACCCTGTCCTTCCAGTACCTCCAAGAAAGATGGGGAGAGACTATTTTCAGGGGCATGTAGTGACAGGACAAGGGGGAATGCCTTCAAATTGAAAGAGAGTAGGTTTAGATTAGATATTAGAAAAAAATTATTTTCTGTGAGGGTGGTGAGGCACTGGAACAGGTTGCCCAGAGAAGTTGTGGATGCCCCTTCCCTGGAAATGTTTAAAGGCAGGTTGGATAGAGCTCTAAGCAACCTGGTCTACTGAAAGGTCCCTGTCCACAGCAGGGGGGTAAGACTAGATGATCTTGGAGGTCCTTTCCATCTCAGGATGTTCTGTAACTGTATGACTATAAGTAGGAAGCAGCTATTATCTGTGGCAGTCAGTTAGTCCAAAGCAAAACTGGGAAAACTTGCCCCCGATGAAAACAACTGTTTCCAGCACCACTACGCATATATCCTGACATCCTCTTTTCCTCAGGAGCTTTTAAAAAACATTTTCAGCCAAAATTCCCATAGCAGTAGAGTTATTACCTGTGCCAGGCTACTTATAGCTCTAAAAGATTCATGAGGGATTTTTTTACAGCAGGCCTTGTGACTCTGAAAAGTCTGCCCAACTCTTCAGTACTTCATTATTGAGGGATATGCATTCACTTCACAGCAGCCTGAGCAGTAATCATAAATAAGGTGCAACAAGAAGTGAGAGAAGTACACAAAATTACGTTTGAAAATGTTATGTATAATAATATCAAAGATATGATAAAATGAGACAATAAGTGTGTGCAGCTCTAATAAAATTAAAAGCCAATTAATTTATAATCACTGATTTACATTCAAAGGTTTTTTTGATATTGCATATTAATTTACTCTGTTACTCTCATTTTCCTTTTCAAGGTTTCACAGCCATCCCACTTTTTCACATCTGCTGTAAAGTTCATCTCTACTGCTAATAAAATGACTAATTTTTTTTGATTTATTGTTTTAAATAGTTTTATGTCATGGATGTCTTCTTGATGAAATGCTTTTATAATGTCTTTTCTGCCTTGGTACTTCTGCTGTAAATTACAAGCCATACAGTTTCTTCATCTCTCTCCCTAATGCTTTGAAATAACTGGGTTTAGTGTAAAGCTTTTCCTTCTGGATCTGTGTGTTTCCTCCATCTCACACTTTGCTTTCCCATCTTCCTAGCTGCCAGTATTTCTAAGCTTCTATATACGTGATAGTTTTATACAACTAAGCTAAACAACATCGGTGGCCTTCTACCTTCTTATGTTCATCCCTGTCATCGTGTACACCATTCACAGCTTCAAAGGTTTCCCCAGGGGTCCTAGCACAGTAGAAAATCCTGATTATAAGTGACATTTGAGTGGATTTTTAGAATTAGTGTATTAACAATTATACCCAACCTTAGGCTCTTTATTAACAGTATCAAGACTGGAGTCTAGTGCAGAATTCAATGCAGCTGTGTCATCTTTTCATGAAAGCAATTTCCAGTGTATGCATTGATCTTAACCGTGATCTAAGCCTGGGCAAAGAGGTTGGCACAATACTTTTTCTAAATAGAATGGGGATCTTTGGCTTTTTTTGAAGGATGAAACATGGTTAGAGTCACCGAGGCTCGCATCGTTTGAGGTAAACAACTTATTTGCCCTACACATTTCCATTTGCAGTATTGAGGGCAGCCTGGGAAATATATAGATTTTATCTATAAGGGGTTGTCTGAAATACGTCTTTGAAAACCATCTAGAAATTGACTTGCACTTCTTAAAACAAAATCATCTCTGTATATGCACATATGACATGAACCGATAGAATATAATGGTTATAAGACAGACAGTGGTTGTAAATGCTCATGGCTTCATCAGCATAGATGTAATTCCATGGAAAATATCATTACTAGGGTTTTAGCTGTACAATACAACACTTTCATCAGCTGTGGCATTTCAGCAATTTCCCTTACCTTTCCAACCAAGATTAAGACTAAAGTCTACCAGCCAGTGTCTCTGAACCTCAATATTTTGGTGTCATAAGATTCTTGTTTGCTTGTTTGTGTGCCTGGATGCCAATTAGATACAATCAAGTGCGACTTTTCATGCACTTGGATTAGAAGCTCTAACTGTGGTCTAAAGGTGGACTCTGCTACCTGCTGCTGTCAGGGTTTTAGTAGTACTCCTACTGTCATGCATAACAGAGAACAGATTTAAGAGCAATGTGCTTGTTGAAAACACCTATGACTACAAATGACAATCGCAGTGATTTCAGATATTGATGGACCTGTAAAAAAATTAATAACTATAATAACTAGTTTAACATTTTCTTTCTACATAAGAAGCACATTTGTTTTTAAGGGCCTGAAGAAGAAAAAATTAGGTAAGTCAAGTATCAGGACAAGGTGATTACTTAACATCTGTGACCAAGGAAAAGGCTCAAGGAGAAAAATCATCCAACATCTGCACTGTCGGTAAAATACTTGTAAAAAACACAAGTGAAGTGTGATTAATCACCATGGATGTATGATTGAGTCAATTGACTGTTACTTTTTCATGATGATTAATCAGCTACAAAAATTATAATTGTCCCACTTGTAGTGGCTGCATGCTGTGCCTGATGACATCATTTGGGCTACAGATACTCAATGAGTGGTTTTCAAAAGAATATGCAGATGAACCAGGAAGGGTGGATGAGGTTAAAACTACATTTTGAAGACCATCTCTGGCTTTGGCAACCCAGACTTGAGACTGTTTTATCAGCTCATGGAATGGACAAATGCACTTCTATCTGATGAATATTGTCATCAGGTTAAGCTAAAATCAGAGGCATGAGTTTTGTCATTTAGCTTTATTAAATAATATTGACATTAGGGATACATTTGGAGGCAGAGAACAGAACCAAAATTATTTTCATGACATTAGATAAATGAATGTTACACTCAGCATACTGTGTAGTGCATCTTAGAAAATAAAAAGCTTCCAAAATGGCAATGAAATGCTTAGATGGATGAACATAAGTTAAGGAAAAAAAAAAAAAANATTGCTTGCTTTACACTGCGGGTGAAAACCAGAAAATGGTAAGAGTACTGAAGATAAAAAATATTTAATGGGAAAAATAGGAGGCTGTCTGCTTACTGTTTCTATGAATCCAAAGCATGGGGTTAACAAAAAAGAAAGAAAATTCAAACGCAACAGAGGAGACTTAAAAAATGTCCAAACCAATCCAACTGAATTAATTATTGGCAGCTTGGTTTCTGTGACTATTTTAAACTGTGTGATCTGAGAGCCCATGTCAGGTTGGGAACTAGACATTCTTTATCTCCCCCATCTCTAGGCAGGACTTGGATCCCAGGAGAAAGAAACTTGACCGCATTGCCTAAAAGCAAACTGCAGTCTGTCTGGGTCAGCCCTCAACCTGGATAATGATCAGGGAAGTGGGACTGTGCTGTGGAATCTAGACATAGCCTTGAGATCAAGAATATAATACAAATATTATAAGGATAGTGACAGCTCCTGTAATTATAACAAAAACCCTGTAATTTTTAAAGCATATAAGCAGTCATGCTTTAGGGCATAAACCAGTCATTTACTAAGGGTTCAAGAAGTAACTCCCTTTACAGGCAGGTGCTTCCAGAGTTTTTTTCTGATGAGGTTTCTCACACCTTCCTGTAAAGCAGCTGAGATTTGGCACCTGTCAGAGACAGGGACCATACTAGATGGATCACTGATCTAATCCAATGTGGCAGCTCCTATGTTCCTACGAAGAATGTGCAAGCTTCATAGCAGATATTGGTTTTGCATGTAAGCCTGAAAATGTCATCAGACTGTTGAGTGGGTAAAGTGCAGCATTTTATAAACATACAACCCTCAAGGCTCCTAGGGAAAGATTGTTACATTGGGATCTTGGATAATCTGAAAGAGATGATGTACTAAGATCTGACACAATAACCCAAATGATGAATTATTCCAGGCAATTTTGCCCATCAAGCTAGATTCATATATACTAATGGACTGTGCAAAGGACTGTGCACTGTAAAAACCTCAACCCCTGTACACTCACTGTTATTTTAAATGTCTTTGTGCCTACATAGAAATAGTTTCTTGCAGAGTACAAGATCCTACTTTAAACTTAAAGTTCAAAGTCTTATTTAAGAAGAGAGACTTTTTAATGGAAAATTTCTTTAAAATCCTCAGAGATAACATCCTTGGAGGAATACCATCTTTTACATTCATTTAAAATAGACTTCTTTCCAGTCTGTTCTGAGCAGGCAATACCTTTCTGAGCTGTACATAAAACCTCACTAATGATCTGTAATGAAGTGCTTCTTTCTGCACATCCAGCATTTTTGCTCTAAAGTTCAAGGAAATAGCACAATTTTGCCAGCACTATTCCCCTTTTAGCACAGTGGCTTTGCTTTTGAACTATAGCACTAACAGTAAAATCTCAAGGTATAATCCTGTATCTCCTCCTTAGATTGTCTCTGTATCTTACAACCATGGATCCTAAAGTTCAGTTCTGTTTTATTCCTCAGCTATTAATCTTTATTAAAGCACATTTTTTATCAGCCACGGAAGGAGAATTTATTTAAAGATTTATATTTACAGGAGATTGTCTTGGTAACTTCTTGTATTTAGATAAGAAAGGGAAACATGGGAGCTCTAGTCTCTTGAGCTTTTCCGAGGTACCTACTAATTGTTAATTATTAGAGACTAACTAAGTCACTGAAGTGAGTCGTTTGGCTGGTGTCTCAAATGCTGTCATTTACTACTACACAAATCAGCCTAGTGATAGAGTGTCTTTAAATTAGGTTACAACCATGCAGTTATTGGACAGGGAGTAATTGATAAAACCATTAGTAACACTTGTAGAGATAACAGCTAGCAAAATCATGCAACCATAATTATTCCTAATGGATACATGCTATAAATTGTGTCAAGAAAAAAAAATCTTGCATTATCTTTCAATCAAATTTGACAGTCCTGGTAGATTACTGTAGACTAAATGCTCATGTATGGGAAAAAAAATGACCTATCAGAATATCTTTGCTTTTCCCCCCTTCTCATTTCCCATCAATTTATGTGGGGCTTTTTCGTACTTTTTTTTTTTTTTTTTTTTTTTTTTTTCAGTTTTAATACTGCNTCTTTCTGCATTGGTGTTCAGGCTAAAGAAAATATAGTCCTTCTTATTAGTTGCCTTTACCACAGTGTTTTATATTTTCAGTCAGACACAAGACGCATCAAGACTTTTTGTAATGTGACAACATGAAAAGAATTACCAGTTTGAATAAATGATTCCAGGTTGCATTACATTTTTCCAACAGCAAAATGTATTCTTTAATAATACATAAAGTTTTATCTGTATTCTGGTGTTAACATTTGTTTCACTGAACAAAGGCTCCTAGTCTCAATGTCCTACCCCACCCCCTTCTGACTTTTCTCCCATTAAAAAAAATCACTGGTTGTTTCAGTGAATTTTCCCTCTTCCTCTGCAAGTGACAAAGATCAGAAACTGCCTCTATTGACTAAAAGATCAGACTTATAGATCAGAGGTATAGTTTGATTATATCTTTTCTTCCTCCCCTATGTGCAAGGTGATGCTTCTCAATCATATGCATGAAGGGTTTACGAGGTGAATCAGCAAAAAGCAAAAAGGTAATTTTATATGAAAATGATTATATAATAATAACTTCTCAGAAGAGAGGTGCATAAATTACTGGAGTTCTGTTGACCTTTAAAAATACTTTGGTCCTGTGGCTATTATTGTGAACTTCCAAAGTCCCAAACAGCAATTCCTTTGTCCCAAGGTACCCATATTTTAAGCTGCACATTTGTGTATGTACTATCATTCCAGTAAGAGGGAAACAACTCAGAAGCATAGTTTAGTTAGAGGGTATTCAGAGACTTCAGCTCTTAGGTCCTTGATTCACCATCACCCATCTGATGCTTTATCTTTGAGTCTGTTGGAAAACCCGCATAAGAAAGTCACTACTGCAATTAGCATACTCAGATGGTCTTGAACATCCAGAGGAGAGAGGCTGCCAATGCTGAACTCCTTCCATGCTCAGAAGAGGCAATAATTTGAGAAGAAGGTTTGAATTATGATGTTAGGAAGAAATTCATCACTGAAAGGTTGGTGATGCAATGGAACACTTTTCCCAGAGAAGCTGTGGGCTCCCCATCCCTGGAAGTGTTTGAGGCCAGATTGGGTGGGGCTTTGAGCAATCTGGTCTAGTGGAAGGTGTCCCTGCCCAGGGCAGGGGGGTCAGAACTAGATAATATTTAAGGTCCCTTCTGTCCTAAAGCATTCTATGTTTCTATGAATTATGCAGCTGATGAGCTATGGCTGCTGATGCTGGTGACAATAGTGTTTTTCTGCAAATTAGCAGAGAAATCCATAATCTACCTCTCACTATGCCCAAAGGGAAAAAAAGAGAAAGGGCTTGAAAAAATGCTGCTAAGAAATGTTTTTCCAGGGTGGCTGTACTGTGTGACTTATCCCAGCTTGTAAAACCATGTACTGTGCATCCTGCGCTGAACACATCCACTTCCATCTTGTTCCACCTCCTCATTCCTTGTGGGTAGCTTCTCTCCTTGTCATATTCCTACACTCCAGGGCACACAAATGCAGCACTCACAGAGCATCACACATTACAAATGGTACATCTGCTACTTCGTAGAAATGGAGGAACTTCTGGGGTTAAACTTCCGCATGCCTTACTGTGAGAAAAATACACTGGTCCATTTTTTTCCTCCAGAAAAGCACAGACATAAAATGCAGTTAAGCCTAAACTCCATGTCTTACTGCAATTCAAGGAATTGTAAGCACGGGGAGATTTTTATTTTCCTTCCCTTTTACTCTGACACATGGGTTGCAGTGTACCTATCATTTCAGCATTAACCAGACTTAGATAGCCTTAGCAATATTTCCTGGCAGCTCCTGAATTCGCACTGAAATGAGTCATCAACATGTTAACAGCATGCCAAAATGATTCCGATACTTCTACAAACAAGCCCCCCAACTTCTTATTGATTTTCTGCATGCAGATTTAATGAAGATAAGTCAGCATTTACTCAGCAATTGTAGAGAGCAGGAGAAAAACATTTGGCCATGTTAGAAATCTTAGGTTTTGCCTCTCTGTGTGAGCAGGGAAAGTACACTTTCCCAGTCCTGAGAGAGGATTTAGTAACTGCCTTACCCTGCTGCAGGGAGGGCAGAAGCAAGTGTCCTGGCTTTGCTTTCCAGTGTGGGTGGTGCTCTGCGACACAGAGGTGGTGACATGCTGTAGTCTTGCAAAAACCTATTGTGCCCAACTCCCTGACATGACAATCTAAATGGATTAGTTTTATGACTGAAGCAAGGACAGCTCCTTATGTATTATATGCATAAAATTTCAAGCAGGTAAATGCCATCCTCACCTTCAATAACCACATCCACTTGATTTTTCTTTCTGAATGATTTGTTGAATGTGCATACAGACCCATACATAAAATGCTGCTTATTACAATACAAAATTGGAATCCAGCCTAGACTTATGTGCATTTTTATGATACCACCCCAAACTATAAAAAAATCCATTCAGAAATCAGGTTAAACATACAAAAATGTTTCAGTAAAAATCACAACTGAGCTTTTAATAGTGCTTTTAATGGATTGTTAAATGCTTATAAACCAGCTTTGAGTATAACAAATTAGCTCTGTGAAAATTAGTTCAGGTGAAACCCTTTGATTTTCTCATTGTCCTCTAAATTAAAAATTAACCATCCTGGCACGTGCACTACACCAGGGCTGTACAACCTTTTAATATATCCAGTCTCATACAAACCTCATACTTCCCTTGAGAAAGTTGAGTTTCTAAAGATTTAATTCAAGTTCCAAGGTCAAACTGAATAGATCTGAATTTCTCCTTAAAATGGGAGTTTCATTCCAATGAGGACTCGACTTCAATTTACTGCTTCTTCCTAAGTTGTGACAATATGGCACATAACATCACATGCAGACAGCAAATCAAATGCGCTGACAGCACAATGCCAAAAAAGGTGCCCAAGAGCATACTGCGAAGGCTAGTTGTGAGATGGGATTCCTTTTTGAAAAAGAAAAAGTTTTAAAAGACACTTCCAAATCCCATGTTTGCAACTTTTAAACAAATCCAGTACATTTTCTGTGTCTTGTGGAGTGTCACAAGAGAAACACGAAACAAAATCTCTCATCCGTTTTGCAGGCAGCAGAACTATATAACAACAATATTTTCCTTTCTGAACATTTTATCCCTTTTTTCAAATTCACTCTCATGTCAATTTGTCTGCCTCTATATTTAGTTCAAATGATGAAGAAATAACCACGTGTTTTAGGGACAGATTCTGCCCTCCATTCAGTCTGCTTTACTGAGCAACTTCAGGCTGGGAAACAGAGTCTTTTGCTTTTACATAGAGAATTTGTGGTGATGGAACTTTGTGGCTGTCTCTGTGCTGTGCCTTCCGCAGCTTTTGGAGGAAGCAGGATGTTGGTGAAGGGAGGCTACTCAGTTGCCGACTGACTCAAGTCAGCCAGGAACAAGTTACTGATATTCGGGGCTCCTCTAAACTGGGATGTAGGTTGGATGTTCACCATGGGTGAGTGAAGGTCCCTGAGACCTTTTGCTCCATCTCAGACTCTGTTTTACCCATGCCATGACTGCATCTAAGGATCAGACCTGTGTGTCTCCATTGCACAGTGCAGCACTCTGCGATGGGTCTTTTGCTAGGTCTCAGCAAGCTGGCACGTCTGTGAAGCATGGCAAAACTTTGCAAAGAAACCAGCTGAGCTCCTGGAAAGAGTCAAAGTCGCTAGTGAGGCATTCCAGCTGCACTAATGAACTGCATGGCTCAGCTGATGAGGCTGATGAGGCTGCCAGGGCTGTGTGCTTCGCGACGTGGTTTAAGTTGTAGATTTGGCAGTTCTGGGTTAATGGTTAGACTTGATGACCTTAAGGGTCTTTTCCAACCGAAATGATTCCATGATTCAGAACTGGCTGAATGGCAGATGCCAGAGGGTTGTGATCAGAGGCACGGCTGGAGAACTGTCTCTAGTGGTGATGCCCAGAGCTCAATACTGGGCCCAGTATTTAACTTGTTCATGAATGACTTGGATGAAAAGGACAGATGCCTCCTCAGTAATTTCACTGATGATACAAAGGTGGGAGGAGTGGCCAATCCCCCAGGGTGCTGTGCAGCCCTTGGAGAGGACATCAGCAGGGTTCAGAGACGGACAGAGAGGGGCTGTTTGGAATTCAACAAAGGGAAATCCTGTGTCCTGTACCTGGGGAGGGATAACTCCATGCACCAGTACAGGCTGGAGGCCAACATGCTGGAAAGCAGCTCTGTAGAGAAGGACCTGGGGGTCCTGGTGGACAACAAGCTGTCCATGAGCCAGCAGTATTTCCTTGAGGCCAAGAAGGCCAATGGTGTCCTAGGGTGCTTTAGGAAGAGCACTGCCAGAAGGTCAAGGGAGGTGATTCTGCCCCTCCACTCAGCCCTAGTGAGGCTGCATCTGGAATGTTATGTCCAGTTCTGAGCTCCTTAGGACAAAAAAGACATGGAGGTACTGCAGCGAGTCCAGTGGAGGGTAACAAAGGTGAATCAGGGACTGGAGCATGTCCTTTACAAGGAATATTGGCTGATGTAGTTGCCAAGCCACTCTCCATGATACTTGAAAAGTCATGGCAGTCTAGTGAAGTACCAGGTGACCGGAGCATGGGAAACATTGTGCTTATCTTTTAAAAGGGTGACCCTGGGAACAACTGTCCTGTCAGCCTCGCCTCTGTGCCTGGGAAGATCATGGAATAGATCTTCCTAGAAGACAAGGCACATGGAGGACAGGGAGGTGATTTGAGACAATCAGCACAGCTTCATGAAGGGCAAATCCTGCCTGACCAACCCAGTGTCCTTCTATGATGGAGGGACTGCATCAGTGGAGAAGGGAATGGTTACAGATGTCATTTATCTGGACTTCTGTAAAGCCTCTGACATCGTCCTCAACAGCACCCTTCTATATAAAGTGGAGAGAGATGAATTTATGAGTGAACTGTTAGATAAGAAAGTGGTTGGACGGTCACATCCAGAGGGTAGTGGTCAATGACTCAGAGTCCCAATGGACATCAGTGATGAGTAACATCCCTCCAGGGTCCATACTGGGACCAGTGTTATTTAATACCTTCATTAATGACAGAGATGAAGGGATCAAGTGCAGCCTCACTAATTTGGTGATGGCACCAAGGTGAGGGGTGTGGTTGACAGTACTTTTACAAATTACATTCTGCAAAAACTATTTGTTATAAAATCTGAAAATGTGCCTGTAGTGGTACTTTACTGGGGGACTTGCATCTGATTTGGAAATAGAATAGAAAGAATTTGAAGGTGTGTAACTATGAGTCTAAGAACCACAAATTAGAAATTGGTAGGTTCCTTTAAGAACAAAGCACATTAAGAAAGGCAATTCCAAATATAGAGGATAAATAGTAACGAATAGCATTAAAGTTAAAAATTTTAAAATTTTTTCTCTGTCTGCTAAATGCATATTTACATGATTATAAGAACTAATGTTAAAAAAAATGAATTGCTGAGCACATTTAAATAAATGTAAAGCACATTTAAAGGTGAAGAGAATATAAGTAATGCAGTTGACTTTGACAAGACCCTTTTAAAAGTGGTTCCAAAGACATGCCATCTAGGACAGTCAGCCAGGGTAGCAGAATATACACGTTTAAGAAAGTTAGAGACAACATTCAAGCTGCACAGTGTTACCTTTGGTATGTATTATAGATGTGATATTGCTGTTCTTGAAAATGTGGCAAGGTTGAAAGCATAAGTTCTAAGGATAAGCTGAACATCTAAATCTATGAAGTCTAGAAAGAAAAATCACTTAAGAGGTGATTTAATTGAAGTATTTAAAATTTTAAATGGAACAGATAATGTCAACATGAGCTGCTATTTTCAGACCAGCACAAGAAGATAGGACAAGAGGAACATAAATGGAAATTAAAGGAGAACAAATTCAGAACAGATATAAATACTCATCCATGATGAGAATAATAAATATGCAAAAAATTGGCATGGCCAGCAAGGATTTCAGGAAAAAAGATCAGTGTTTTTCTGATGGGATGTGCAGTGTCTGTTCTTCAGTCAAGTAGTAGAGGCATGTACTGGTGAATAAAATCACTCTGCTCCTCTTCTTTCCATCTCATTAAAATTAAATCCAACTTAAAAATAGTTTTAGAGTTCACAAGGTTTTCATTGCTCTTATTTACATCAAAATAATTTTTGGGGGTGAGACTTATGAGGTTGCAAGCTTGCTGAAAGCTAAAAGCAAACTTCATGCAGAGAATGGCATGGAAGGTATTTTTTCTCAATCAGTTCTTCAAATTCTATCTTGAATCTTTGTTATACTTTTCCCAGAAAGCACTTTGGAACCAAATCAAGCAAAATTATATGTAGATCTACACAATAAGTAGCATGTGATTCTTTAGAACAGAGATTTTTTTTCTCTTGAATGACTATAAAAGTGAATGTATTTCACACATTGCACATTTTTTTAAGCGGAGGTATTAAAGACTTCTCTGATAAGATAAGCAAAGATTTCAAGGGAATGTTGTGTATGTGGGTATTTAATGCTGGGAAAAAAGTCCCAAGGAAAGCCATTAATAGCCTTAATCAGAATAAAATATGTGCAATCACATGGCAATACATGTCATAATAAACAAGCAAACCGTGTGCATGAGACTTGCCATGAGATTCTATTTGACAATATAAAATACGTGGTGATGTATTCTGTGTGTTATTGTTTATCCAAAAGACTGTCAGAAAGCAAGGGAAGATTTTTACATCCATGCTATTAAAATATTAGCAGGAGTCTAGGATTTTCACTGAGGTGAGCATTGAACAACAGAAGAGTGCTAAGCTGTAAATTAGACATAGATGGGTCAACTGGAGAAATCAGTTCTTCAGAGTGCAAACAAGATGAATATAAGCAGTTGGACTAAGATTAGTGCATAAAGACAGACTAAATTAGAGGCTATTTCTTGGACTTTTAAAAGGCATGGCCATAAAATGAAAAAATCTGCTCTTCACCCCATGCTTAAAAGGAAATCAGAGTTGTCTGAGTAGAAAAGACAGAAACACTCGAGTTAGGAATATGAAGAACTGCCCAAACCAATGCAAGTAATTCTGAGCTACGGCATTTACTGATAAAGGTGATTTCAGCCCTCCCCTCCTCCTCCCCCACACCAATTATTTTAGTTTCATAAATTTGGTGTGTTTCTATCGATGTGAATAAGCAATTTTTGGAATGAATACTGTCTTCCTTGTACAGAGATGAGGCGAGAAGTTTTTCTGGAACCTGTATGTAAAGCTTACTTTGTGGGGGCAGGCAACCTGCTCAGCAGCAGCAGCAAAAGCTGAATTGCTGCTATTTTAAAGATTCTTCTGTCAAAATTCCCAAATAAGTAGCTGTAGTATAACAATTTTAAAGGTGAGACTACTGATCCATCTTTTAGGACAGATGACTTCACAGTACTCCTGTAAAAAACCCTCCAAACCACAGTAACTATCAGGCATTATACATCAAGGGCAGTAATTATTAATTTTAAATTTGTTTAGAAATGGTAATGTACACTTAGGGTATCAAAACAGCCTTAAGTGTGCCTTTTGATAATGTTACACAATAATCAGGAAGTCAAGCTTAATGGAAGCAATTTCATGCTTGCAGTTTCAGATTAAAGTGTTTTCTGCCTTCCTCTCTGTCCCCCAAACCTGGAAAGTCTTCTGTGCGATGCCACTGCCTGACAGTGTTAAAACTGTTTTATTTGCTTCCTTCATATATGTATCTCAAGAACTGGAGATGAATTCTTTAATCTTGCTTATTCATTTCATGGACTTATAATATTTGCACTGAAAATTGGAATGAGGTAAAATAAAATGTCATCTAACTTGCATGTACGTACACACACACACACACACACAGACACACACACAGACACACACAGTTCCAACTTCATCTCCCTTTGGCATCTCCAGACCTTGTTGCCCCAAATCACCAAAGACTTAAGGAAGGAGGTCAGTCATCTTAAATATCTGCCAGCAAAGCAGTGAGGGCTGAGGCAGTGACCCAGGAACAGGAGGAACCCTTACAATCCCTACCATGATGCAGCTGCAGTGGTCTGGCTCATCGTCTCCCACCTCAGAATGAGCTACATCATTTATTTATTTATTTCACAGCCAGTAGTGGAGCTGTATCACAGTGTAACAGCTCAGTAAGAGTTTAGACAAGACCCGTATTGCTCATAGTAATTAAACAGATTTACTTGTAAATTCTCAATAAATTAATTCAGTACTTAGGGAGTAAGTGCTATAATATTAGGAAAGAGATCATGTTGTTTTTTTTTTTTTTCCCTTTAATTCATAACCAAGAGGTTGAAGCAATAGCTGTAAGGGTTTTTTTCTAAGTCAGTAATTCTAGTTCATGCAGGGGGTATTCATTAAAGAGACTGAACTTTGTGTTTGCCCTCATTCACTAACATTTATATTTTCTTCAAATAACACAAAGCAACTGGTTGATAAGGGAATGTTTCAGTCATTTTCAATTAGTTGTAAAGTATTTTTTTACAGTAGTCTGGTTTCTGGTTAACTGACCAACAGAACAATGATGGCTATTTTATACTGCAGAGACAGTGCTGACAGGGGGTATAATGAGAGAAACCGTCTCAGATTTTCTTCTTAACAACTGTAGCCAAAGCCCCTGTTGGCCTCGCTAAATGGGTAATAGCATATTACTCTCTTGGTGGAGGCCTCTAGGAGATTACAGACAAAGTTGGTTAATTAGTGGGATCTGAAGTGTTACTTCAAATGCTGTCCCAGCTCTGCAGTTTTCCTACAGTTTCTAATTATTTGCCTTTGAATAAGAATACAGGACTAGATTTCCCAACCTGATTATTTCATAAAATCTGAATGGATAATCAAGCACTACTTATTTCAATCAAAATACAGTCAAATTGAACTTAACCACAGATGTATGAATACGGCAGATTTGGTATTGATATTGATTTTCCAGTAAATCATCTTAAGTTCAAATGATCAAAAATCAAGACAGGTCAACATCAAAGAAACAGGAATATTGGCATGAAAGCAAGCTCTCTTGATTGGTACAAATTAAAAGATCATTTATTAGTGATTATGCTGTATAATACTGCCAGTGCCAAATGAATGCAATTAAGATGAAATGGGCCCCTGCAGCTACAGGGGTTAATAAAGACTGAATTCCTAATGATTTTTCCATTAATTATGAAGATGTCCACAAAACAGCTTTAACAAAGCTGTGGCCACCTCCGACAAATCTTTGTAATCTGTATAAAATGCCTCCCTTAATTGACATGTTGTTGGGATAATGTAAAGATTTAACAGCTCCGAAATCATTACTCGCCAAAGAAGGGTACTCTCTGAAGAATGGGAAACTTGGGGTTTGTAGGAAGTGCAATGGTTATAAATGTATTGAATGGCTTGAAAATTCCATGTTGTTTCAAGTCTGAAGTGGCATACATCCTTACTGGAAACATTGCTGCACTCTGCCTGCAATGAATAAACATTTATCTCCTCTGAGTGTTGCGCTCTTCATAGGTTAGGGAGGCAGAGTATTAATTGGGAGAAAAAACTGCCAGGGGTCTAGACCGGCTGCCTCTACAGACTCTACTCTTATGAAGACAAATGTTGGCTTTTAGGACCAAAATTTGGCCCTAAAACCTGGGAGATAAAGAAGAAAAAATGCCTTACCTTTGAAAGCTTCTTGCCTAGACACGCCTGACTCTCAGGACTCTTACTCTGTGGTTGCCTTGGGCTCCTGTGTGCATGGCTGGGTGTTTCCAAAGCAAAAGGGTCTGACCTTTCTGTGAGAAGGGTAAAGCCAGATGGTGCCTTTCTCTCCCTTTTTTGTTGCTTATCAACTTAGATCCTTCTCTGATTGCTGCTGAGAGCAGGCTTGCCAGTCTTTTGGCTGTTTCTTGCTTATTCATGGGATTTCCTCAGGTTTTGTAACTGTTTTTTTCATCAGTATCATCATTACCTCTCATCTGTCAGTTAACAAGGAAAAAACCCCTAAAGATCTAAAAATGAGGAGATTGCTTGGATGCACGATTAGGCACCTGTTGCCTCTCAGCATTAAGTTAATTTCCCTGCTAATTATACATGTTTTCCATACCCTCTGTCTCTTGGTTTTCTGTTTTCAAGATGACATCAGTTTGAACGTGGATTTCAAAGCAATCAGAATCGCATGAAAGGAACACCAGAATATTTGCAGTTGGGTATTCTCAGGCAAAAAGTGGTTTAGACATTGCTTTATACAGAAATTTAAGAAATTTAAGTCACCAAAAATCTGGCTCGTTTTGCAGACATCATCAGACTGAGTGCTTTACATCAAAGGTGGCTAAACGGTCATGTCTGCTCCCAACAGGAAGAAATTCTGGCACTGCAGTGTGCAGGACTGTGTTATGGAAGCAATCACCTAAAATGGAATATTGGGAAGGTAAAATCATCCCAGGAAGAGAAGAATGAACTCACTGGATACAGCCAGCTGAGTCAGTTAGACCAGTGTTACAGTAAAACATTTCAAAATTCTTTGAAGTCTTGCCTAGTTAGGAAGTTAAACCAAATATTTCATGTGTCGACATGTAAAAAGAGAGCAGCTCAAGAAGGTACAACATTGTTAATTACTTTGGATGCAGTCAGGATTAAAAGTAATCCAGATAGGGCCCCAAAATAAAACAAAGGTTTCTGTTTTCAATGGAGACATCAGCTAAAAAGGCAAGGAAGAAATATAAAATTGTTAATAGGAATAAGGTTTCCACATCAGGAAACAAAACTTCCAGACTAATATATTTTGCAATAAAGATATGAATTCTAAATTTTTAAATGAGTAGAAATGTGAAATTCTTAGATTACTAACCTTGAGGTAAGATGTGTGTTCAAACTATTGCTTAAATTTCCTTGGTGGGAGACAGGTTACAAATGTGTGCTTTTAAAGGATTTGGGGGACACTTGAGAGCACAGGCTATTTGAGTCTAAGCCAGCAAATTGTTTCAAGTTGTAGAGAAGAGGAGGGTTAGTGAGGATAAATGTGTAGAAGAGTCAATACCAATTTTGTAGTGGAAAATCAGTGCTACAAAAGTTCTTCAAAGAAATCAACAGACACATGGATTAGTCTGTATGTATTAACATGATTAACATGGATTGCAAAAAAAGTTTTGATAAATCGTATTTTAGATGGATTACCACCTGAAGGTTCCTCTTTCTCTCCTCTCTCTCGAAAGGGAACCTAGATACTTACTCAGGTTTGAAGTAAATGTACAAATGATTTCTACAATCCCAATCCAAACGTAGTATTTCCCACGTGGAAAACCTCTGATGATCCATTGGAAACTAGACAAACGCACACCATTGAATAGGACATGTGGTAACACAGGTTATTTTGCAGGTGGCAAGCTTCCAAATGTTGCAAAGCAGGATGAACCTAACTTTATCTTCTGGAATTTTTCAAAACCATGAATGCTCAGCTTCTCAAAGAAATCAGGTGTTTGTGACTTTGGTGGACAACGAAGTTTTTTAACAAGCTTTTTACAAGTATAGATTGGACAGCAGAAGCAATTTCTTTTCACCACAAGAAAAAACTACCTGCACTCTAAAAACCTTACTTTTGAACAATGTCCTAGCACTCTGAAATAGGTTACTGTTTAGATGTAAGTCCAATTCAAATCAGATTTGAAAAAGAATTGTGGAAAATGAAGATTGACAGAAATTTTTTGAGTGTATAGAAAGATCAGTATTGGAGTCCTAAATCTTCACTCTTAATTTGAAATATTTTGATCACCTCTGATTAAAATGCATAAACATTAAAAGTGATATAAAGAGACAGGAATTGCTACAGATGATACCTCTAAATCCTCCATCTCTAAGAGAGCTGGAGCAAACTCAAAATATGTGTTTTACCTGTTGTCCATAAGGACTCTTTACTTGAAATTTTTTAAGAAGAAACAGTCAGAGGATGCTCAAGAAGAAATAGATGCAGGAGCAGTTCAAAAGCAGGCGTGAAATATTTAATGAAGAAAGAAGCCAAAGACAATGTTGACAGGGGTATTGGAGAATGAGAACACTGACAGCAGCTGCTCACAGTTTCCTCAGTGCCTTGGAGTCCAGGTGCAAAGACAGGAAGACTGACCACTTTCTTTGAGTGTCCATTTCTCCATATGCTTCTGGCTCATTATTGTACCTCTGGGATTGTTGTTGTATCACTAAAATGTGCTCCTTCTACTTGCACATCCTTGTTTCCTAAACCTTGCTGACCCATATGCACTAACCTTTCTTATTTTCTTCTTTATTATGGAACAGCCACTGTTCTTTGCTCAAATACTTTTTCCTCTAGCCTTCAGCTTAGTCCAATTTTCTCCCACTGTTTTGTGATCCTCTGTTTTTTCCATTTTAAGAACTATATTTCCTCACAGTTCCTGATATCAGTTCAGTTTTTTGATTTCTCTGAATTCTGTCTAGTTCAAGTGTCATATCTCATCTAAATCCCTAATCTTCACTAATTGGACTAATGATCTCTAATTATATGTACTGTGCAAGTACATTGGAATTTCCTTGACATGAGTTTCAGGAATATATTTTGGGAGAAAAACAGACTGTGTGCTGCATGTGTAAAAGTTACAAGTGAATATCACTGGTTTCATCCCACAGGGTATCCTTACAAGAGCTAGTACTAAACAAAAAACAAACAACTCTGATATAAATAATCTATTTAAGTGTGAAATTGGATTTTCAACATAAAGATCAAATTCATTGACTTCAGCGATGTTACATGAGGGATGAATTGGCTTTTTAGTCATTTTATTGCATCTGCAAACTCATACCTCACGCCTTATCTTTGTCTGATCTGCTATCAAATACTTATTCATACAGCAAATAACTTATTTGACTCTTTAGCAAAAAGGCACCAAATTCAAATGATATTTGCTACACCAATAAATATGAAAAGGCTGCCAAATATGCGTGCATAAAACTCCATAATCTTACTTAGATTTCCAACTACACAGGAGATGTTAGGAAGAATATTATAGAGGAATTGCATCTGATTTTGATTTCTGTGGTATAAATCAGAAATAACTCTTTGGTAGTCGATAAAATTACACTGTTAAATCAGAATAAGTGTTCATTTTTCTTTTTTAAAATGTTTCAGCACTATTGCATCAACAAACATCCTAGAAGTAGCAGAA
The DNA here is from genome assembly GCA_013397115.1 of Edolisoma coerulescens. Classification (NCBI taxonomy): domain Eukaryota; kingdom Metazoa; phylum Chordata; class Aves; order Passeriformes; family Campephagidae; genus Edolisoma; species Edolisoma coerulescens. The sequence continues at coordinate 3,713,459 of VWZW01001520.1, forward strand.
TATTCAGATTTCATTATGATACTTTTCCCTCAAAATTACAAGATAGACTTTTTCCTGCACTAATTTAATTCTTGGTTATTATAGCTGATTTTTAGAACACAGTGGGGGGCAGTTTTGCATAGGTGAATCACCAGAGAGCAAAGAATTTGGAGGAAGAACAAGCCTGTTATTAAACAAAGAACCTGTACTTTTGTGTGTAGTTGCATATGCATGTTAACTTCAGGAATATTTCTTAATTTATCATTGTTTACAAACTATACACTTCTCACACTTGAATTTTTCGCAGGGTTAAAATTTGTAGTGATTTTCATCTCCTTGGTGGTTTTTCAGCATTTTGCTATGGTTTATAAAATAGCTGTGCATTACGTAAGGAAATGGTATTTGTTGATGATACAAATAAAAAGACTGAGGAAAGGAATTATGGCCTGACCTTCAACATGGATGTTCATAGTTGTGCACATTTCAGTCACACAAATCAAAAGTAGGTGTGAGTACCTGGCACTGCACTTAAAATGCTGCTGTAAACCATTCTGTAAACTATTGAAGGGTGTTAGAGTAATGAAAACGAGGATCTGCATCTGAATGAAGCTTCCAGTTTCTGTAGCTCAATGGTAGCTTTTGGTTTCTACCCACTCCACCTACTGTGGCTCACTATTTTCATATATATTATATCCATATATATTATTTAATCATCAGTTCTACTTTATCTAGTTCCACGTGATCAATAATCTGTGATACAGCAGCTTCTACACAGAGAAACAACCAGCCCTAATTGCCTTAGAAAAATCTTAAAGATTCACTTCCTCATATCCTCCTTTCTTAAATAAACTTAAGAACTAAGAAGCAATATCAGCATAATGCAGACTTAAGGATACTTTGAAATATCCTAGTAACCAAGCTTAAAGTGGATTTCAAGTAGCACCTGCAATGCCTACTGTCATTATGTAGACTTAAAAATACCCTCATAAATACATAAAATAATGTCAGACATTGGTGTTATTTCTGGTTGTGCGACATCTTGAGGCATGGCCAGCCCAAATTTGCTAGGTCACTCCTGTCTGAGACCTAATCAAAAAATATGGTTGCATTAATGTTCATTCCTTCTTTGCCTTCTGGGATTTGGGGTTGTCATGAACAGATCTTCTGACTCTTCTCTTGTTTGTTACCATTGTTTCCATTCTTGATATGCTTAGAGCAATATTTGAATTATAAGAGTTCTTGCTTCTCATGTTTATTTATATATAAAATCTCTTATAGCATCTCTTCATGAGAGCTCTGTTACCTTTCTATTGAATAAAATTTGAGCAGGTGACAACCCCTGCTTCTGTTGCTACAACTTTGCAATTTCCTAGGGCCTTATAGCATGGCTATCCACCTTTCTACTTCTGACTGTGTTTCTGTATGGGTACTCTCCTAGGTTAAGGGTATGAGAGCAAAATTTATTCCTCTATTTACATACTTCCATGCAAATTGCTTAAATACATGTATATTAGGTCAGGTAGATCATGTTTAGCAAAACAGAGCCGCTACAGCACCTGCTTAGCAGATGTATCTTCCAGTCAGGATGCCTGAGTGAAGAGGGAAAAAATATACAATGATATATATTATTAAGCAACTTTTTAACAGCAAATTTATCCAGTAGCAATGGGAAACAGAAATACGAAATGTGGGATCTACTTTTCTGCATTTCCGCATATGCTGTGGGACTATCCCAGTTCTCTCCGAGTGTTTAATTTCTTTGCTTTTTCAAAAAGAGCAAGCTTCTAGGAATCTTTGCCCTTGGTTTGATGAGCTAAATGCAAATTTCTTGATCAGAGAAACAGAGAAATGTATGTAGAGCAGGAGCCACCGTTCTGGTTTTCCTGCCTTTTTAAACTCTCGCTTCAAAAACTGTTTTCCATTACAGATCCCTTTATTTATATGGTTTACCACTGCATGACCTTAATTATGCACAGTACACAGAAAGAAGAGAAAGCACAGCACCATCTATTACCACTAAGAATAGGTACAATATATAATGTCTATTATGAAGGTCATAAAGGTCAACTCTCTTTAGTTTTGGTTCCCTCGAGGATTTTCACATCTCTAAAACAGTAGCAAAGGGCGGCTGAGTGCAGAGTGCAGAGTTGCTATGAAAAGAGTGCAGACCCTAAGGAAAACCATACAGTGAGAAGATTACTAAGGTCCCTGTTTCCTGATGCCAGGCAGAATAAATGATGGTGCTGCACTCCTGGTAAGAGGCAGGAGTTAGCTTTTCCTGCTCTGCTTTTCCTTCTTTTGATCAAGGCCTGTGGTGAGAGGACAAGGTGTAGTGGTTTTAAACTGAAAGAGGGCAGGTTTAGATTATCCATAAGGAAAAATTTTACAATGAGGGTGGTGAGACACTGACACAGGTTGTCCAGAAAGTTCTGGATGCTCCATTCTTGGAAATGTTCAAGGCAAGGTTGGATGGGGCTTTAAGCAACCTGGAAGAGTGAATGCCCTGCCCCAGCAGGGCATCCAAGAAGCAAAGGGTTAAAAGCTAAAAGACTGATTTACTAAACAAATAAGGAAATGTACACCATAATCAGAAAAATTTTTCTCTGCAGCTTAACATTCTATCTCATATCTGTCAACATTTATGTAATTTAAAAAGTTGGTGCCAACTGTAATATTTTATTTTCCTGTACTGTACTTACTATGCAGCTATGCTCCAGTTATGCTAATTGGAGTTCCATGCATAAATTAGTAATATAACATGCTAATAAAGATGGATAGTATCTCAGAATGTCCTGAAAAGTAAAAAAAAAAAACCAGCATTAAGGAGGTCTGTCCTAGCATATGTTATTTCAGTATTTTATAAGAAGTTATGCAACAGGCAAAAACCAGATGATAGCAGGAGAAACCCAGTTGTTCTGCAGTTGAGACAACCATCAGATATCCTTTAGGATATAAATCCAGACTTACAGTAAGGGTAGAAAATAGGTAATGAAGTTGTTTCAGTAAGATGATTCCTTTTCTATAAATACAAAGAAGTCAATCACTGACATCTATAAGAAAACATCATGGTTTACCAATTTCAAAATTTTTGCTAAATCTTGAAAAAACACATTTCTTTTTCAACTTCTAAAAATATTTCAACAGACTTGAAGCTAAAACCAGAAGAACTGCCCCGAAATATGGACAGTGTAGAAATGTTGTATTTAGAAACAGAATGCAGTTTCCTCTGACTACTAAATAAGCAGACAGAACACAAGAGACCCCTACATTATACAGAAAAAACCCCCCAAAACAAGAATATTCTGAAAATAAATGTTAATATAGTTATATGCATACAAGACGTAACACATTAAGTTCACATATTATGAAATATGAAGTGAAAATAATTCAGGTACATCCTCGCCAGATCCTAGTTAAAATATTGTTGGCTAGACAATAGCAACAACAAATTCTTTACAGAGATATGATAAAGCAGTGAAAGAATTGTAGCACATGGCTAATGGAGTATCTGTTCCATCTTATAATTCTAGGGTCTGTTGAGTTCCATACAACTCTGAGGGTTTTCCAGGAGCTAATACAGAGAGAAAGGTGGCAGGTGTCACTCTAAGTTGCTGCACTTCCACCCCAGAAGCCTAGGTCTAACAACAGAGAGGTGAATAATAAAATACATTTGAACCTTTCCCCATGCTAAACAAATATGGTCCTTATCAATCTCTACACAGTTTTCAACATTTGTCCATATCCTCTTTTTATGTGAGGAACAAGTATCAGAAAGATTTATTTTTAAGAGAGATTTTTCTAATAAGATTCACAATCACTTGCCTCCTGTTTGTCTTAGCCTTCTGTTCTATTATTTTCATTTAAGAGAGAAGGCATTTTGAGAAGTCAAACTGAACATTAGGTAATGGTTAATCATGCTTAATTGAAAAAAAAATCAGATTATTTGTGACATGTAAATTGAAACTAAATATCAAAATTGCAATGCTATCACAAAAAGTAAGACAGCAGGCATATCACTCGATCCTCAAACATGTGCTCTTTATTGCAGAAATAACACCATTCATATATTTTTCATTTGCATTAATTCAGTATACTTTTTGCAGAATCACTTGTGTATTTTTTAAAATTTGATTAAGATGTTTGCAAAGATAATAATTAGAAAATCAGTTTCATTCCCCTTAGTCTTCCAGACTACAAGTGCTACTATTACTATTCAGCTTCTGAGGTAGATAGTTCACAATTATGTTGCTTTTGTTTTACCATGACTCCTATTTTATCATTTTCAGAAAATATTGTATATATTTGTCAGAATTCCAGAACTGTAAGATTGTGCCTCATGTGAATATTTACCTTAAGGTCCTATTCTGCCTATCTTGATCTTATTTCTAAGTCAAGATTCTTGTTCTTCTAGAGAAGAGATTTAATGGTCTCTTAAAATTAACCTCTAGTTTCATTAGTTTCATATATGAGCAATTGAAGGCATCTTTAGAGATGGTGAACTTATTATAGTTCTTGTAAAAAAAACAAAACAAAACCAGGATTTGCAGATCAAAAGCATCCCTAGTAAGCATAGAGGTGTTCAACAGGAGCCTTTTCAGTTTGTATATTTTGGTCAGTGTTTTCCTATTATCTGATAATACTCTAGGTTGCAAAAGAATGAGAGAAAGAATGAGAAACAAATCTGATAAATTTTACTCATTCCCCATTAGAATTTGATGAAGTGAAGGAACATCTGACCAATTTCTTCCTTTGAATCCCCAGGCTCTGCATAGCTAAGCCTTTTACCTCTGCCACCTGCAGAAATCAAACCAGAATCTTGTGATGACGGATACCCAGCTGAGCTGGTTCCTTCTCTTTCATAAGAATAGGGAAGAAAAAGAAACCCAGCCTTCTGTACCTTAGACTGTGTTTTTGCTGGCTTGATATTTGTTCCTTTTTGTGTACTGTAAAAAGAAATATTCATAAACAGCCTTGCATCCGATACTTCATTAAATCAAGAATGATACAGAGATTGTTAAGTCGGAGAACAGGAACAAAACTGAATAAGCACAGCCTGCTTTTAACTGTGTTTCCTCACCAGGGGAAAAAAGGAAAAAAAAAAAGAAAGAGAAAGGACAAGGAAGCCATCAGTAGAGAAGAAATGCTAAAAAGTCTATATATTATTTTGAATTGCCTTGATAATGTGTCATAATTGCAGAGACAACCTTGAAAAATGAATACAGGAGAATCATAAAGATGTCCATGAGTGAAAACCAGGAAGACCAATCAAAAAAGCCAAGGAAAGTTCTTTTTATTTCTCCATTAGCTATAGCCCAGAGAGGGTATTTGAACAAGAATAACATCACAAGAAATTTACAAAGGGCAGAACAAAACGAACATCTTTAGCAACAGCTTTCCACTTATCTCAAATTCCTTTGAAACAATCCAGCTACAGGTGGGTTTCGATTTCAGGCCACACAACCTGGGAGTGCAACACGCTGCAGAAAGTCTCAGGGCTCGCTGCACCAACCTGTTTGCTATTGCATCACCAAAGGAAACTGTGGGAGTGCCATGCTCTGCACAAAACTGATTTCCTTCCCTGCTTGAGCTATATTCACATCTCCTAAAGGATGGATGAGGGAGCATGTACATGTGTGTATGTGAGCATGCTGGCAAAGGAGAATTTATACAATTTTTTTTTTAACCACTCAGATGTTGTAGTGTTGTTCCAGAAGGCCACATCTTTCAAATTTTGCCTTAAATGAAATAGTCTTCATATAGCAGAATTAAGGTAGACATATGAAGAGCAGCACCTGAAAATCAAATCACATCAAGCTAAAGGCTGCACAGGAAAGATCATGAGGTTGCTAAGGCCAGACAAAATCACATCAAGGTGTTAGTTTTTTCCTGCTCCTTTCTTTATGCATCTCCAGTGGAAGATTTCAGCAACTTAATGCTACTATTAGAAGCTACACATTTGTTTTGTTAGGAGCAAGTTCAGCCTACAGTAAATTTGGGGGAAATAAATATTACAGGTTTTTTGATTCTTCATCCAATTGAGACATATGGACCTGAGCTGAAGAGGATATCTGATTTATTTAATGAAAATATGAAATACTTAAGTGTCAGAATAAGGATTCTGATTTTCAGTTTGTAGAATCTTGGTATGTGAATTTTCTATATCTAGTACAGGCAGTAGAGAGTTTTCACCACTTCTCAGCATCTGCTGAAGAATTGGTAACACAGAGAGTGGTTGATAGGGAAGAACCTGCCAATACAAAACTTACTAGGCTTTTGAAGAAAGATACAGAGGAAAAAAACATCAGTTCTTGAGTCTCTGGTTTAAACACAAGTAAAATATACTACAATAATAGTATATGTAGCAAATGCTCTATACTCTACATCTGTGTCTTTTGTTAGAAAAATTAGTCAGTACTGCTTTAGTGTTCACAACAGTCAGGTTACCATTCATGAAAGCAGAAAACTGAGGTGAAAACTAGGTGCTTTAGCAGCCTTAAAATAAAAACAATTGTGACATCAAGTGACAACTTAAGTTCTTAAGGACTGTTTGGGTTTTTTTTAATAACAATCATTGTGAACTGTGTCATTTGAGTAGAAGAAATAGGAGACAAAAGATACTCAATTCAGCAATGTGCAGCTGCCAAAGGGAAACAGTGCTTTAAAATGGCTAGGGACCAGACAAGGCATTTTTTATTTTCTCTGTAAGAAGCCACTGAGAGTTACTAACACATTGCAAGAAGTTCCCTTCCCTCACTGCCTGCCCCCCTCACTTCACTTTGGAAATTACCAAAAAATTCCTACTTCAAAGCAGCTAGAAGACAGACAGATTTTTCTTTTCCAGATACCAAACAGAAGACCATTAAGATCCTTGTTTGCACTAGGGGGTAAAAATCCAACCTTCCAGCTTCTGCTTGGAAACTTAAAGTTTGTTTTGTTTCCAGTTCTGAACTGAGGTTTCCAGCAGCTTCTTGAATGGAATCAAAGACTTTAGTGGGGTTCTGTTCTGTGTGTGGAAATGATCAAACTATTTGCCTTCAATTTCTTAACACATTGAACAACATTTTAGTGGTTTTATATCAGGTTAATTTTTCTGTTTTGAAAGGCTTAGAAAATTCTATCCACAGTCTTGTACAGCAAGGTAATTTTAGCACACCATATTGTGTACCAGGTCACTTGAAAGGCTGAAAGGAATGATAGTGAGACCCAGAGGAATAATTACGGGTATGCTAAGAGGAAAACACAAACAGGGAGATATGTGCTAGAGGAGAGAAAGGAAGGTCTGCAGAGAGAGGTGTCAGACTTACCAGAAAGAATCAAGATGAAAAGGTATTCTGACCATTTCTTGAGGATAAGCTTATAAGCCTAGACAAACTCTTTGAAGATGTCCTGAGAGGTACTTTAAATTTGGATTGCTGAAGGAGAAGTAAAAGTCATGGACTTGTTCAGATGGGGAATAAAGAGAAGTGTGTGGTTTAGAGTTGGAGGATTTCTGGACTTTCGAATGCACATTTGAACTTTTGGGTGCTTCTTCGAAATGAACCTCATCTCAAAACACACAAAGGCCTTACTCAAACTTAGGCAAGGATGCTATGAAAAATCATTACCCTTTTAATGCCTGTCAGAGAATGGAAAAAACCTTCAGCAATACTGTCAATTTTCACTCAAAATAAGTTAGATAACACAGACAAATTGTCATTACTTTTGTTTTGGCACTTGCCCAATATTTTATTAATCTCCAACACATGATTTGTATGGAGCATGCTGAAACATTTTGTTGCTTCTTTAAAATTTTAAAAATACATTCTAATTCCTTATGTACACTTTAAAATTCAGGAAGTTATGAATTGTGTTCAGTACTAATGTTTAATTCAAGACTCACACTCACATTCTCAAATATTCAGCTTCTCTATACAGTCATGCAAGTTGTGTCTGCATTAATGTTTTGATTTGAGCAGAAATCTGGTTTTGAAATAAATCTTCTGAATATCTCTCCTAACTGGAGGTTGCCTTGCTTCACAGAATAGTTCCTGATGAGTGAACTGTTTTAGTTTCAAAGAACTCCTGTGTGCACAAGTCCCTGGGAGAAGCTCCAATGCCTGCTTCTCTGAACAGTCTTAAATGGTATGCATGCTTGGGATGCTCAGTTCAGGGGACAAGGTTAGATCTTGGGTGAAGTAGAACACGTGAAATGCACATAGCAAGTGTGAGGAGCTCATCATCACCTTCCTGGGCTTGCTGACAGGTCTAGCCACTGGCCACCATATGATGGTATCGGCTATTTTCAGACTAGAGTTTGGGAGAGGCTGGTAAGGAATGCAACCTGTGAACAGATACAAAGTTTATTCTTATCTTTCATAATATCAAACACTACTGTAGACCTTTATCTAAACAAAACAGATTATTTGTTTTGCACTTGGTTTAATATGGAAAATGCATGAAGGCACCAAATTTGAAGCTCTAGTGGGAAGACTTACCATTCCATAAATATTTTTAACACATCTGAAAGTTTCTCTTTCTACATTAAGATAAGCTCACGTCTAGAACTTTTGATGAAAACCCAGAGGAATGCACCTGATAACCTCGTGGCTGGGGAAAGATGCTTTCTCATGTGATTTATCTGAAGCAGAGACTTGGATCCGGCCTGTTGTTTCCCACTGTTAAGCCAGGTCTGTAGAAAGTCCAAGACTGTCTCAGCCCTTGCCCATACTGCAGCATTTGGAAGCACTTTTCTCTGCCCACATCTGTCTACCTTTGCCCAATCTTCTCCTTACGTCTTTGTCACTGTGAAATCCAGAGCAAGACCTGGTTTTCAAAGAAGGAAAACACAGTTGCTTACTCCACAAAAATGCCATCAAATAGTCCAAATATATATTTGTCTGGAAGACTAAAGATGTGATCCTCCAGGCATGTCTAGCAGAAGAGGGGACTCAGCAGTTTCTGTTGCAGTTGCTCTGCTCTGTGCAACTACCTGAAGCTTGATCTCCAGCGTCTCAACCTTCTCCAGGCATTCATCTTCCAACAAGCTACTGGTTTACACTACTTTTTGCTTGTGGCAGTTAATGCAAAGCAGCTTTTGAGATCTTGTGTTCTCAAATTTGGACACGTCATCAATTGTTTGTATTCGTTCTTGGGCTAACAAATCCTGAAAAGCATCTCTGCACAATTTTTCACCTGTCATTTCAGGAAGAGCCATCAGTGGTGAATTTCCACACTTTTGTGAAGGTTGAATGATAAATGCTCCCTGTCAGTGTACCAGTAGCTTTTATCTAAGCAACAACACAAAAGTGAATATACTTTAGTAAAGGTCAGCAACTTTTGGTTCCTTCCACTCTGCAAGAACGTGAAAGCAAAGTGATCCTCTTTCCTATGCGGTTTTATATTGAAGCAACACCTGTTCTTAGGGAAACACTCTTGAGAATCCCTGCAAGTGGGAACTGAGGCAGCATGAGCTGCAAATAACTTGAGCACTCTAATAACTTTAATTCTTGGGCAACCTGCTGGTTGGAAAGTTCGGAGACTGAAGTCTAAATGCTCCTATTGTTTTGTCTCAAAATGTTCAGCATTCTTGTGAAGACTTACCCTGAGGTGAGACTGTATTTGGGAGTAATTCAATAAAATATGCAGGGAGAGTTATCCCTTCTGATGAGGGAATTTGAAGGGAAGAGCAAATTCACCAAAGGAGCTAAAAATCCAGGACAATGGAAGCTCCATATTCACAATGAGGGGAAAATTACAAGCATGAAATACCAGTGCTCTCAAGCACTCACAGGGTTACTTAGAGAAACTTGAGGCCAAAGGCTACATTTAATTAATTTTGAATGAAATTTCATTTTATTATCCAAGAGTCATTGTAAGCCCCTATGAAGCAAAGGGCTGTACCTTAGTTTGGCAGTCTCTACCTCTTTTCCTATCTGTTTCCATCTTTCAGGCTCTTTTCTTCCCAGGGTGTAGTTTTTTTGCTGGATTTGAGGTAATGGCATATCAGAACTACGCCCCTAGCTTGTGAACATGCTACAACTTCACAGTGTTCCTGCCACTGCTGTATTTTTGATTCCAAATATACCAATGCAATTGCTGCACTCATACCACCCTTGTTATAAATCTACATAGACTTGCCTTTGTACGTGTGAATTCAGGCGCACTTGACACATAAGGTCTTCCATGTAAGTGATTTTTCCTCCTCTTTGCAAACTTCAGTTCCTTCTCTGAGTATACTTTGCCTAGTATTTCACAGCTTCTTCATGTTCCTAGTTAACTTCGAAACAAAAACAACCTTGTCATTCATCCAGAAATTCCAACATATTCTTAACCTCAGCATCTCCTCAGACACTTCAGTAGAATGTATTGCGTTACTTTCAAGAACCCTGATTGATATGGTTATTAGGTTCATGTAACTGTGCAAGAAAAACATTCTATATTCAGGAAGAGAGATTCAATTGTCATCAGAAGTTCCATTTCTCTGGGCAGGCAGAAATTCTGAGATCAAATGTTGCATCTCTTTTCTCTGTTTCACCGCAGAAAGTATGACTTGGTAGACCTTTCCTTCTTCAGAATAAGTTGGTGCCTGAAAAAAGAAGCAGCCACTGAAGCTGAACTCCTACAAGAAGCTGTGCACTGGAGCACTTGGTGTTCCTCAGATTTCTAAAGCCAGCAGGGCTGACTGCGATTGCCTGACTCGATGGCCACCACAAAATGAGTCACATGGCTTGCTTTAACTTTTTCCGCAAAGTTGCCTGAGAGCAGAAATACTCTGAGGCTTGGGTCGTTTGCTTTTTGTAAACATGAAAATGAAAAAACCCCAAATACTAAAATATCTTATACAGAAAAACTTTGGTTTCTTTTAACAAAGAATTTAATTTTTAAGTTTTAACAGGGAAGGTTCAGTTCCACATTCAAGGTGAGAAAAAGGAACACACCCTGGTCTTTTTTTGCTGCACTTTCAGAAGACAGAGCATAGCATCTCTGGTATTCTGCACACTTAGGCATTCACTTCAGGAGAAGGACACTGTCAAAATTTCAGGAGGTTTGATCAACATTTGGGGCAGTTAAGAACTCTGACAAAAGGATGAAAAATAAACTAAAATAAAGGTGTAAATGAAATGGAGAAAAAAAGCGGAAGAGAAAAGGGGAGGAAATTTTGAGATTCTTACATTTCAAAATAGGGAAAACTTTTTTCCCCATTTATTTATTCAGACATTTTTGAATTATCAAGTTCCTGTCAAAGGAGATAATCAATCAACAATTATTAGTGTATCTATGTGTTGTAATTAGCAACTGATAATCATATGTGAATGAAACTTTGAAGATTATAAATATAAATATTGAAGATTTATAAACATAAAAAAATACTTGGAGACTGAGGTAAAATTTTACCGTAATTTCTGAGAGGTAAGATCTGTAGTTTATTTCCAATATACCAGATGATTTATTGTTGAAATAGGGAGTGTGAGAGCTTTTTGTCTCAAAATTGAAGAAATCTAATATTTCATTGAAAAATAAGATTTTCCCTAGTTTCAGGCACAAAATTCCACACTGGAATGACAGGACCAGTGATTATTATTAGATGAAACACTTATTCACCAACAGAAACTATTAATGACAAATTATAATTTAGGGCTGTGCTTTTAAAGCAGTACCCAAATGAGACATTACCATTTCTTTATATACTATTCTTAAAGAGGAATTGAAAAGCATAATTATCTATAAGCTGTAACTGGAAGGCAGGAAATCAATCAATGAACAATTTTTTTTTTTTTTTTTGTGAGTCTGGTTATTGAAGTTATGTTGCTTTACCTGGTCTTAGCTTGTAAATGCTAACCTAGGATGAAATCATTAGCCTTAACATAGATACTGGTAACTCTGGGCTATGTATTTAGTGGATGCAAATAAAGATACACATAAGTAGCCAATTATCTGAGGAAATGAACCATTAATGGATTAATGTAATTGGAATATATTCTTTTATCAAGAGAGACATTCACTTAGAGTGGTACTGTATTTGCTTTACACATGACTTGTTGCATATCTAATGCAACATATTATCACATATTCCAAACCAGCCACATCCCAGAAGGAGCCAAACTTGAAAAAAAAACCAGACAGAAATAGAAACAAGCCTGACAAGTAACCCCCCTATTTTCTCCTCAGCCCACAAATATTTTGATGCATCATTTGCATGAGCTCTCTTTCAGAAAAAAAAAAGGAGCCAGAGGTAAGACACAGTGCACCTGAAGGATATTGTTTGCCAATCTTCCTTTATAGAAACAGTTTAGTTTGTACCACGGGTTTTAGCAGTGCCATGATACATTTACTGCATACAATGATTTGATAATGAGAAGCATTTCTCAGAGATTTTTCCAACTATATGTCATTTCCTATAACAAAAAGTACAAAGAAATGTATCATCATTGAAAGGGCAAGTATTCCCCATGAAAAAATCCAAACCATTTCTCATCTTTTCTCCCTTTTTATGCCAGGGTTATTTTGAGGGGAAGAAGGAGAATAAAAGTATGTCTGTGAACATGATGGCAAGCTTTGTCTGGTTTGTTTGATAGTCAAAAAATACCCAAAATAGATTCTATTTAACACCGTGAGTGAAACGTAGTAAAATTTTAATAGAACAACTATGAGGAAATCAAAGTCCTTGACAAGTCTAATGGGAAAAAACTATATAAAGCTATCTTTATATAGATAAAAGCAAAGAGGAGAAGGGAAAGAAAATGCAGATGGCCATGGTTATTCGTCTCAGAGCATGGAGAATGGATGTATCTCTAAATACATAGCTTTCATGTCTTTCAGAAACTTCTGGAAAATACGAGAAAAAAATGCCTTAAACAGTGTATTTTTAAGCAGAGGTTTTGTATGCAGATATTGGTACCAGCAACATACAGTGTTTTACATTTTTAACAGATGTCTTGTTGCTACTCTATTTATTAGTGGAATCTGAATTTGTGGCCTAATATGAATTGAAAGATAAATAGCAAAGTAAGGTACTTTGGTGCGTTTGGTTTCTCCCCCCTGCTGCACGAACTTGGACCTCATTTCAGGACTAGAATCTCAATACCTTTTTAGTGCCTTTTTAGACAGAAGTGCTTCAGCTCAATTGCAGCTGGAGACTGAGGAAGAAGCCAAAGAAATTGAAATTATTTTCCAGAGGCAAATGAACTGACCCTTCACCCGCCCTGTCAGTGGAAAATGGAGAGCTCCTCAGCTGCTCTAGAGAGAACCATCCTCTAGGTGTGGACTCAACTGCTCCTCCTGTGTCATCTCCTGTGCAGCTGGCTGTCCTGCCAAGAGTCCCTCTGTCTTTTGTCCTTCTATGTGAATATTTGAAACCAAGAATTAAACTTTCATCAGCACACTGTATTTCTGAAGAATTTGTGTGATGCTTCTTTGCATATAAATGTGGGGAAATCTGGAGCAAACCCAGCAGAATTCATACTAATAGTACTTTCCAAAAAAAGACAATCTCATATCATGTTAGTGCAAATTTAGAAAGTGCTATCCAAGTTTAAAATTAAAGCCATTTAAACATGTCATTTCAGGACACGTATTCCTTGATATAAGGATTTGGATAGATTCTCTATCAATAATGTTATAATTTGCTTTCTGTGTCCAAATATCTAAATCTATCTCAGTTATTGTAGATACAAATGCTATATTCAGTACTAGACAGGTAAGTTTTGAGGAGGTATCACATTTTTATGACTCTTCAAAAAAAGTTGATGTATTTTATAAATGACGTGTGATTTCTTCCCAGGGAAAATTACTTTACAGTTTAATTTTTTTTCTGACATTTTCCCCAATAAATAATCAGCTCTTTTCCGACAAGACAGCACACAGTCTGAACCCTGAGCCTGGAGGTTAAGGCACCATCCATTTATCTCTGTTCACATAATGTGAATTATTGGTTACTTGCTTTTCATTGTAACTGTGTTATTGGAAAATTATATCCCAAGATATATTTAACGTATTTTACTTAATCTCTGCTCACATTTGATTTGGTAAATCCCTTGCAAAGTGTTTTGCCTTATTCTATTGACTAAGCACAGGCTTCAGATTTTACTGAAAAGATACTGCAGCTTGATATGGCTGTTGCTCTTGACATTTACACACATCCCAACTTTATTTATATTGCAGCAAAGTACCTAACCTGTGAAAAGAAGAATGCACACTCAGCAACTCACCCAGTTCCAGCCACAGGACTCTTTTACTGTCTCTTGAATAATTAGCAACATGAATTCAGGTGGAATATACAGTAACTTGCCTGACTTTGGGGTAGGAAAAAAAAAGATTAGAATGACAAATAGTCAGACTCCAGGGTCAAATGCTTTGCCAGTAGTTGCATATGTTTATGCCAAAATACATAAAGAAATGTCACTTCAGCACATGAATGATGACAAACACTCCAAGTGGGACTGCACTTCATCAATCATTTCAAATGCACAGATTGGGTTTACCTATATAAACAAAAGCAATAAAACTACTCAAAGCCTCACCTTAAACTATTCAGGCATGACATAAACAGTGTTACCGCACAGTCAATCCCCGTTTTACTTGAGAGGCAGTCAGAAAGCAAGTGACAAACTGATTTATTAAGATTAATAAAGCATGCCCTTAATAAAAATAAAGCCACTAATATTTTGCATAAACATGGGAACTTTGGGGGTAGAACAGATTAGGATGCACAAAAAGAAGGAAGGTGATTAAGAAATCTTTTTGCACTGTTCATCCAGCAGTACTGGGAAGATTTGAGGAGTTTTTAATCACTAGAAGAGTTTCAGGGCACAGAGACTTTCTGCAGACCCAAACTGCAAGTCTGAGAACAGAAAAAAATGGGTTCTCTTGGAAAAAATAACAAAAAGAAGGTGACTCAGAGGAAGAGCTCTAAGTCAGCAAAACACTGATGGGGCCCTCTCTGGCTGTGTCCCTTGGGTCTCATCAAAACCCCACTGAAGTCAGTGGGAATCTTTCTGTTGACTTCAATGAGATTTGGAGCAAACCCCCTGTGAGGGAAATTTAATTGAATTCCTTAGTATTGATCTTTTCACTTCAGTTGCTCATTTAGCCTTTTTTCTTAAACCTGCACCTGCTTTGTCAAAGGGGAAGGGGAAATGAAGAGAGGGGAAAGGAAGTTTTAAAGTTTACATATTAAATCAATTTCAGCAATATTTTACATAAATACAATTATGAGACATTCCTAGAATATTTTAAATTTCCACTTGATAATTTTAGGACAGGTTAAACAACCTGTTTAAGTGCTCTTTTGTAATCCCTTACTGACAAGAAAGTGGGCTCCATGTCACATTTTCTCCCACCTTCTTCAGCTTCCACCTATCTGCATTATGCTCTTTCTCTTTTTTAATTACTCTGTGACAGAATCCAAGGTTTAAACTAAGCTTTTCCCTTTCTTTCTCTGTAGCCAGTCACTGAAGTGTTACATGACCTCGCACACAAACCATTTCCTTAGTCTAATCTAGATAGAATTAGGAAATAATCAAAGCAGGCAACAGTACATGTAGAAGGGTCTCCTTGGTTCAGAAGATGCTGACACAGAAGCTTTCTAGCCACCTACCCGAATATAAGCCGGATATTCCCCACTTACTGGAGACTATCCAACTATATCACAAGAATGGAAAGACATGTCAATCTAACTCAGATTTGTAATTTTTTTAATTGATGTTCCAGCCCTTCAAAGATAAGGAAAAAGGAAGTGATCCCAAATCTTTTGTAACTTGGAGTCATGCTCTTTTTTCCTACGCCACTTTGCCACCAGGTATTGCTTGTCTTCTTCATCTCACATAGCATAATTACCTCTTTATGCCCGTCCTTCTCCTTGTGTCTGAACTCTCAGGTCTGTGTCCCTTCTCTTGCATAAGTCCAACAGACCTCATCACCCTGGGGTGACCTGGCCATGTCCACTCCTGGCCTGCTCTTTGGGAGTAGACCACTACCTAGAAAACAAAACAGCAAGGGCTGATAAACTAAAGCCTCTTCTTATAACTTTCTACCCTCAATTTGCCAGTCAAAGAGCCTCTTTGCTTAAGGGAGAGCCTGTTCCACTGTAGTCTCTAAAAGATTTGTGCCTATCTCCAGCATATTCAGTTTTTCACTTCTGAGTGTTAAGATTACTTTAAACCAGTGAATAATGCTGATTTAAAAAAAAAATATTTATCCATCATAACTCCTTAACTTGTTGTTAAGCTGTAGAGTACAGCCCATTATTTTCTGTTCTGTGACATTCTTCCTTGAACATGACTTCACTGAGGGAGTGAAACAATGTCTGAGTTATAAATAGATAACAAACCCTTGCTGGATCCTGGAGAATAGTTAGTTATTGACCAATATTTGTAAGCAGCCCACAAGGAAGTTACTGGGTCACCTCAAACGAGATAGTTAGCTCCACTGTAATGACATGAAGACAGTAATACAACCTCCTGGCATCTCAGAAAACAACATCTCAGCACACTCTATTTATCAATAAGATACTTTGGGAAGTCTCTGAAGTACAGAAAATATGCCCCTGTTTTATAAATAGGAAGACTTGGAGGATCTATTACTTGCCCCTTATGTCACAGAGTGCTTGTAAACAGCTGGAAGTCTTGGGGAGTGAGATGCTTCACAGACACTTCCTTTAACCTCTGCATTCAGTTTCATCTGTCAGTTAGAAGCTGAATTATGCCACAAGAGTAGCTTTGTTCAGTTTCAGAGACCTTCAATCACTAGCAATGGTGAGAGTTATGAATGCAGAGAAAAAAAAAAAGAGGAACTTAAGGCATTGACTGAAGCCAGGTCCTCTAAGAGAATTTACCTTTCTATTTAAACATAATTTATTCTTACAAAAAAACCAACCAAACAAAAAAACCCCAACTATATCTCACTGGATAGACAACAGTAGCCCATACCCATACAGGGATTGATAGCCTGTGTGAAGCATCAGGACAACAGTGCCTTTAACACATGGACCTCTAGCTCTTTTATTTAAACACACAACTTGGATGAGGAAGTTTGTGT